>VTFQ01000007.1:51437884-51850384 GCA_036281575.1 Ancherythroculter nigrocauda | reverse complement strand
GATTAATATTGGAGCTGCAGGATACTATTTACCAGGATGTGGTAGAGGAGGTGCTCCTGAACCAATATTTTTTTTTGATGGTACTGGAACAACATTGCTGTCCTAATCTTAACACACCCTAAATCCTAACCATTAATTACTGTACCTCTGAAATCAGAGGGCAAAAAATAGGTTGACAAGAATGTCGTTGAAGACAAGGCTAGCCTTACACTTAAGTTAAAACCAATGTTATGCAGAGTTTAGCTCCAACCCTAATTAAACACACCTGAACAAGGTCTCGAGGAGTGCTAGAAGGTGTCCAGACAGGTGTGTTGGTGCAGGTTATGCTAAACTCTGCAGGGAGTTGGCCATCAGTAACATGATTTGGCACCCTATCAGACTTATCATAGCAACCTGAATCGTAACAAAGCACTGTTCGCCACAGGAGAACTGGCCCCCCCGACTAAGCCTTTCTCCATTTAACACCTATTTGCCACCTGTTTGCCACCTGATGTCACCTGTTGGAGTTTGGGTTCCAGTCTGAGGCTAATTTGGGGCTTGGAGAAGTTTTGACATGCCCTGACATTTGTGCTTTTTTCAGTTGTTCATAAACATATTAATGACAAAAGTGTCATTGCACTGTATTCAGCACAAACTAGGCTACAATAATATGTGAGGAACATGTATGTACATGTTTGTATTTTTGAAGGAATAATGTTTATGCGTGGTTATTGAAAAAACAAAAAACTTAAGTCACTGAAATAAGGCCAAAAAAAGTATATTAAATCTGTGTTCACAAGACTTCTGGTTATTGGAGGTTGTAGACTAGAGTTTTTGCTTCAGAATTATGTAAAAATTATTCTGCCTACTCCTTCATATAAAACAATATATTGATTTAGTTTTTGTAAGACACTTTTTGTCAAGAAACACAGTATGTGTGGAGGCGTGAATCATCATGAATAATGGACCATTTACACCTGAGAAGACAAAAGAATCACATAATAATGACCTGAAATGACTTGCATATTAATGAGGCCTTTCAGTCAGGTAGGCTGTGAAAAAAGGCCACAAATTCATATAAAGAAGAAAAGGAACTAGGAACTAACGGCATGTCTTCTAGAGATCGCTAACCACGGCTTTAACATCCAAATAAACACTTTTCAAGACAATAAATACACGATTGAGACGATGAATGCATGTATTGCCTCTGAATTTGCATCTGAATAGCGCTGGCTCCGTGGGCGTGGCCGCATTAGTGGATAATGAGCTGAATCACAGACTTCTGACATGGCTCTCTTTTCATACAGATTACATAAACACAGAATGTTTGTTTTCGATTTGACTTGCACGATTTAAAACCTGACATTTCAACGTTTCTTTAGACGTAAGTGTCATTTTTTTTGTCATTAGTATTCATAAGTTACAGTTCATTTTCTGAGAACTATCAGATTGGACTTCGTTCAGAGGGAGAGGAGAGATCACGCATCATGTTAGTTTTCTTTATTTTACAAAAAGCACAACATTGTGTTTTTACTCTGAGTGTACACAAATAAAAGAAGACATTCTATAGTTTCAATTGATATATTACTTATGTCTCTATGACAAGAAATGACGGAGTATTTTAAGTCTGTTTTGCTGCAATGTGAACAAAATCCTGCAAAACGCGCCGGCACGTTTTCAGACCTCAGGGAGTTAAACAGTATTCTTGACATTTATTCAACAGTGCTTTGATCTGCCTGCATTGACACTATTCTTTAAGAGCTGCTGTGCAGCCAAATTATATACCAGTTATCAATGTAAAGCTGCTTTGACACAATCTGCATTGTAAAAAGCGTTATATAAATAAAGGTGACTTGACTTGACCCCTATGCTAAGACCAACAAGGATAGGGGTGTAAAATTCTGCTTTTGGATGGCCAATAGCTGCATCCCAATTCAGACGCTGCATCCTTTGTAGGGTGCATTCGAAGGCCGACTGCATCAGAGAGGCATGACGAAGGTTGTCCCAATTCAAAGGCTCCTTTAAATATAGCCTCAAAATGTGTATTTCGTTTCCAGTGCAATGAAGGACACAACAGATGGATCCTCCGCGCCCTTGCCTACCCCACAATTCATTGCACCAATGACAACAGGATTTTTTTTTTTTTTTTTGATAAATTGCCACTTAAATTACACTTTTAAATGTAAGTATTGGGTTTCACCTTGAACCCTTTTCGTTTTCAGACAGTTCAATATAACTTTCAAAAAAGATCAGTACAAACATTACTGCCACTCATTAACAGCAGCTTGTCACAGGTGACAAGAACAATTCTCCATAGGCTAGACCGCCCCATTTAACAACGCTCGTTCCGACCTTCGTGGCCTTCAAAGGCATGACCTCTGAAGTCTGCATCCTTCGTCCCCTGTGAATTGGGATGCAGCTAATGTCATGCAAAGTTTAGCTCCAACCCTACTAAAACACCTAAACCAGATCTTGAGGAGCTCTAGAAGGTGTCCAGACAGGTGTGTTGATGCAGGTTTAAGCTAAACTCTGCAGGGAGTTAGACCAACAAGGACAGGGGTGTGATATTCTGCTCCTGGTGGGCCAATGTCATGCAGACTTTAGCTCCAACCCTAATTAAAGACACTTGAACAAGGTCTTAAGGAGTGCTAGAAGGTGGCTAGAAGGTTGGCCCTCCAGGAGCCAGACTGGGTGAAATACAGAGCACAAATTCTTAGTATGGGACGCTATACTTGACCACACGTCACGTCACGTCACTTTCAAAAGAATTGATTAGCTGGTTCAGGTGTGTTTGGTTAGGATTAAATCTAAATTAGTGGCCCAGGAGCAGGACTAGACACCCTCAACAAGGATGCTGATCCATGAGAATGCCTTACTTGAACTCATTTGTACGCTAAACAAAGTCCCCTGATCTTTTTCGCACCAGCACTTACTTTAGAATGCATGTTGGCATTAGCTGAACAAACCTGATATTTATGATTTAATTTGTCAGATTTTATGGTGATTTAACATGTAAAGTCTTGGCAAACAGTTTTGGAGATTTTGGTATTTCCCCATTCAGGTAAACAGGAGCTTGCATGATTAGAAAATAGCTGACCATCAATTGAACCGGCATGCTTTTAAAGGGGCTTTGCTAAGTCTCTCTTGACATTTAAGCAAGGAGCACAGAATTAAGCATGTATTTGGGTAAGCTTAAGTAATACATGATGCATGGCCACAGACTTCAAACGTTGTTCTTGTTTTCAGTATCTTGTAAGGAGCCACTGAGCTTTGCTTGTTACTTCTCCAGCTTGAGTGTCTGGCCTAAAGGTGCAATACACATAAAACAGCTGAAGATTCATTGCTCCATGGTTTGTCTCATTTCATGGCGTGTCAGGGACATCAAAGATTCCTTTTCTCTTTTGAGCCGTTTGTGTGTAATACTCTCAAATCTGCAGTTATTCTTAAAAAGAGTGGTACTGAGTTGACAGATGAAGCGAGCAGTGTAATATTTTTAATTACCTTAAAAATGAAACAGTGAAACCAAATTCTAAACAATACTGCTCTGTGCCATGTACTGTATTTTCGTGAGACTTTCTCCCAAAAGCCACAGTGTGACATGGAATTGCATATGAAATGTTATTGCTCACTGGATGATCTTTTCATAATATGCATGTGTCATGACTCCAAACGCCCCCAATGGGGTGACAAGGCCCAAAATACACTCATAAGGACCATTTGGGGCTCATTCTGTCCACAGAGAAGATCCCTCTGAGCTCATTTCAAGACACTGAGATATTCTGAAATGCTAAAGGAAAGAGATGTAGGACTTGTTTCTCACAAGGAACATCTAAGAAGCTGGAGAGATCAGTAAAAGTGTGCCATTGCTCACCATTATTTTAATTAAAGAACAAAATCAAGATATCATAGAGATCTCATTTGATTTTTTTCTTTCCTATGAGAATGTGCACTGCATTAATTCAACTATGTGAACCACACAACAGATCAGAGGAAGCAAATGAGGATCAGACACTGACCTACTCGAGATGGATATTCAGCTACTGCTCTTCAAATATTTTGATAAAATACTGTCATGCACATTTCATGCTACATTTACTCACAGATTCATTACGTTGTCACAATTAGTGCAGAAAGTGGCATCAATGACTAAAAACCTCTGAAAACACACTCATGTTGGACTATCATTATGAGGATATTCCATAGGCGTAATGGTTTTTATACTGTACAAACTGTACATTATCTCCCCCTACACTAACCCTACCCATCACAGAAAACTTTCTGCATTTTTACATTTTCAATAAAACATTGTTTAGTTTGTTGTTAAGCCATTTAATTTATGAGGACTCAGGAAATGTCCTCATAAATCATGTGTGCATTGTATTAACAATGTAATACCCATGTCATTATACAAATTTGTGTCCTCTTAAATCATATAAACACACACACACACACACATGCACCACTATCGCACGTGGCATCCAAAGGCTAAAATCTGTGCTCTGTACCTTCCGCTCCATCTACCCTCTCTCCATCTCCCCGCAGTACTATATAAAATGACTAGAGTGGTGTTATTAATCTCTGAATTTTAAAATTCCATCTTCATGAGGAAAAACAAACCCCTCTCAAATTACAGCTCATGCACTGCCGGCTGTCCATAAATCATAGCGCTGTAGATGGGCATTTTCGATGGGAACAATGCAGCCCCGACCAAATGTGTTCATTAATCTCCAGCAGGAGCTCAGCCACTGAAAGTAAACTTCCCTCAAAGTTAAATGCAGAAAAATGAGGGAGGCTAAGCCATTCTTTAAACTTTCAAGCACTCCTGGGAGTCTCTGTGCACACTGTCTGTTGTCTTAAGCTTGAAAACAATGGGGCCGGTTGGCACAAATGTTATGAATGGAAATGGAAATGCTAGAGCCTGATAAAAGAATCAAGCTGTGCAGAAAAAAAAAAATATGTCTACACCTTTTATTTAAAAATAAAGAGTTATGGATAAAGGAAGGACAATTACAAAGGGGCACAATAATGCTGGCCAAATGAGACTTTTTATGTCATCTAATTTAAAGTGAGCTTGAGACATGTCTAACTTCGGTCCTATCATGAAACAATGGTAAAACAATGGCACATGGAAATGGTAATCATCAAGTACCATGATATTACCATAACTGCACCATGCTACTACCACAACAGTACATTTTGTAAGGGAGATTAATGTCTTCAGTTTTTTTTGCTTTGTTTTTGTTTTTAATTTCATGCACCAGACATGTCATTACCCAAGCAAACATCTGGTCAGGCAACAAGAGGTCTCCAGACATCCAGTAATATTCTGCTTAAAAGATAATGATGAATAAACAAACCCATAATGCATGACAGACTTCTGAGGCCATCTGGCATATTAGTAATAACTTTTGAAGGTGTTCCACTACAGAGATGCACAACACTGAACCAGCAGCTCAAACAATCAAAGCACAGTCTGGAGAGAACTCGGATACAAGCAAAAAATAACAGAATATGAACAGAATGTAGGCATTCTGGTTCAAACGCACTACAGTATATCTTCTAAAACGCCATCTTCTTAAACCTAACCACTGAAGTCAATTCCGAAACAATGTCCACCTGGTGACTAATGAAGTTGATTCACAACACCTTTGCAACCATCCATAACAGCAACCACATAGTGATGTGCAAAAAAAAAAAATATATATATATGTATAAAACAAATGAGAAAACATACTGACTTACTGAAAACCATCTAGCCTTGTGGCAGCAGTAAGCAGCACTCTCTATCTAGTTCTCTAAATCTAGTTCTTATTAGATTATATTAACGAGGCATTACCCAGAGTAAAGTGCCTCACAGTAGGGCAGATAAAGTAAATCACACCACCGGCAACATGGACGGCCAGTGAAAATCATCCCTGTCATCTATTCACCAGGTGATCACAGCAGAGGAAGCCATGCCTTTAGGACAAACTCTAGGATAAAAAAATAAAAAAAAACACACAGACGAACCTCACCCAGCACCTGCTTCGCTCTGTTCCTACCATCTGCGCCCAGGAAAACAACTCCCAGAGCTGGCAAAGTCGACGTCAACATTAGAGGCACAGACTACATTTATCTCTCTGGCAAAAATCACATGAAACGTTCACAGACACAGGCATACAAAACACATGCCACAAAAGTAAAAGGACACATCTTGCAAGCTCATAATATGACAAAATCGAGTGAGCTGACTATGACTATCAGCCAAAAAAGGGTTTTCCAAACAGCGTGCAGCATGATTCTATTGGCTAAATTCAAAAGTAGCACTGCATAATTTGAACAAAGGGTGATGCCAGAAAGCACTGCGACAAAAAAAAAAAAAAAAAAAAAATCATACAAGATGGCAGACAAACCAAGATCAATTTTGATGAAAAAACATCTTCATAATATCGAATGTTAAATGTTCATTAAAAATAGTTCATTCATATATGCTTATTAGAAATTATTGTAAAATACTCAAATTAGACAGTTTACTCCTATTACTGTGAATGGGAGAAACTGCAATACACAATATGACGACTCTACACTCTAAAAAATGCTGGGTTAAAAATGGACAAACCTTGTTGTTTTAACCCAGCGGTTGGGTTAAATGTTTGCCTAACGTGCAGGGCAGTTTTATTTAACCCAAGTATTGTTTAAAAATGACTATATGACTGGCTTAAAATGAACCCAAAAATATTTTGGAAATTAAAAATCAGACACATAATTACTAGAGGCAACAATAATAATCAAAAGATGAACATTTATTAATAAGCAGTTTAATAAATGTTTATTGTTTAATCATTATTCATTAAATGTATTAATCTCCATTTATTAAACATATTAATAAATGTTAATTTCCAACATATTTTGGGTTCATATTAAGCAAGCAATACAGTAATTTTTAAACAATAGTTGGGTTAAATAAAACTACCCAGCAGGTTGGCCAAACCTTTAACCCGAACGCTGGGTTGTTTTTAACCCAGCATTTTTTAGAGTGTAGTAATGCAAGTCCAGCCTTCTAAACAAAAAGAGCCAAACAGCAATTGGTAAATTCATTGCATCACTACAGCTGCTTATGTACGTGCACAAAATGTGAAAATATTTGATAGTAAAAAACAACATTTGTGATAGTTGATGTGGATTTTTTTTTTTTTTTTTTTTTTTTCAATTAGTATTGCATGCCCGAAATAGCTGCCTGGAGGCGTTGCAAATATGACCGCAGAGCAAACTGACTTTCCTTGAATGAGACTTTGGTTGAGTGTCCTCAGCGTTTTGTGTGAATATACTGTATATTTATATTTTTGTCCGGCATGGATTGGGCTCCATTTCTTTTAGGTTACTTTGACAGAAAGCAGCTGTCTATGTGGGCATCTGACTGGTTTAGGAACAGAGCAAAGGACAGAACAATACATGCAGACGTTCCAGCATCTGTTCAGTCTGGGACTCCCGGGGTGTTGGGATGTTGGTATATGGGAAGCTCTGTTACCCACAGGGATCTCTGGGCGGCTCTGAAATGCGAGCAGGCTTATTAGAGTCGGAGTGGACGCCTGTGCCGAGAGCTGCGTGCTGCCGTCTCTTCGCACAGTATGATGTTTAAGTGCCATGTGTTGTGCCAGCTGCCTCCTCCCACTTCAGTCCAAGAGCGGATCAGAGAGTCGGATACCCCGCCTGCTGACGCTATCTCCTTTTTTGTCTCTGTTTCCTTCTCTTTTTCATTCCCTCTTGGGGGGAGTATTTTTTGACCATAGAGGCTGTTTTTCCTCGGGTTTTGAAAGAGACATCGGCTCTTAGTCTGACAGATCTGCAGAGAGTGAAGAGAGAACCCTAGTGATACTCACACCAAGCTTTGTCCAATTATGGCCTTCAAAGAGCAAAAGAAAAACAGCTCTGTACCAAAACTTAAAATGCTGAAATGTTAGGCTGCTTACAAGGTTTTGGAACAACTCTAAGATTAGTTTTTGTTCAAATAGTTTGAGAGGCTATTTTTAAGCATGATGTGCAACATCATTGTTCATAATCAAACCTGATATCCATTACATTTATCCCCTTTATCTATCTTGATATTCAAATACAATTTTAAAAAGGCCATATTATGGGCCCTGTTTTAATGATCTAAGCATGGTCTGAAGCCCATGATGCAGGTGCACCTAGAGTGTGTCCGAATCCATTTTTGCTAGTTTAACGATGGGAAAAATGGTCAGCGCACCAGGTGCATGGTTCAAAAGGGTTGTACCTAGTCTCTTAATGAGTAATGGGTGTGTTTTGGGCGTAACCTGCAATAAAACAATCAGAGTCTCATCTCCCATGCCCTTTAAAAGACAGTTGCATTTACACCATGGCGGATTCACTATTTGCATGTGCGAATTTGCAAGCGAAAAGACTGCTTCTCCATTTTAAATAGTTGGCATGTTTGTGTGCTGCTGCACGTCCCTGTTTGTGTAATAAGCAGAGTGTATGTGCGTCTAACATGCCCTTTAAATAAGAAAAAAATGTTGTATTGGTTAATGGCGCAGTCATTTGCCTCAAAATAGCAACACGCCAACAATGCACCTGAACACACCTTGTTTTCAGACCAGCACACCCATAGGTGAACAGATGGACGCGAGTGCATTTTCTGTTTAAACAATATGGCGCTGGATGTGGAAATGATAACTGCGTCGGGCTGAAACTAGCAATAAACACATCGCGCCTGGCTTCGCATTGAGCTGGGTATATGATGCACGTCCTGATATTGCTGAGTTAGATGCGTTCCTGGATCAACATATTTTGTTGATCCTGGAACAACATTCTAGTCTGAAAATTTAGTCTTAACCCTATTCCTACCCCTAAACCTAACCCTACCCATAAGTTATCCCAAAAGTCAGAGGGAAGTGATAGATGAATAACACTGATGTAGAAGCACCAATTCATGATTTTAAGCCTAAACTTGACATAATCTGTAAACTTGTCCCTGAAATCTGATTGGTTGATTTGAATGTTGTTCCAGGATCAACAAAAATGTTGACCCAGGAACATGTTGAACTCAGCAATATCAGGACTTGAGGTATATAATAGGGCCCTATGTCCTTTTACAAAGTCTTGGTTTTGTTTTCGGGGTCTACTAGAATAGGGTTTCATGTATGAATGTTCAAAAACCACATTATTCTCCATTGTTGCAGCTTCTCTCTTTCCAGTCTGTCAGTAATGCTCTGGGCTGCATTTCCCAAAAAGCATTATGAGTTGATCGTAGAGACCATTGGTGGCATTTGTTCTATGATCATATTATGCTTTTGGGAAACGCAACCCTGTTTAGTTCCTGTCTCTATGAAGCCCCGCCTTCTGAAAAGCACAATGTGCTCTGATTGGTCAACTGGAACAGTGTGTTGTGATTGGTCAATCTCTTCAAGCATGCTTGGGAAATATCCCGCTCCTTACCATAACCGCCACTTTCAACACATTACTAACCAACTCAACCAGGCCCAGCCTCTTTATTCAGTGTATAAATTATTTAAATGAGAAATATTGTGACGTGACATGAAGAAAACTCAAAACTACAATGGAGGTGTTTCAGGTAGTTCAGAAACACTGATATAGAGAATAACTCTTGCTGGAGGGACTTTGTAACTTTGCAGAGCTTTTTCATGCTCAAACAACAACATTACACGCTAAAGAAAGTTGAAATTGAACATAAAAATCATAATAGATCCTCTTTAGATTTAGAACTTTAAACTCATACACTCTAAAAAATGCTGGGTTAAAAACAACCCAAGTTGGGTTGAAAATGGACAAACCCAGCAATTGGGTTGTTTTAACCCAGCGGTAGGGTTAAATGTTTGCCCAACCTGCTGGGTTGTTTTATTTAACTCAACTATTGTTTAAAAATTACTGTATTGCTTAATTAAAATTAACCCAAAGTATGTTGGAAATGAACATTTATTAATGTTCAATGAATAATTATTAAACAATAAACATTTATTAAATTGCTTATTAATAAATTTATATTAATAAACTATTAAACTATTAAATTTATATTAATAAAATATTAAAGCTTATTAATAAACATTCACCTTTTGTCTATTATTGTTGCCTCTAATTGCATCTGGTTTTTAATTTCCCAACTATTTTGGGTTCATTTTAAGCTAGCCATATAACAATTTTAAACAATAGTTGGTTTAAATAAAACTACCCAGCAGGTTAGGCAAACATTTAACCCAACCGCTGGGTTAAAACAACCCAATCGCTGGGTTTGTCCATTTTCAACCCAACTTGGGTTGTTTTTAACCCAGCATTTTTTAGAGTGTATCAATATGTTTGCTTAGACCGAAAGAACATGCAGGACTCGTTCCTCTGACCTGATTGCATTTAGCCTGAGAAAGTTGAGTAAGAATCTTCCACACGGGTGTCGTTGTGGCCTTTAGCACTGACTCAGGCTGTGTGTCCACCCCCTCCCAACACACACAGAGCACAATATGTCCAGTCGATCTGTCCACCCTCCCCTCGCTCTCTCTATCTTTCTGTCTGCTCCTCTTGGCTCTGGTGTTGCACAGAGGACAGATTTGTCCAGCAATTTGGCCGTTCCTTGGAATTACGGCCGGGTATTAGAGTTAGTGAGAGTCGTCCGGATCGCACAACACCCCAGAGACACGGACATCAGTCCAACAGATGTGACCTCATTACACACACCGGACAATAGGGAGGGAGAGTGAGCGTTAAAGGCTACTACAGAATCAAGTTCATTGTTATCACAATTCCATTATCCTTAATGTAATCATGTTTACGGTAACAATAAACTTGACATGGAGACGCTCTGCGGTAATGAAGAGTCATGAGTCACATGCACGGCACAGAGATTTCCGGGTAGATTACAATCAGGGTCTAGAGATTCCTGGATGTACTACAATCATGTCACATTTTTTGTCACATTCAGTTGTTCTCTAGCTAGTGTTTACATCGCTTTTCTTTGAGTACTTTAATGCTGCAGTTTGCCTATCAACATGGATCAGCATTATTGTCAATGCAAGTGACACTGATAATAGGGAGTTTTAGAGAGCGGTCTACACGATAACCAATTCCCTTACCTGTCCAATGAGAAAAACAAAAAAGCAACTTGTGCATGACTACTCAGGATTGTCTCTGTCATCACCTTCTGAATGCCATTCCATTCCAATGTTTACGCTCATTTCTTTTTGTCATTAGTGGACTTTCTGTCTTACTTCCTCGGCCGTACAGGTACTGATTCTCCTGTTGTCTCGGCTGGTAAAGCAGGATAACAATCTCCAGTGTTACAATTTAAGCGATAAGCGCTTTCCTTGACCCAAACAACACAACGCTACTAGCGTATCTTGAAAGACGGCAGCTAATGAGCATGAGGATTCTCATTTAGTAAAACAATGTGGGTCTCGTAATTTCAACATGGTGAAATATATTGAGAGAGGGTTGATCCACAACAAACATAATGAGTTCAGTCCTCATCTACACCATTCAGATGACTCTTCACAAAAACAGTTCATTTCTTAAAGGGGTGGTTGATTATGATTTCACTCTTTAAACTTTAGTGTGTAATGTTGCTGTTTGATCATAAACAACATCTGCAAAGTTACGACACTCAAAGTTCAATGCAAAGGGAGTTAGGGTAAACTTACCCATTAAGCACACTACCATATTTGAGCTCAGATTATAAAAAGAAAAAAAATAATGTATTATCCTACTTGATGTCTTAACCAATTGATGTGTTTGTTACTACATACCTCCTGTAACTTCAGACCATTGCACACTGAGATAAGTTTGAAAGTTGTCTGAAAACTTTCACCAAAAGAGGAGCTCCTTAAATGTGCATTTTTAAGGTGGATAAGCCTTTTCTGGGGGTAGTTATAACTACTTACTGCAAAATTAAGAGATTAATGTTTAGACTTTTGCATACCTGCATGTGGAAAATTATTACAGTTAGATCCAAAAGATAGTTTTTGCAAATAAGATAGTTATCTTACTAGCTGTAAAACATTGTTTGCTACACTAATATATTACTTTACAGGCATTACTGGCTTGTGCTTTTAAATCCATAATATTATACACTAACATTTATTGATGGTCTGTGGTTTTAAACTGCTGCAATTTTTAAAGACTTCATATTATTGTAAGGTGAGCTTAAAGGGTGCAGTACTATGACAATCACACTGCTTGAGTGTGACATCAATAAGAAAAAGATTTATATTCATAGATATCATAGAATTTCATAGATATCGTCAATAATAGTTGTTCATATTAAAATATGTCTAAACTTAATATATGACCTAGATTATTTATTTAGCAAAATTTTGGCAAAATTTAATGTAATATTTATTAATTAAAAATTGTTGCTGCTCCAATTAATCTCAGCGTGCTCCCTTTAAGCAAATCTACATTGAAAGTCTATGTAAATACTTCATAAACAGACTTTAAATATTAACTGATGCTTGTCACTTTAAGTTAATCTTTATAAAATGATTAATAACTTATTTTTTACAGCCTTAAAGGGTTAGTTCATCCAAAAATAAAAAATACCCCATGATTTGCTCATCATCAAGCTACAGGTGTATCCTCAGACTAGTACAATCGGAGTTATATTAACATTTTTGGTATTAAATAATGTCCTTCCAAGCTTTATAATGACAGTAAATAGAGGATGAGATTCAACCATCCATAATAAAAGATATCCACATGGCCCCGGGGGTTAATAAGGGCCTTCTGAAGCGAAGCGATGCATTTGTGTAAGAAAAATATCCATATTTAAAACTTTAAAAACTAAAATAACTAGCTTCCAACAGATGGCCGTACACATCAATTTACAGCTAAGGAGTGAACTCTTGACTTGACGCATGACGTAATGACGAACAAAGCAAAACACCAGTCATGAATTAGAATATATAATTGATCAAATTGAATGCCTTGTTGCTTGATTTTAGTGTTATAAAAGAATATTCAATTCTTTAAAAAGGTTGTTTAAAATAAACAAGAATTTTTAATAAAACATGTTGTGAGCTTATTGTACCCATTAAGCACAGCCAGACTTTTTGCATTTAATGATGTACATCTTAATTATAATGCTTTTGTCATTTAAAATAAAATTAAATATTATTGTGTAAGAGATTCATATTTTATTTTAGCATAAATTCTTTTACTGAAATCAATATCCTGTGCACTAAAAATGTCTCAATATAGATTTTGGTGAGCTTAATAGGTACCTTTACCCTATTTTCACTCTTTAAGGACTACAACAAATGGCTGGTAGGGACTACAATGAGCTTCTTCCCGGGTTGGTGACATCACAAACCCTAACATTTACATAAACTCCACCCCTGAGAACATGCAACAAAGGGGGCGGGGCCATGTTGGGCTGCTTTAGAGAAGAGGAAGAGTTGTTGTAGTAGAGTGTTGTTGACATGCCGTCATTTTACGCCGGACTGCTTCACAAACGAGGGCCAATTCAACACAAAAGATGAACATGACGGCACATGCTAGTGGATGAGTTGAATCAACTCCACAGCAACTACATCAATTTATCCACTAACCATTCAGAAACGTCCAGTTTCATTCTAAAAGTTGTAACTTCTTCCTGAGTCTCTCCATCAGTGTCGACTCCGGTTTGAACAATGTAAGGCTGAACACTTTCGTCATTTTGGCTGCGTGAGATTCTCCAGCTTTGTTGTTGTTGAGCTGTTAAAGCTCCTCCCTCTTCTGGAAAGGGGGCGGGATCAGCAGCTCATTTGCATTTAAAGGGACACACACAAAAACGGCGTGTTTTTGCTCACACCCAAATAGGGGCAATTTTGACAAGCTATAATAAATGATCTGTGGGGGATTTTGAGCTGAAACTTCACAGACACATTCTGGAGACACCAGAGACTGATATTACATCTTGTGAAAGGAGCATTATATGTGTAAAACTTTTTTAAAATGGCACCAAATTACAGAATGCACATTTAAACAAATTTTTATTTTAAACACTGCTAAACTAAAATAAAACAAGTGTAAAGGCAATATTGAGAGTGCATGAACATTAAAAGACAAGTGCTCCACTGAATTCTGGAGGGAATGTGGCCGATCATTGGTCATCGATCATTTATCTCTCACTTCATCTCATTGAGAAGAAACGCCCAATAACCCGCCATCTCAGCTTTTTAAGAGAGCTCGGATGAATCTGAACAATTAAATCAGTTCTTACTCACACTCCAAGAACTTCATCTGATGGTAATCATCATTTATTTTTGACTGGAAACGCAATTGAATCTCAATTTGTCATGCCAGATGACACTGCAGGCATAAGAACAGAGTGCCTTTTAATATTCATGGAAATCGGAAACAAACGGGCCGGTGTTTCGGTAATGGCTGCCATTTGGAAAACAGAGCTCTCTTTCTGTGATGCTGTTTTTCTCTGTCTTTAATGATGTCCCATGATGCACCCTGTTTGCATGGTAACCAAATATAATTGCCTGATAATCATGCATCACTGCATGCTCATTACAGTGGTAAATTAGCACTGGTGGGTGAAGTCGCAATCCGCTCGCTCGCACCTTGTGGCACATTTCTTTAAATAAGCTCTTGTAAGAGAGAGAAATAGTTAACAGTTGCGGGGGTAAAGCCTCGCTGAGCTCTGCCCTTCTCGCTGACATTTTGAGATGGACTGTAATTACTGTGCCGGGTCCGTTATGAGTGGCAATAACGCAAGAGGTCAGTCTGGCACTGAATTGTTTAGTCAGGCATCCCATGGCAAAAAGCAGATAATGTTGGGATTGGTAAGGTAAAATGTGACCTCAAAGAGCCTTAATTCTAACCTAAAATGTCAGTGTGTTCTCGGTAAATGGCAACCCATGACTGACACAACAATCTTCTTGCATCCTCACAGATTTCTCTGCATTTCAACAACATATTTCTCTGCTAGTAACAATGGCTAAGGGGAAATGCTTCCTTTTTTACTTTAAATGTCTGCCAGTGCTCCTGGCTAAACATTCACTGTATAGAAACATGGCAGCCTGGGAGAAAATTCTCTCAGCATTTCCCAAAAAGTCGGTGAGATGGGCTCTCATCTGATGGCTACACCATTGCCAAAGTCCTCGTCTCACAAAACTCTGTCAGCCTCAGACATCCAACAGCTGTTGGACATCCCATGGATGAAAAAATGTTCTGTCACAAATGCTTAGTCAGTCTCACAGGAGCCACATGGAGGAAACATGATCACCAAACCAAAGCTCAAGTTTGCAGGTCCTTCTTCAACGAGAATCCGTGAGTATAAGCTAGTGAGGGTTCAGCAAGTGCATGTCCAAGAGTCTCAAGCCAGGTCAGACATTACAACCCTCCCAACTTGACAAGAACTTGACAGCTTGGTTGATGAGTCACTAGATTAACCCTCTGGAGTCTGAGGCTGATTTGGGGCCTGGAGAAGTTTTGACATGCCCTGACATTTGTGCTTTTTTCAGTTGTTCATAAACATATTAATGACACAAGTGTCATTACACTGTATCCAGCACAAACTAGGCTACAATAATATGTGAGGAACATGTATGTACATGTTTGTGTTTTTGAAGGAATAATGTTTATGCGTGGTTATTGAAAAAACAAAAAACTTAAGTCACTGAAATAAGGGCAAAAAAAAGTATATTAAATCTGTATTGACAAGACTTCTGGGTATTGGAGGTTGTAGACTAGAGTTTTTGCTTCAGAATTATGTAAAAAATTATGCTGCCTACTCCTTCATATAAAACAATATATTGATTTAGTTTTTGTAAGACACTTTTTGTCAAGAAACACAGTATGCGTGGAGGCGTGAATCATCATGAATAATGGGTCATTTAAACCTGAGAAGACAAAATAATCGCATAATAATGACCTGAAATGACTTGCATATTAATGAGGCCTTTCAGTCAGGTAGGCTGTAAAAAAACCCTCTGTAATAATGTCTCAGCTCATCATAAACAGCAATACTGTGAAATATTATTACAATTTAAAATAATGGTATTCTATTATATTCTTTAAATTATAATGTATTTCTGTGATGCAAAGTGTCTGAACAATTGTTACCTCTATGGCATTTCATATAGGCTTTTAGCTTAAAAGCATGCACATTTGGACAAATATTGATGTATTCTTATATGTTAATGTCAATTTTCTATACAGAGGAGTAATATTTATTTGTTATCACTATGAGCGCTGGAGGGCGCTCTGTACACCTTTAGTCCACAAATTATTCTAAAGAAGAAGAGGACATTTAGGAATGGTGTTTTCAATTCATACTTGCAGCCGGAGGGCGCTCTCTGTACACCTTTAGGCCACAAATTCATATAAAGAAGAAAAGGAACCAGGAACTAATGGCATGTCTTCTAGAGATCGCTAACCATGGCTTTAGTCACCACTGTTTTCAGCGACATCAACAATCACACCTTCTGTCCGAAGCAGCTCAAAGTAACAAACTGCGTAACAAATTGAGACAATTTGCATTTTGCAAATCAAAAGTTACGTTACTATGATTAATTGCTGTCAGTCAGACATTCCCCTTTTTCTATTTAACATCACCCCCTCCTCCAATCCTTCACATTATGGAGGTCTGGAAAAACCCACCCACTCCGGTCGAGAGAAGCTCTGATAAAGCGGGGCTAATGGCTCTGAATTGGCTCCGGCGTCTAGAGATTCCCGGCAGCTAAGAGCTTTAAGAGTGCACAGATGTTGTCAGTTGACACCGCGGTCATTAATGCACATTGGTCCTCGTGTCTGCCGTCATTAGAGTTTTAGGGGGTAACAAGAGTCTCCCACACAATCTGCACAGCATATCGGAGCCTTTAAGTCGCCCAATTTGAATGAATCGATATGGCAACAGGAAACAATTTGGGTGAGGCTTTATTGGGTCATGAATGCAAAGCAAGAAAGGGAGTTGAAAACCACTGAGGGGTGCATTAGGGTTAATTAGATATGGAACTTATTTTGGCTAATCTTTTGGAGTCAGAGTTATGTAAAGGGGATTAAGGGAGAGAACTTGTCTAGCAGGTAAAGCAAAGTAATTAAGATGTGAGACAATCTCCAGAAAAGTCATTAGCGGGATGCTATGAATATCTGCAGAGCTCGTCAGAATCCTCGGAGAGCGAGGAGGTGCTACTATGTTAATGAGCAGATATAATGCTGCATTTCCTTAACAGGATTGAAGGTGAAAAAAAACACTGTTCTAAAAATATTTACTTGGCATCTGCCAATTACATGCAAGGCAACTATTACATTTCACTTGGTGCTTTGGAAATTGGTCCCACAAAGCCACACGTTCTCGCGGCATGAAGTCTGGCCCGCATTACATCTTATTCTAGCGGAGAACCGCGGAATGGATGTCTGGTTTACTTGCTACTTAATGTCTCAAAACAAAATCTCTGAAGATCTGAAGCCACAAGCCTGGCACACTTAGACAAATCCATTGTTTAGTTCTTTCTCTCAAGTGCTTTTAAATGCCTTTCCCCAGTGGACTGATAAAAAGACCTGTACAGCCAGACTCTGAGAAATTGCATTGCAGTCGGGCAATCTGACTGGAGCTTATTTTCACAAGTCATGGTGTAATAAGTACCAGACATCCATCTATTGATTGATCGATTGATATTTTCTTTGGAGACTGGTTTTGTGTCAGACCTCCATATCATATGCATAAGTCGGCACAGGCTACAGAATGTTATCTGCAGTGTCATAGTACCGGATTGAGACTTCAAGACTTGTAGTGCTCGTCCGGTGGAGTACTACAACACTGCAAAACAACTGACAATCAAAAGGTAAATATCCTTTGATAAATATTGCATAAGCCATCTTCCACAACACTTGTTCCACTGAGGTGAATATATTAAAGTCTAGGTGCTTCAGTCATTTTTGTTCAGAGAGAGAGACAGCTGCCCTCTTGACATTCTCTTTTGAGTCTTAAACAGAGCAACACACACACAAAACAAGGAACATCTGGGAAAAACCACAAAAGCAAAGCATCCCAGTATATTCTCAAGAGTGACACACAATGGCCTTGTGCATCAATCTCCCACCGGAGAGCCGGATTGTGTCTCCAACCCTCCCACCGACATTCCTGTCCACATGATCAATGTGACTGCTGTTCATTTTTGTCACATTTTAATCTGTGGCGGAGCACCGGGGCATGATTGCCTGTGTGCTGCCTACGAAAATAAATTATAGATGCCAGACAACAAGAGGAGGGGCGATTAATGCTTTACTGCAGGCTCGAATATGGCTGGGGAAAAAATAATGTCATTAATGTGCTAATGAGCTGATGTGAGAATTACAAAAAAAAAAAAAAAAAAATCCAGACAGAGGTAAGATAAACCTGACAAATTCTTAATTTGAGGATGTATATTTCAAACAATATACAGAATCCAGAATCGTGCTTTAACATAAATTGTTGTGTGGTTATAGTGTATAGTGTGCATTTTATGTTTTATTTAAAAAAAAAAATCTAACAAACATTGCATTATTGCCACTGCCTTCAACAGAGCTTAATTTGTACTGAACAAGTCTTGTTCAGAGATAAGGATTGACCGTCACCAGTAAATGCTTATTTAATGCTTGTTTATTGTGTTCAACCAAATCCTTAGCCTTTATTTGTGATAAAGAAAATGAGCACTGGCTTCAGGATTCAGAGCTGTTCCAGGCCTTCAGTGCTTCAAAAAACCTTCCCAAGTAAAAAGTGCAGCAATATTCCTAACTAACCTTCCATCATCCAATAATCTTTCTTTCCCTGCAGCCCCGCTCTCCGAGTTCCCTGAACTCCTGGTCTCCATCGGTAACCATTGCCATGGCAACCATGCAGACGGTGGAAAGGTAAGTGGAAGTCGAGCCGCAGGCTTTGGCAATCGTAAATACATGCGACTCGGCCAAGAAAAATATGACTTCAGTGTCACAAATGTATGACAAGTAAAAACACTGATCTTTGTTCCTCCTAAATCACTGTCAAATACAATTAAAAGCTAGCTGGTTTAATTTAAAGGAAAGCAAATTGCACTGACTGCCTTGGATTCCGGAGTCTTATTCTGTATTTGACAAGAAAAATACACATATTCAATTTGCTCATGAATCATCCATCAAGTGCTGCAGAGTCAAAAAAAAAAAAAAAAAAAAAAAAAAATGTGATTGGCATTCAGAAAAGAGCCATTTATTGTGCAGCAGTCATAGATGATGACGAGAAATGATGACACGAGATGGCAGGCCTGCTTTATGGCAAAGCATGATGGGAAGAGAGAAGCAAAGCCCAACGGACGGACAGACGAATGAATTAATGAATAAATGGATTGATGAACAAACAAACAAACAAACTGATGTATGAATGAATGAACGGACGAATGAATGAACGGACAGATGGATGGGTGGAAGGACGAATGAATGAACGAATGAATGAATGGACAAATTAATTAATGAATAAGTGGACAAATGAATGAATGAATGAATAAATTAATGAATGAATGGACGAAAGTATGAATGAATGGATGGATAAATGAATGAATTAATGAATGAATGGGTGAATGAATGAATGAATGAATGTACAAATGAACAAAAACACTGACGAATGAATGAATGAATGAATGGACACATGAATGAATGAATGAATGAATGAATGTACAAATGAACAAAAACACTGACAAATGAATGAATGAATGAATGAATGAATGAATGAATGAATGAATGAATGAATGAATGGACAAATGAATGGACAAATGAATGGACGAATGAATGGATGAATGAATGAATGAATGAATGAACAATCAAATTAATTAATGAATTTTATTACAATACTGCAGTGATTAGCATACACTACCGGTCAGAAGTTTGGGGTCGGTAAGATTTTTTAATATTTTGTAACTCTTCTGCTCACCAGTGCTGCATTTATTTAATCAAAAACTGTGAAATATTATTACAGTGTAAATCAGCTGTTTTCTATGTGAATATATAGTAAAATGTAATTTATTTCTGTGATCAAAGCTGAATTTTCAGCATCATTACTCCAGTCTTCAGTGTCACATGATCCTTCAGAAATCATTCTGATATGATGATTTGCAGATTATTATCAATATTGAAAACAGTTTCAACAGTTTTTTTTTTTTTTTTTTTTTTTTTTTTTTTTAAGATTCACTCATGAATAACTCAACAGAACAGCATTTATTTGAACTAGAAACCTTCTGTAACATTATAACAGTCTTAACTCTAAAAACTGTAATTTAATTGCAGGAAAATGGCTAATTACTGACTGCAAACTTTTAGTGTACATCTACTTAATTGACGTAGAAAATAATGTTACAAATAATGTCCTAAAATAAGCTTCATGTTCTTTATGCAAATTGCTTTTTTTTTTTTCTTTTTTTTTTCCTGAATATGGTGTGAAATGGGAGCCGGACACGTGTTGATAAGATTCACCCGGAGCCGGTCACGTTGCTTGTTTGTTTTATGCTGGTTTCGCTGCACCTCAGTGTTTCTGAAGCATTGCCGTATGGTCTGTTGTGGAGCAGATCTGTGACAGGTAAATTAAAGTGCGGAACATTCAATCTGCCAAAATATGCAAATGTATTCTAACTTTAGGGCGCGTATTAAGTTTGTTTGTCTCCTAGAGAAAATTACATGTTATGCACAGTTCATCTGCACCAAGCAGTTTGCATTTTCATGCCCATTAATCCACAAACAGAGACAAAAGAACATAACGGCAAAGCAAGTCAGTGATTTAATTAATATTTCATTAAGATAGAATGGGCCAACATCTATAAGTGTACAAAAAGACGCATAAGAGCGACAGTTAAATCAAAGATTGTGACACAGAGATATTATAATCGACTAGTATTTTTTATGGTTTGTTTATAGTACAACACAGCCAGGCTGAAATATTGCCAGGGAAGAAATGGAGAGAAGGAATAAACTCCATTATATTCTGCTGATGTGTGGAGCTACGAAGGTCTCATATCGAAAACTGTCAAGCCTTGTGCGATGAATAAAGCTTCTGAATAGGAAATGAGAAATTCAAAAGCAGGAGAAGGTTGACAATCAATCAAAGCCGTCTGAAGCATTACTAAAGCTGCTTCTGGTGCTCAACTTTTTTTCTGACTCGGTATCTACCGAACAGCGCAGGGATCATGGATTGTTATTGTCCAGTCATGAAACAACAAAGCAATAAACTATGAAAAAATAATAAAAACTTCAGTGGGATAGTTTACTAAAAAACTGTAAACTCTGTCATCATTTATCACCCTCACGCATGTTCATGCAACTCTTTTCCATACAATAACATCCACAACCACAGCTTTCAAGCTGCAAGCCCTGTAAAAGTATCATAAAAGTATGACTCTATTAAGGCCTAAAACACTTTTCAAGCAAAATCGAAGAATGAACTGGTTTGACGTCATTTCAAACAAATTCTGGCCAATTTGTTTATTTTGCACAAATCAAATAAATCGTTTTAATTCTTTTGGCGTTATTGGAATACTTCTTTCGTGTAGTGGACAATTTTAAGATTTTGGTCTATTTTTGATTCTTCTTTTACTCTAATGGAAAAAATACACATTTAGATGGTATTTGTTTTAAATCTACTACCCTCTGTCTGTTTGCATCTGTAGATTTCTTCTATATTAACCAAAGCAAGCTAATCTGCATATTTAAATGCATCAAGAGTCTATTCCCATTAAATAAGTACATAATATATATTATAACAAATGCCTACAGAGGGCGCCAAAAGCGTGGTGATTGTTGTTGTTACACAAGATCAAATCCTTGTTTTTGGTCAACCAGCATAATTAAAACATATAATATTAGTTAAATAATAATAATAATAATCGGCCACTTCTTTATGACAGAAATGCTACAGCCACTGTAAATGCTCCTCTTCGGTATTGACAGCCTAACAGATATCTTTACCATGGTTCAAAACGCAATGCATAGCAGATTAAAATAATTGAAATGCATTAGTATCCAATCAGGCAAATGCGTTACTGGTGGTCAAATTATTAACACAGCGTTAAATAGCCAAAAATTTCACATGTTTGTGAACATACTAGGCTACCTGAAAGAGATGCACGGGATTTATCTAGGGCTATTTTATTTTACGCTTCTCATCGTCAGACAGC
The DNA here is from genome assembly GCA_036281575.1 of Ancherythroculter nigrocauda. Lineage (NCBI taxonomy): Eukaryota > Metazoa > Chordata > Actinopteri > Cypriniformes > Xenocyprididae > Ancherythroculter > Ancherythroculter nigrocauda. The sequence continues at coordinate 51,828,302 of VTFQ01000007.1, read as the reverse complement.
TGTTGTCTTTTCCCGGGCATAGCTGTCACAAGTTGTCAGTCAGCAGCAAACATGAGGTGGGGCGTGTGCGGGAATGAATGGCGTGTCGCGAAGGGAGGGCATCTGAACTTGACAAAGCCGACCTGATATTTAATTCAGTAAATATATTTGTTTGACATGGAAGCTGTGCGCAAACAGGAATATAGAAAAGCACCCCAGAAAAAAGAACACTTTCTCTCGAGGAAGAAAAAGGGCAGGTGCTCAAGCCCCCTCTTATGTCTATGAGTGCACGTGCCTGGTCTTTGGTGATTATGCAATAGGTAGGCGTGGCTCTGAGACTCTGCCTTCTTTGAGGTGTGAATCTTCTCATTTCTTTTCTTCTGTTCAGTCTGTCGAGGTCAGACATTCGTGAGTAAAAACATGAACACACTGGAGAGCTGCTTTATAGTAGAAACTGAAATTGTTATTCTAATTGAAAGTGATACTGTCACTGTTTATCATGTTTAATACTGTAAAACTGCTGCTTTAAAGCAAGCTATTGTATGAAGTTGGTTTATAAATTAAATGTGATTTGATGTGACTGGTTTTACATTGTGTTTGCAATGTTAGTTATGATGAAAGCATTGGTTAGAGTGCAGAAATCAAGTAACATTCAACATGTCTGTGATCTGCGTTCATCACTGCAACCTTTCATGCCACGATCTAAATATAATGCCATAGATCTAAATGTAATCAACACTATTCACAATTAGTAAACCTTGAGAAATGTAATAGTAAAAACGTGCTAAAAGTTTGAGAGAATTCCACATGTAATACTTAGCTATTTCCATATGCAAAGATGTCAGCCAATCACAGCAGTGGGCGTTTACACTGAAGTCTCACAGCAGACACGCCCCTTAAAGCAGAGCGTTCAAATAAAATCAGGGTAGGAAAAATGCCTTTTATTTATAAATTATGACTATTTTTGATGCACTTTTTTAAAGTTTTGATTCTAATGTAGTGATTTTGGTCTAGCCTCACATGAAGGCACCACAAATTTAGTTATTTATGGTCTTAAATATTAATATTAATATTGAGTTTTTGGTCACACAAAGCACCTACGGTGAGTATGACAGCATCAGATGATTCCTTCCAATATTTCGGGGCACCATCCAAGGAATCTGACCTTGACGATAAAGAACAATCATGGGATATTGTTGACTGAATTACAATTATATAAATTGGAGGAAGTTTGTCAATTGACCAGTCTGAAGGATTTGTGAGATATAGTTAACTTGGAGAGACTCTTATTATCAACACAAGGAAGACACAAGTGTAATAAAAGGATTTTATCAACAAAAGGATAGACAACATGCATGGATGGATGAATAGTGCAAAAAGATTGATAGTGAAACTGTAGTTTCTCTAGAAGATAAATAAACCGAGAGAGTGTTTGTTATTAACTGATATCAGCTATGCATAATTTAATGCAAATTAGTTAATCATATACCAACAATATGCACTAATGCCAAGGTCTCTAGAAAGAGGTTTGGTAAGTGATATTTACGTCTGCCTGGTCATGTTGAATCCGAGCGGTGACGTCTTCCACTTGTTGAGCTGAGCAGCGTTGCAGTGGGAAGAAAGGACTTGGAATCCGTTTCACAGCCTTGAACACAAAGTACTTGTGAGCGTTGAACTCTTGAAGCACAGAGGAGGTCCTTTTTCTGGAACACGCAGAAGAAGAAGCCTTGAAGGTTCTGATGTCTGTGCAGATGATCTTTATTCTCTGGAACACGCAGACAGAAGGATCTTTAGATTCTGAATTCAGTGCAGATCCAGGCAGTTTGGAACATGCAGATTCTGGAGGATCTCTGATGAGAGGATTTTGAAGTTGGTGCAGAAGATATTTTGAAGATGGGGGCTAAGCTTGTCGTTGTTTTCAAACTTCCCAAATTCACTTCTTGCAGAACTTCCTTGTTTCTCTCTTTAGAGCTTCAGAGTCTTGAGGGAGCAACTTCACGACTCTTAGCTTAGCACATCTTGGGAACGGAACCTTGAACCAGGACTGGAACAGGAACTGGAGCCTGGAACCAGACTGGGAAACTGCAGCAACCCAGAAACTGGAACAATTCTCTGTCTCAGGGACAAGCCTTTTAATCTATCCCGAGAAGGAGGGAAATGCAAATTGGCTCCTTTCGGATCCAGTGTTTTGATTGACTGATGCATCCTCTTGCATGAGGTTCATTTGAATAGCTTAAAGGTGCCGTAGAACGTCTTTTTAAACGATGTAATACAAGTCTAAGGTGTCCCTTGAATGTGTCTGTGACGTTTCAGCTCAAAATACCCCATAGATTTTTTTTTTTATTAATTTTTTTAACTGCCTATTTTGGGGCATCATTAAATATGAGCCGATTTAGGCTGCGGCCCCTTTAAATCCTCACGCTCCCCGCCCACGGAGCTCGCGCTTGCCTTAAACAGTACATAAACAAAGTTCACACAGCTAATATAACCCTCAAAATGGATCTTTACAAAGTGTTCGTCATGCAGTATGTCTAATCGCGTAAGTATGGTATTTATTTGGATGTTTACATTGATTCTGAATGAGTTTGATAGTGCTCCGTGGCTAAAGCTAACATTACACACTGTTGGAGAGATTTATAAAGAATGAAGTTGTGTTTATGCATTATACAGACTGCAAGTGTTTAAAAATGAAAATAGTGACGGCTCTTGTCTCCGTGAATACAGTAATAAACGATGGTAACTTTAACCACATTTAACAGTACATTAGCAACATGCTAACGAAACATTTAGAAAGACAATTTACAAATATCACTAAAAATATCATGTAATCATGGATCATGTCAGTTATTATTGCTCCATCTGCCATTTTTCGCTGTTGTTCTTGCTTGCTTACCTAGTCTGATGATTCAGCTGTGCACAGATCCAGACGTTAATACTGGCTTGTGTAATGCCTTGAACATGAGCTGGCATATGCAAATATTGGGGGCGTACATATTAATGATCCCGACTGTTACGTAACAGTCAGTGTTATGTTGAGATTCGCCTGTTCTTCGGAGGTCTTTTAAACAAATGAGATTTACATAAGAAGGAGGAAACAATGGAGTTTGAGACTCACTGTATGTCATTTCCATGTACTGAACTCTTGTTATTCAGCTATGCCAAGATAAATTCAATTTTTGATTCGACGGCACCTTTAAAGTTCATGTTTAGAACAATGTCCTTAAGGTTTTTCACTTTCCAAACCAATTTCAGATTAACCTAGGTATCGTGCTGAAAACATAATGACCAAACATCATTGGGTTATATTGAACTTTTACTTACGCACTCATGTAACTTAATAGGTAAATTTGTATATTTTGCATGTACACAAACAACACTCATTAAGTATATACAGTTCTGTTAATAGAAATGGAGAAGATATGATCCACTGTGTGTCCATTTTGTGTCCTTTGTGGCTTCAAGCCACATGGCAAACCAGTTTGGTGAATGGAGTCAGTTCACACCTCAGGTCTTAGGACTGAGGGACGGGGGTGAACAATGGGGAAAATGGTGATAGGGTTATTCTGCTCAATGACACACTGATGTCATCATTCTTCCCTTGCACAAATGGTCAGGGTGATTGTCTTTGCAGGCTTTTCTCCTAGCCCATCTATTTCCTTGTTTGTGGAACTTCTCTTGGAGTTTTGGAGTCCTGTGCTTTTCATCATGGCAGATGAAGTGATGAAGGGAGTCTGCCCTCATGTCTGCCTGCTGATCACTACACTAACATTATGAGTGCACCCCAGGAAACATTATAAAATAATAAAATATGCAGTTCATGACCCTTTTAAAATGTGCACATCCAGTAAGATAGTTTACTTACACAATTGAAATCTACTGATGAAATCAGTGAAATATTCACAGTTGATTTTGATTAGCTAAAATTGCTTTTCTCCATCAGGTTATTATTATTAATAACTTCATTAGATGACTTAAATCTCACTTTGTCACACAAATCTACTCCGTTGCATGACTTTAGGAAACTTGAGCAATGAAGCACGAGTCATACGAACTACTTCATGACCTTAATAGAATCATTCACTTCCATTATATGTATAAAAATGAACAGATCTTCTTTTGTGTTCTAATAAAGAAAGAAAGGAAATTATACATATTTTGGCTAAACTAACCATTTAACATCAATCATCGAATGCAAGAAACAGAGCAACCAATTACAGAATATAAAATACTTGGTCTCGTGTGAACTAGTACAAAGCCCCTGCCATCAGGATTAAAATTAATATTTCATACTGCAATGATTAGCTGTAAATCCAGTTAAATATTAATTTGCCCCTTAGATATTGCACGTATATAATCACTGTGCTTTAACTATTCACACAGGGTTTCTATAAAGGAGCGTTTGTTAAAGAGCGAGGAAAAAAAAGTCTATTGAAGAAAACCAATTAAAAACACAAGGAAACCACGAGGGACTCGTTTCCCAGAAGCTCCTTGAGCAAAACCAGCCGAACCGAGTGCGAGTTGATCCAAACACACAGCTAAAATAATAATAATAATAAAAAAAAAAGTGCACTGTGACGTTTATTTCCAGAATCATCATATACACTTCCGAAAAGCTATTTGGCTATCAATAAGTGAGTAAAAATGAAGCTACTTGGCATTCGAACAGAGAATCTTAACACTTGCAAATGACTCAAGACTCGATGCACAAACAACAGATCTATCTGACCGTCCAGTAATGGTGCTGCATAATAATTAAGCTCATTTGCAGCTTAACTTGTTTGGCCTTCTGCTCCATGCCGTCACCTCCACAAAACACACACATCCACAGAAGGCTTCCCATCGCATCACACTCGAGCAGCAGCAGTTTTGCTGAAATCTGAGCTCCAGAAATACCTCCAGCGAGACACGTTTCTCTGTGCCTTCGGAGAGATCCAGGTAGACGGAAGCCAAGCCAGGCCTGTTCTGTCCCGCCGCGGGCCCTCGGTATGTAATGTCAGGCTATACGTGTCCAGAGCGCCGCTCCCGCTGTCCTCTCTACATATGGTGGAAAATTGTGTAAAGAGATCTGCTCCATCAAGCACTTTCTCGGGCCCAGTACATGCTAATGATGTTTAATTAGCCAGTTACACCTGTTTTTGTCCCTTCTGTGCCATTGACAAGCTCCTACATACAGGAGGTACAGCTGATATTGCAAGGTTTACAGAAGGAAAAAGATTATGTAGGCTGAAAGTTTGCACTATTGCATATCTATTTTAATGTCTATAGGTGACTGAAGCACGGTTGCTGGTCTGAGTATTTCAGAAACTGCTGATCTACTGGGATTTTCACACACAACCATCTCTAGGGTTTACAGAGAACGGTCAGAAAAAGAGAACATATGCATTGAGTAAAAATGCCTTGTTGAGGTCAGAGATGAGAGGAGAATGCCAGACTGATTTCAGCTGTAATAGTAACTCAAATAAGCACTCGTTACAGTCGAAGTCTGCAGAAGAACATCTCTGAATGCATAACACATTCAGCCTTGAAGCAGATGAGCTCCAGGAGACATATCGGTGACACTCCTGTCAGCTGAGAACAGCAAACTGAGGCTACAATACTATACTATACATATGGAGATGTACCAAAACTGAACAAGAGAAGAATGGAGAAACAATGTCTTTTCTGATGAGTGGATTTCTGCTGCGATATTCAGAGGGTCAGAATTTGGCATAAAGAAAATTAAAGCATGGATCCATCCTGCCTTCGGTTCAGTGTGAATTATATTTTCTTGGCACACTTTGGGCCCCTTAGTACCAATTGATCATTAAAAAATCATACAGACCCCAAACTTTTGAATGGTAGTGTAAATGTGGCGGCTATATATGCTTGCAAAATGTTGGCCGAAATTAAGGTCTTCGCAAAAATTAGTTAATTAAGCCCTCGTCTAGCGATCCCTATGCTCCAAATAGCAATTAAACACCTAAAAGTGTCTTTATTTTGTATGTTTTCTGAGAGGAGTACCTTTCCTTTCTGTTTCCATATTTCTCTTCTCGCGTCTGGTGTTTCCTCTCAGTTTGGTATCGTTGTAAAGCGCAGAATTTGTGAATATTCACAGTGAATTCTCGATGGCATGAGTCTGAACCAATGAAATGCGATTTCCAAACCCATGCTGATGTAAACAAAATGATCTGACTCGCGCTGACTGACAGATCCGAAGCACGTGCAAAAAGACGCCTCAGACAGCGCGTGATCCAGATATACATATATACACAGAATTACGGTATTTCAAAATATCTGTCTTGGCGAGTATTCACACAAACATGATCTGTTATGCCTTAAATTCTTAATATAAATCTTTTAAATATATAATATATATCTTAATATATAGGCTGTCTGCCTCAATAATGTTTATCAAACAATTGTGGAATCATGGTAAATAAGTTGAATATATATATATATTTCCTATATATATAGGTTTTGACTTGGTTTGTGCCAAATTTGATGGTATTACCAGAGATTTTAAGGTGATTTTGTTTTGGAACTTTCAGAATTTTTTTTTCTCAAAATTGACTTTGCTGACTCTATCGACTTCAAACAGGTGTAGCTCAGTCATTTTTTGTCATATTCAAACAAATACATCATTTTGAAGGTTTTTTATTAGAGAATGAGAATAACAATAACTCATTTTTGAAAATTTGCTCATTGCAACTCATTTTGCCACCATGGGTCACATATGTTAATAAACTAATCTTTGCAATCTTATAAATCATGATGTTTTCTGTAACACCTGCAGCTTATTTTGAGTAAATGAGCACTCTTCTTGTATGCTATTGGTGGTCAAATCTGTATTTTATATTAAACAGTTAATGATGCACCATTCTGGACATGTCATGAGTGTAATAACATCTCTACAGAGCTTTAGAAATGGTTGAAGGAAAATATTAAAGAAAGGAACGTGTGTGTCATGATGGATCCTGCATCAAGTCAGTCTCTCACGGCACAGATCAGTGATCAAACCACTACCGTTTATTTGCTGAACACGGCTCATTGACCAGTAGCTTTATCATCAGTATTCACCAATGTCTGCTTGTTAACAAGGTGGTTAATTTTAGGGAAAAAAAAAAGGTTTTACTTTTTAAATTTTACTTGAAGCCTTTCTATATAATGCACTATAAAATTAGTTTTAATGCGTTAACCATTGCCTTGTAATATACCATATAATGCATTGTATGATATTATGAATAATTGTAACACCATTTTATATGTAACATCATTTTTATATTCATCGTTACAGCTTTCGAAGGTATAATGCATTAAAACACATGATAAACAACCAATATTATAATGCATTTTAACTTATTTATGAAATGATATAATGCATTACAATGAACATTATGAATACCTTTATACATAAAGTCTTCAAGTAAAGTGTGTTTTGAGTTTTAAAATCTCACTAACTAGACTAGTGGTGTGATGAACACCAGGCCGGATTCCTCTGGTCAGGTCAATCTGATTCGAAAGTTTTAGTGAGGTTTGGGACATGTTTCAGGCTGCAAGACCAGCAAACATTAGGCTGGATGGTGCTGGAGAATATGAGACAGATGAAAACATACTGATATGATCTCTCCTAATATTTGAAAGATGAGTTTTAAACTTTTGAAACCTCTCCAGTAATAAAATGTTGAGGAGTAATTAGTAATTAGTGAACTCGTTTGGGTTGTTCCCTGAAGTGCTTCGGGGCAGATCTGAAGATGAATTTTCACTCTGATCTCATGCAATACAAGATGGTGTAGATTTGCATGTGCAGTTATTATAAATGTAATCTCATAAGTTATTAAGTTATATTGTTATATATCTCATAAGTTATTATTATAATCTCAATGCTTTATTGTGAAGCTCATTAAACGGTTGGGCAGTATTGCTCTCGGGCATTGTAATAACATTCAATTCAATTGACACATCAACAAGATCAACAAGTGCAGATCAATAACCATCCAACAGCACGCTAATAAATCATCCTCTCCTTCCAAGAACTCTTCCCTTGAATTGTCCTTTCCTTTTGCCAATAAGATATTCATGCCAAACTGTCATTGTGGAGCCAATTGTTTTGTTCATCCAGTCTCGATATCTGTCTCAAATTGGTGTCAAGATTAAACAAGGGATCTCAGGGGAACGATATGTGTCGACCTGACGGCAATAAAACAATCATGACATTGAGTCACTGAACACTAATGATTGATCCGCGTCCATCAGTTGTTGTTTATTTGCACATACTGCATTATTTTAACACACAATTCACTAGAAATGAGGCAAATCAGGCAACAGTGAAAACAAAAATGTTATGCAATTTGTGTGGCAACATTTTCAATCTTTTACTTTTAGTTAATTAACTAGTAATTTGAGGGTTTTTTTGTAAATATATACTAATGTTAACAAATACAACTTTTGATTTTAATAATGCATTAGTAAATGTTAAAAATAACATTAGCTAAGATTAACAAATACTGTAGAAGTGTTGTTAATTCTTAGTTCACGTTAACTAAAGTAGTTAACTAATGAAACCATATTGTAAAGTGTTATCGAATTAGTTTCAATCAACTTGTTCATGTTTTGCACTAAAACCACACACACTAAAACTCTCTGCTTATTTCGCTGCACAGATTTTGACCATAAGATGAACATCACTACAGTGTTTGCACTGCAGAGCCTCAGTGTGTATCTCCCACATCTCATTTGTGTCTGTCAGTACAGAAACAGGCCATGTAATCAAGCTCTGACGCAATGTAAACACTGGCTTGCAATATTGCAATTAGATGCTGAAAGCATCCCTGCAGCAATAAAGCAACTGAATCCAGGTCACAATTAAAAACAGCAACTCTACAAGCCCACTGGCAGAAAGTGGAGACTAGATGTGTCGTATGATCTACACCTTACTCTACACAACTTTTCTGTGCAATTAAGCAAACTTTTTCTGGTGTTATTCCATACAATTTTGTTGTTATGTGTGCACAACTGTTCAGAACTGTGCTAGATAACCATGTGCTGATTATCATCTTTGAGCGGCTCAAAAGTGTCTAAAATTTTCACTACCAACACTTTACTGTCACTACTGAAAATGTGCAGTCACGACCGAAACATGGGATGTTTGGTCAAAAATAAAGTATATTGAATGATCAACTAAGATGTTATAATAGTGTTTGGTTCAATGTTTATTCAAACTAATGAATCCTTCACTTTGAAATCAGTATGATAAACTTTATACCTTTTACAAGAAAAACTGGATTCAAAAATTGCACTTGAAATATTGTTAAAATTGTAAAAAAAAAAAAAAAGTTGATTTACTTGCGATAACTTAAAAAAAAAAAGTATAAAATATATTTACAAGGTAGATGTTAACAACATCTTAATAGGTCAATGCGACCCTTCTTATTAAATTATTTATTATTGTGTTTCAATAGTGACAAATTTGGGGAGAGGAAAAAAATTCCAAAACTTTCTGAAAATACAAGAATTAACTGCACAATTAATAGAAATGTGTACCTTGGATATTATACAATTTGCATACATACAAAACTTGTCAAAAAATATGTTTCCAACTCTGACTGGCTGCATGCATGACTCATTAGATGCTGTTTGATATTCATGATGATATAGCACAGTCATAAGGCCGAAAACACGGTAAGGCACAGAAACTATTAAATGGAGGACAATTAAAGTGTAATTGGCTCAAACTTTAATAGAATAATTAAAGGTGTCCATGCAGTGCATTAGTTCACCTCATGCCAGGCAGCACATTAATCTCTGAGCCTTCGTTTCTGAGCCAGACCTTCAGTTTAATAGGTTGTGTGTGCTTATCAGTGCATTACCCAAGATGCATCTGCATGGGTAGTTTCATCTATACCGCACAATGCAACACAACAGCTTATTTTATTGGATATCAAGAGACTAATCTGGTTAAATGAAGGCTATTATTATAACATTATACCGATTTTCAATCAAAATATGATTATAATTTAACTATAGCTATAATTTATTTCTTTTGGTTTTGGGATGGGACATAACCCAAGTTATGTGAGATTCATCTTATAGCGCATGCTATAGTAAAAACAGTGTAGGCTAAACCTGATATGGCCATCTATTCTGTAATACAGGGCTCTGTTTAGGTGGTAAGCTCCTATGCTATTAATAAAGAATTGCATTTCACTCAGACGGCCAGGATGCTGTTAGCTGAAATATGGATTTTATTGGGCTCAGTGACAGTCGTGAACTATCTGAAAACTAAATTGGGCTAAAAGTCTATGTAAGGCTAGACCTTAAGAAAGGTCATATAAGAACATCCAAACTAATGCAGCTTCCATTCACTCCAGGCAGGTCAGGTCAAATATTTGTGCCGTATCTCTGGATCCTGTATCTATAAATAGCAGGTGCCACAGCATGCTCTCTATAGTAATGCTGGTCCAGGGTCATGTGCAGCAGACACAGATCGGATCTGTTTTTACAAAATGTAAAAGCATTTACAAAATGTAAAAGAATGGAACAGAGCACAGGGGTTAAGATGCATTTTAACTTGACATTTCATCTTAAAAGCCTAACACTCATGGCGTGAGATGCTAAAAAGAAACAGAAAACAGCACAATAAATATATATAAACTTTTTTTTAATTTCCATTTATTTTATTTTTTTTTTTTATTCTCAACGTTTCTCATGCGTTGCTTCAAGCAGGTGATGACAGACATGACAAAAGACTCATCAGCGGGAATGAAGTGACCTGTGCAGACTCTTCTGTGATTGACAGCGTCCTTGTCTTCATCTGACAACATGTAAAAGAATATCGCTTGGGATAAAGAGAGATTACGCCACTGTTTATGACAGATTGAAGGCTATTAGCAGCCATATTTTACTGGAACACTGCTTGTCCTCTGGGTGAACTCCAATTCATGTCATAATTTCCACAAGAACAACATACAGTAACTATTGTTTGTAAATCAATATCCTCTGTTGTTTCATCCAAGCAGCTTTTGTCTATGATTTCCATTGTTACCGGCGGATATACATGTGCTAATACACAATCACGCAGTTTCTGCTAGCGGTTTCCCAGATGTGTCGTTCTCTCAGTGAGATGAGGTAATTATGTTTGGTATCTTCTGTCAGGTGGATTTGTATTATACATGTCACCATCAGTGTGGCTTTCATGTCTGACAGTAATTAGTAGAAATAAGTGTTAATAACTGTATACATCACTCTCAAACTGTGACTTGTTGTAAGCCCAAGCGGCTTCATATAACCCATCATCATCATCATCATCATCATCATCATCATCAGAAAGAGAGATAACACAAGGATTGTTTGAAATGTAAATGTTCCTATGCTGCAACATATGGAGGGTGAGTCAGGTTCCAATGATTCAACTGGATTTCATCTTTAGGCAGGTTTATATAAGGTTGCTGCATGGTTACTTGTGTGTTGTTAAAGATGAAGTATGTAAGATTTTTTTTTTTTTAATGTTAAAATATATTCTCTTAACCCAGTTTATTGTTCAGTGACTACTATTAGTGTGCCATTCATGGGTTTATCTTCTCCCCGAAAAATGTAAACATTGTGGCTACTGTAGCAAACTGGGAGTTTGGGGCATGGCTACTGTAGCAGGCAGAAAGTTTGGGGCGTGGCTACTATAGCAGACAGAGAGTTAGGGCGTGGCTACTGTATCAGGCTGAGAGTTAGGGCTTGGCTACTGTATCAGGCTGAGAGTTTGGGGCGTGACTACTGTAGCAAACTGAGTTTGGGGTGTGGCTACTGTATCAGGCTGAGAGTTTGGGGTGTGGCTACTGTATCAGGCTGAGAGTTTGGGGTGTGGCTACTGTATCAGGCTGAGAGTTTGGGGTGTGGCTACTGTATCAGGCTGAGAGTTTGGGGTGTGGCTACTGTATCAGGCTGAGAGTTTGGGGTGTGGCTACTGTATCAGGCTGAGAGTTTGGGGCGTGACTACTGTAGCAAACTGAGTTTGGGGTGTGGCTACTGTATCAGGCTGAGAGTTTGGGGTGTGGCTACTGTATCAGGCTGAGAGTTTGGGGTGTGGCTACTGTAGCAGGCAAAGAGTTTGGGGCGTGGCTACTGTAGCAGGCAGAAAGTTTGGGGCGTGGCTACTATAGCAGACAGAGAGTTAGGGCGTGGCTACTGTATCAGGCTGAGAGTTAGGGCGTGGCTACTGTATCAGGCTGAGAGTTTGGGGCGTGGCTACTATAGCAGACAGAGAGTTAGGGCGTGGCTACTGTATCAGGCTGAGAGTTTGGGGCGTGACTACTGTAGCAAACTGAGTTTGGGGTGTGGCTACTGTATCAGGCTGAGAGTTTGGGGTGTGGCTACTGTATCAGGCTAAGAGTTTGGGGTGTGGCTACTGTATCAGGCTGAGAGTTTGGGGTGTGGCTACTGTATCAGGCTGAGAGTTAGGGCGTGGCTACTGTAGCAAACTGGGAGTTTGGGGCATGGGAGTTTGGGGTGTCGCTACTGTAGCAAGCTGGGAGTTTGGGACGTGGCTACTGTAGCAGGCAGAGAGTTTGGGGCGTGGCTACTATAGCAGACAGAGAGTTAGGGCGTGGCTACTATATCAGGCTGAGAGTTTGGTGCATGGCTACTGTAGCAAGCTGGGAGTTTGGGGTGTGGCTACTGTAGCAGGCAGGGAGTTTGGGACGTGGCTACTATAGCAGACAGAGAGTTAGGGCATGGCTACTGTAGCAAACTGGGAGTTTGGGGCGTGGGAGTTTGGGGTGTGGCTACTGTAGCAAGCTGGGAGTTTGGGGCGTGGCTACTGTATCAGGCTGAGAGTTAGGGCATGGCTACTGTAGCAAACTGGGAGTTTGGGACGTGGTAGTTTGGGGTGTGGCTACTGTAGCAAGCTGGGAGTTTGGGGCGTGGCTACTGTATCAGGCTGAGAGTTAGGGCATGGCTACTGTAGCAAACTGGGAGTTTGGGACGTGGTAGTTTGGGGTGTGGCTACTGTAGCAAGCTGGGAGTTTGGGGCGTGGCTACTGTATCAGGCTGAGAGTTAGGGCATGGCTACTGTAGCAAACTGGGAGTTTGGGACGTGGTAGTTTGGGGTGTGGCTACTGTAGCAAGCTGGGAGTTTGGGGTGTGGCTACTGTAGCAGGCAGAGAGTTTGGGGTGTGGCTACTGTAGCAGTCATAGAGTTTGGGGTGTGGCTATCGTAGCAGGCAGGGAGTTTGGGGTGTGGCTACTGTAGCAGGCAGGGAGCTTGGGGTGTGGCTACTGTAGCAGGCAGGGAGCTTGGGGTGTGGCTACTGTAGTAGGCAGGGAGTTTGGGGTGTGGCTACAGTATCAGGCTGGGGGTGTGCCTACTGTAGAAAACTTTGAGTTTGGGGCGTGGCTACTGTATCAGGCTGAGAGTTTGGGGCGTGGCTTCTGTAGCAAACTGGGAGTTTGGGGCATGGCTACTGTAGCAGGCATAAAGTTTGAGGCGTGGCTACTGTAGCAGGCAGTTTGGGGCGTGGCTACTGTAGCAAGCAGAGAGTTTGCCACATGGCTACTATAGCAGACAGAAAGTTAGGGCGTGGCTAATGTAACAGGCAGAGAGTTTGGTGCATGGCTACTGTAGCAAGCTGGGAGTTTGGGGTGTGGTTACTGTAGTGGGTGGAGAGTTCTGGGGCGTAGCTACTATAGCAGGCCGACATTTGGGCGTGGCTACTGTAGCAGGTGGAGAGTTTGGGGTGTGGCTACTGTCATGAACACGTCAAAGCGGAATGATTAAATTTTTTTTTACTGTCACTTTTAAACAATTTAATATTTTACTGTATTAAAGATTCAAATTCTTACTGAATGCAAACTTTTGAATGATTGAATGATGAAGTAGGTCTACAGAACTCTGAAATTCAAATTGCTTACAAAAGCGTAATGTAGCGAATTAACTCAAAGGGGAAATATTAATAATTATTCATAACTCATTATGATTATTAATTATGATTAATTATGAATATGCAAATCCGTTAATCAGATTAACTGGACATAGCTACATTAAAATTAATATTACAATCAGTTAACCTGTTCGTCCAGTGAACGCTCAGTGTTGATTGTTTATTAATTCTAAGAAATGTTAATTTCCAAGTTATGAAAAATAATATTTCTTATTGTACTGTACTACTCAGAGCACGTAGTCCGGATCTATCACTTAAGAGGCAATTCATTAGCAGACGGAGTCAGAACCAAACATGTCCTGTGCACAATATTTATTAACTAACTCACAAACACATAACTAAACTAACAAACACGTAACATAACATACACAAAGGGTCACACACATACACAAGTCAGAATGAGTAATGATAGAGTTGAACCGGAAGAGATGCTGTTACTAGAGCTACATGAAATGTCAAAGGCAATCTGGAAAGGAATCATCAGTTTCTTCAGCAATAGCAAGGTAAGTCTTACAAATTAATACTAACTTGCTGTTTAGTGTTAAAATGTACGATACTTGCAAGATGCCCTTAGGCTGAGGAGCATCGGCTTTGCCATCTGAGGAGAGATCTTGGGTGATTCAGTCCGAAGTTGTTGCCAGTCTTTTCCATGTGGGATGAGGAGCACATGGCCCGTTTGTAGGCCGAGGCCTACAGGCCTTGCAGGCCTGGCCTAGGCCGGCCGCAAGGAGATCGATTCGGTCGTTCAGAAGCAAGGAGAAAAAGAAAGGGAGTGGCACTGTTCGCTGGTTTTTAACCTCTGGTCAAAGTCACACCTCTCAGTTGTTGACCGGACCAATGAAGATGTTGTAATTCTGGGTGGCAACACCCCTCCTGTCAGGGCTTTTACAACCCAGAAAGATTAACAAGCTGAGTTCTTGAATCAGAACTATTAAATATTCTTTTAATACTGATATGTTGCACAGGTATGGATGTACCGCATACACAAGCATTTAAGTCTTCCCGCTACGAACGTATAGACACTAAACATGGCATGATTGAAGTTACCGTGCAGGTCATAACATTTAACAATCATCAAACATGTAAATACAATGAGTACAATACAACATCAGTAATAATGGATACCATTTCCTGAGAAGGAATCATTTATAGCACAGTCTGTCTATACATTAATGCCATAGAGTCTGTGTTCTGTGTGGAAAATGCAGGGAAGATGCAGATTTTCTGTGTCTCTACTCTGTTCTCCATGCGGCAACCACATTCCTCAGCGCAATAAACTTGTAACTGAAAACTTCCCGGGGGATGGGGACAGACTCCAGAGTGAGCTTAAAACTATTGGTTAACTAACCAATAATTGTGTCTGATTTGCCTCAGTCATTACAGTAAGCATCTCCTCAGCAAGACAGATGATTTAAGGAATCATTCATGGCCACAGTAGCTGAATACTTGAGGCTAAGTTTTTTATCAAAATATGCATGAGCAAAAGTAATAGTGATGCCTGCCATAGCAAACACCACTGAGTGTCTGGATCATATAAGAATAGAGTCATTCATAATGTATAGGGTGCATTCAGACAGGTGTTTGTGTAAGGGGTCGTCTGTTCTCTATCTATATTTCAGACATGCAGTGTACCAAATGAAGCCCTGAGGTAGAAGGTAAATCCCTGTGAAAACACAGACAGAGGGAGACCACCTCCAGTGGGACCACCTGATTCTATAGCCGCCGGTTTGATAAGCAGCACACAAGGATGAAAAGACGAGTCAGTGGTGGTCTGTTAGTGCCCTGAAGGCAGTTCCCTGAAACAGACACAACATTTCACATGCAGAGAGAGTAGTCACTCCAAATGATTATGCAAAGGCGAGGTGATGCACGGAGCATGCAGAATCACGGCTGTGGCCTGCTGCGTCCGGTCAGGCAGGAGATCTCTGGGCTGTAATGGGTGCGCAGGAGCTAATGAGCAACAGATGTAAACAACAGCTTCTGCACTGTGTTTGTGCTCTTTAAAATGGGATGGGAGATCTCTAATGTAGCCAAGTTAAAACAAGACAGAGGCTGACAAGCAAATGGCTTACAGATGCAAGCAGATCTCTTTGGGTTCAGCATGTCATGCATTTAAATGCTCAATGTTCAGCTGAAGAAAATGTGAGTGGTGCTTGTCCATGAAAAATGGCCCACAGGGCTGTGGGTGGTTGCCAGGGCATTGCTATGCAGTTAACGCAGAGGTTGCTAGTTAGTTTTCTTACTGGTCCAAAGCAACCAAAACTGTTAAGTTACCAACTTTCCCTCATCAAACTGCATTCATTAGTTTATTTAATTGTATATTAGTACACATATATGTGGTCTATTGCTTGTTTCCAGGATAATGACAGTATGCCACAATGTCTTGGATGTGTCATCATGATATTCATGCTCCTGTATTGTTAGTCATTCTGCAGTTGCATACAACATTATGCAAATATGTTTGATGACTAAATATTGCACAAGATGTGTATGATCAAAACCTTGTAGAAACTCGTTAGATCCACATATTTCCAGACACCTTGTTTAACCTGCTTATTTCTTCTCCCAGTAAATATCTCCGTGATCTCTCTACACCTGTGTGTACACACTGTACGACTTCAAACTCATTATCTGAGTGTACCGCGGTGAGACTGTAACCTATGGAGCGATCATTATCCTGACACGCTAGTGTTCACGCAACGTGACTGGCACGTATATGCTAATTTAACGAGAACCACCCTCTGTTATTTCCCCGTTTAAATATGCCTAACACAAAATCTGTTAGCGTTAACACATTCCTTTTGCAATGCAATGTGTGATAACTTTAAACCCAGCTTGTAGACACTGATAAAGCTATCAACATATTTGTGTTTCAACTGCATGCTGAGTGAGATTAGGAGATAATATTTCCATTAAGAAAACGCTTCCATTTAGATAAGAATATTGCCATATCAATGAGAAAGTGGATGACAATTTTCACCAGATCCAAAGTGAAAGTGTAACTGCCTATATATGCAGATAGTATGCTGACACCTCCTCCTAATTAACGGGGTTGGCTATTGTAGCATATCCAGTCAAGACAAATCTTATTAGAGGTATTCTAGAGAAAGCTGTGCTTCCAACTTAGAGCAGTTGCACCAGGGACCTTTTGTGCTTCAGCTTCACAATGTCCCTGTGCACAAAGCGAGGTCCATGAAGAAAGGATTTACTGAATCTGGTGTGGAAGAACTTGACTGGCCTGATGCTTTTGTGTCTGAATGAAAGCAAATCCCCGTAGCCATGCTTTAACATGTAGTGGAAAGCCTGGAAAGCCAGAAGGGTGGAAGCTGTGTGTGTGTGTGTGTGTTTGTTTTATTTCACTGAACATAAGCATATCACTGGTCGGGGAAATGAGCAGTACGATCAGCCTCATTTGCATCTGCTGAGATATGACAACTTGATGACTTTAAGCATTAATTTCAACACATTCTCACTTTCAAGCCATCAGACACTGAAAGAGCACTGCATGTGGACACTGACAAGAATCCCATTTCTGAAGTGATGCTTGTTTCGGGTATATTCCAAACAAGCAATCAAACAAATCAATTCAATTCACATTTATTTATATAATGCTTTTCACAATAAATATTGTTTATAGTTTCATAGCAGCTTTACAGAAAATACATGTCAACATTACAATTTAGAGTAATCTATCAGTGTGTCCAAATCAGTAATTTCAGAAATGTACATATACAAATCACACAGTTAGCTAACAATGTACCAAGCAACCAACCAAGCAACCATCCAACCAAGCAACCAAGCAACCAAGCAAGCAAGCAACCAACCAACCAACCAAACAAACAACCAAGCAACCAGCCAAACAACCAAGCAACCACCTAAGCAACCAAGCAAGCAACCAACCAACCAAACAAGCAAGCAAGCAAGCAACCAACCAAACAAGCAAGCAAGCAAGCAAGCAAGAAACCAGCAATGCAAGCAACCAAGCAAGCAAGCAACCAAACAACCAACCAAGAAACCAGCAAGGCAAGCAAACAACCAAGCAAGCGACCAATCAACCAAACAACCAAACAACCAAGCAACCAAGCAAGCAAGTAACCAACCAAACAAGCAAGCAAGCAAGCAACCAACCAAGAAACCAACCAAGAAACCAGCAAGGCAAGCAAACAACCAAGCAAGCAAGCGACCAATCAACCAAACAACCAAACAACCAAGCAACCAAGCAACCAACCAAACAAGCAAGCAAGAAACCAGCAATGCAAGCAACCAAGCAAGCAAACAAGCAACCAATCAAGCAAGCAACCAAACAAAAAACCAAGAAACCAGCAAGGCAAGCAAACAACCAAGCAAGCGACCAATCAACCAAACAACCAAGCAAGCAAGTAACCAACCAAGCAAGCAACCAAGAAACCAAACAACCAAGCAACCAACTAACCAAGCAAGCAACCAACCAAGCAACCAACCAACAAACCAACCAACCAACCAAGCAACCAATCCATCCATCCATCCATCCATCCATCCATCCATCCATCCATCCATCCATCCATCCATCCATCCATCCATCCATCCATCCATCCATCCAATCAACCAAACAACCAAACAACCAAGCAACCAACCAAAGAAGCAAGCAACCAACCAAGCAATCAACCAACCAAGCAACCAATCCATCCATCCATCCATCCATCCATCCATCCATCCATCCATCCATCCATCCATCCACCCACCTATCCACCCATCCATCCATCCATCCATCCATCCATCCATCCATCCATCCATCCATCCACCCATCCATTCATCCATCCGTCCGTCTGAAAGACAGCATGGCTTTAAAACCCCAGTGGGTGTCAGAACAGGCTGTTAACTATCATTAACTACTGTTAATGTTCATTCCTCTAATTTGTGTTTCTCTAATCTGACTATGAAATAGAACATTCTTTATATTAGTCAGCTGTAAGAGGGTATCAGGAATGTACATCAATTGCACAAATAAAGACTTTATTATTTTTTTCCAGGATATTTCCATGCAGTCCGGTCATCCACATGACTATTAAAGGTGACGGTGCTTGTAGGGTCTCATAAATTGGCCTTTATTAGCTGCTCACTGGAGTAACAAACATCTGCGCGTGATTCACTCTGTGCTACACAGAAATCAATAAAGCATATGAAAGCTGAAGTCTCTCATTCTCTCATGACCCCCTTTAGCCTGAATGGCTCATAAAATGAGCTGATCAAAGAAAACTTGAAGCAGATTTGTAGTTTTATGCAGCAAGCAACCAAGCAACCAAGCAATCAACCAACCAACCAAGCAACCAACCATCCATCCATCTATTCACCAACCCATCCACCCACATAATGTTCATTCTTCTAATTTGTGTTTCTCTAATCTAACTATGAAATAGAACATTCTTTATATTGGTCAACTGGGTATCAGGAATGTACATCAATTGCACAAATAAAGATGAAAGACTTTATTATTTTTTTCCAGGATATTTTCATGCAGTCCGGTCATCCACATGACTATTAAAGGTGACGGTGCTTGTAGGGTCTCATAAATTGGCCTTTATTAGCTGCTCACTGGAGTAACAAACATCTGCGCGTGATTCACTCTGTGCTACACAGAAATCAATAAAGCATATGAAAGCTGAAGTCTCTCATTCTCTCATGACCCCCTTTAGCCTGAACGGCTCATAAAATGAGCTGATCAAAGAAAACTTGAAGCAGATTTGTAGTTTTATGCAGCACACTGCTTTTAGTGTGTGCTTTGCTAATAATGCTGGAGCCGCTGTCAGAGACACAGTGACCACAATGAGGCATGAATATAAAACATTTACACAACACTGAGAATGTCATGAGAAGATGTAGATCAGCTTCTCTAGAACAGTGACTTCCTTTCATATATTCACAGTAAGCAGGCAAAACATGAAGGAGAATTTAAGCACAGATTTCATTGGAAATACTACAAAATTGGTTGCAAGTGCAGTGAGTTTGCAGAGAGACTCCACCCACACTCTCTTCTGATTGGCTGTGATTTTGGAATGATTTGTTTGTGAGTGCAGTGCCTTGCAGAGAGACTCCGCCCACACTCTCTTTTGATTGGCTGTGATTTTTGATTTATTTTGTCTCGTCGCTGGAATCTTATTGCATTGCGTCTGATTAGGACACAGTGTAAGAAGATTAAATTAAATGATAAATGATCATGTGACTGCTTTGTGGGACCGTTTCTGCAGTTATTGTATAAGCATTAGAGCCCTTGCTCTTTTCCAACTACCATGAGATGTCTTCAGAAATAGTTTTCTTCCAGGAATGAATATTCCTCATTTAAATTATTACCGCCCAAGATATACACAAAATAAAGGGGCGGGGCCTGGTTGAGTTAGTTAGTAGTGTGTTGAAACTGGCCAATGAAGCACTTGACCAATCACAACACACTGGTCCAGCTGACCAATCAGAGCACATTGTGCTTTTCAGAAGGAGGGGCTTCATAGAGACAGGAATTAAACAGAGCGTTACTGACAGACTGGGAAGAGAGGAGCCGCAACAATGGAGAATATGAGGAAAATAATCAACATTCAAGCATGAAAACCTGTTCTAGTAGAGCACAAAAACAACATCAACGGCAGAATATGGCCTCTTTAAATAAAGCACCGCCTGACACCAACAGATGTGTTTGTTTTTTGGTTTGCAGTGGACCAAAGCAAAAGACTGAAAGTGCTCCATTTATTACACACTGAAATCCTAAAATTGCTTGAAAAATATTGACAACTTGAGTTAATGTTCAGCAGTACAGGCATTGCAAAATACAACTGTAGTGTAGTGTTTTCTATAGTCACTGATGACATTTCAAAAACTCCCTGCTGGCAGTTCGGTCCACTTTGCAAACTGCTTCAATTCTCTCCCATTTGAAGGCCGTCCTCAGCCAACTGCTGTTTTCTGATCTCTCCATTGATATTCATTGGGGTATAAATCTGGCCACTTCAGCGCACTCTAGCATTTGCAACCATTCATGAGTATTTTCAAGCTTAGGGTAAATGTTCTGCTGGACCACAACCTTCAACGGAGACACCATGCTGCATAAAGCCAAGGTTATCTCCTGATTTAATAATGCCTTGCTTATATTCAAGAAACCCAAATGATACGTTGAACCATTTATTAAAGGGGACCCCTTTTCACAAGAAGTCTCTGGTGTCTCCAGAATGTGTCTGTGAAGTTTCAGCTCAAAATCCCCCACAGATCATTTATTATAGCTTGTCAAATTTGACCCTATTTGGGTGTGAGAAAAACACGCCGTTTTTGTGTGTGTCCCTTTAAATGCAAATGAGCTGCTGTTCCCGCCCCCTTTCCAGATGAGGGCGGAGCTTTAACAGCTCAACAACAACAAAGCTGGAGAATCTCACGCAGCCAAAATGACGAAAGTGTTCAGCCTTACATTGTTCAAACCGGAGTCGACACTGATGGAGAGACTCAGGAAGAAGTTACAACTTTTAGAATGAAACTGGACGTTTCTGAATGGTTAGTGGATAAATTGATGTAGTTGCTGTGGAGTTGATTCAACTCATCCACTAGCATGTGCCGTCATGTTCATCTTTTGTGCAAAACCCGTATGGAGGCCCACTATACATTGTTGGCTGTAAACATTTACTGACCATCAGTTTTGATAAATACTCCTGCAAAGCCGCAACCTAAATCATCCACCGCAGTCATCTTTCATCTTCAGAATGAGGGGATCAAACCTGAGATAACAAACAAGTGAGCATGAACAGAGGGTGAGCGACAGCTCGCTGGCGGAAGTGCACTGCTCAACGCCTTCAATCTGTCACTTCCTTGACAGAATTACAGTTAATGATGCTCATTCAAAATGCCAGCGCACCGCTGCCCGCTCTCGCACACCGACAGATACACCTTGTTTTCCCATGAAGAGGAGAACAACTTCTCTCTACGGCTGCTCATTTTTAGCTGCTCCAGTTCTGTTCTCCTGCGTCTGAATGATATCAGTCTCTCACACAAAAGTGTCAATGTGTGTGACTCTGGAGGCGGATTGAGGAGAGATGTGCAGGTGTGTGTGTGTGTGTGTGTGTGTGTTATGTCTTCTGGAAAACACACTCCACTGGAGATGATGTGTCTTATAGCAGATGCTTATTGTTGTTCAGGGGCTTATTTTGTGCCTGACTATTGATCTTTACTGCTGAAGTTCAACGTCTACAGCAACTACTACAATGGATGACATACTGAAAACTTGATCTTACAATAATTTTCACTAAAATAATAGTAATAATCTTCAAATAATTTTTATTACAGCTGCATCCTAACAGTTATCAAATTAGTCAAGTATTTCACTTATTATTTCACACACCTCAAGACTTTGTTTTTTATGCTTTTGTTTTAATTGGTTTCTTATCCCAATTTTCAGATCTTTGTTCAAACACTCTTACAGAACCTTTTTTCTCAGTACTTTATAACTTACAATTGCGAGATTATATGTAACAATTCTGAGAAAAAAAGTCAGAATTGCAGGATATAAATGCACAATTCTCAGAAATTAAGTCAGTATTGCTAGACAAACTCGAAATTCTGTTCTTTTATCTTGCAATTCGAACTTTATAACTCGCAATTACAAATTTATATCTCACAATTATGACTTATTTTCACAGAATTGTAAGAAAAATGGTCCATATTGTGATATAAAGTTCGAATTGCAAGATAAAAACTTTTAATATAAAAAAAGTCAGAATTGTGAATTTAAACTCACGATTGCGATAAAAACAAACAAACTGAATTTTGAGTTTACATCTCGCAATTCTCATCTCAGAATTGTGAGTTTAAATATAATTGAATTCATATAGAATTGTGAGATATAACTCTATAAAAAATATGCACAAACAAGTCCAAATTGTCATATAAAAACTAACAATTCAAAGTAAGTCAGAATAGTGGGGAGGGAAAAAAATATTTTTTTTTTTTTTTTTGTCTCACAATTACAAGTTTATTATGCATGAAAAAAATGTCCAAATTGTGTGATATGAAGTCTGAATTGTGAGATAAAAACTCCAAATTCTGAGAAAAAGTCAAAATTGTTAGATATAAACTAGCAATTCTTACTTTTATCTCAGAATTGGGAGTTTATATACCACAATTCGGACTAATTTTACTCAGAATTGTGAGATATAAACTTGCAATTGTGATAAAAAGTCACAATTTATTTATTTATTTATTTTATTCCATGGCAGAAACAAGCTTCCATATAATTCCACTGATTCAGCATGTTGAACAGAAACACTGGAGCGTGTGATATAACCTGCTTCTTCCACGGCTCTCTGTGAGATCTCTACAAATATATCAATGTTATTCATTTAACTACATAAAAAAGAGCAATATTACCAGCTCACAGCTGAGAAATGTAATGGTGCTTTACAGTATCAAAGCTATTTTTATTGATGCAGTAGCAGGAGAGCGTTGATGACAAGCTTCTGTTTGTGTGAGTGTTTGTCTGTTGAGAGTGTGTTGTCCCTAGATATTAAAAGTCATTTAGGAAAAATCAATCAAATTGTCACTTTTATCCTATTATTTATTACGTCTTTGAATTTCTCTGGTTCTTTTGCTGCGGTAGGCTGGTGGCTTTCGAAATAACTGAAACTGAACTAATATAAAGCTGTGCATTTCTAGAAGATTACCCTTAGAACTCATAATGTGTTGCATTATTAATGTAATAAATGCTCATAATGTAACTGTTTTCTAAAACTGTAATGTAAATGTCATTAATAAATTCCTAATATAATTACATATTCTTACATTATGAGAAATATATTACATTATGAAGTCGCAAAAAGCAACACTTCTAAAGCATTTAGTTCATGTTAATGTCAAGATTTACTCATATATTATTCAAATCAAAAGTTGTATCTCCTGTTATTATTAAATGGACCTGCGCTGACATGAATTAACAATTAAGTTTTTTACTTCAGCTTAAAACTGCTGCCTAAATTAAGTATTATGTTTATGTCATTTCAACTCATTTTCTTCAGTTCATTTCCATTATATTAAGCTGACTTAAACAATTGAGTCGACTCTTGTATAACTTAAAAAGTAAAGTTTAAATCGGTTAAACGAACACGTCTAAAACGTTGGCCCAAAAAGTGTTCAATTTGGTTGAGATCTGGTGACTGCAAAGGTCATAAAATCTGATTCACATCTTTTCATACTCATTAATCCAGTCAGTGACCCTCTTTCCCTATGGATGGGGTCACAGACGCCTGAGACCTTGATTCATTTGAGCCAATGAATGTCTTGAACTTATTAGGGTTGACAGCGTATGGCCTCTTTTAGAAAAGAGAAACTGTTTTCTGACTGAGGAGAGGAGAAGATGATGTTTATTATTTTGCCAAGTGAAAACTGTGTTTGGGCTCTGATGCAATAAAGCTTCTGATATGGATATCGAGCTGCATGTCTTCATTTTCCTTCTCTCTGCTGCTTGTGTAAAGCTTCTGGATGCAGTTTTGAGTGCACTGTAAAAAATAAGTGTGAATTTACAGCATTTTCCTGCCTACTGGTTGTTATACTATCATAGTAATCTTCAACTAGTAGAAGCACAACTTATTACAATTAATTGACATCAGGGTGACAGTGAACAGAAGTGACTATTGCAAACACTTTTTATAGATTGCAAATTATGTTTCAGACAAAGTTAAGGCTGTTTTGTCCTTGTAACAAACTGCAACCAGTTGTGTTGAATAGTGTTTTTTAACATTAGTACACTGGTTATGGGAAAATAAATATAATTAGGTAAACATAGTCCAAATTTGCCTCGAAACAGAACACTGATCACAATAATAATGATAAAACAACCCTGTGCTATTATCCCACAAAGCAGCGCCATATACATTTTTTTTTTTTATCCATGCCATGCATGCAGTGATTTTAAATTAAAATTCTGAACACAGAAATAAATGATTAATAAATACTGCAAAAGCCTGGCAATATTTCAGAGTGTCATCAACTGTTTTTGAGGACTGTTGTTTTCATCTCATTCACAGTCTCGTCGTCTGCCAGAGCACCGGTGTGTGATGAATCCATCGCAGCTGTACACAAAGTGCAAGAAACTGCAAAACTATATGCACCCAGAGATTTGCTTCCAATGAAAAATTAAGCAATATCACATGAGCAGGAGTGCTGTTGCTCCAAATATCAGCACAGCTGTGATCATATCCTCATTTGTAAGTGTGAAATTGCTTTATTAAATAAACAAAGGGTCAGATTTACTAAAAAGGGCAAATTAGTGTGCGGCCGCAATCTATAAAAGCACAGATGAGAGTCTGCATGTGATCTACAGAGAATGTGCAAATTAATGACATATCAGGCGCAAAATGGGTTAAGACATGCTTTTTTAGGGGGCTGTAAAAAATTATGCAAATACCAGTAAACTGAGTACCACAAACCTTAGTAAATCACCGTGCGTGATTCATTTAAATACTCCTCTCTCATAAATGTTGCATCTGAAAAGGAAACTCCTACGAATGCATATGCAATAAGGTCAGCCACCAAAAATAACCCTGTCCACACCTTTTCAGTGCTAATTATTCACTACGCATCTACAGTAAATCCTGACAGTGTTTTTTTAATGCCAAATGAGGGTTTGCGCCGGCGCAAGCTATAAATATGGTCCATAGTGTTAATATAGAGTAACTTTTATATTTTAGACTTTTTTTATTTCTGAAAATAGAAAGCCAAAGTAGGATAAACCACTGTGCATCAACATACAATATTCAACAGGAGAATGAATGAATCCTTCTATGAATATCAAGATACTTAACCAGACGCTCCCGAAAGGTTAACATCTGTTTGACCCATTTAATATTCATACATTGGATCTTAATTTAGCATCATCAGCAAACTTTTGTGAGCTTTTGTTCACTTGGTAGAAAATACTGAAAATCACAATGAAACATGCATTACAGTTGTTGTTTTTTTGCACACAATTTTCAATTGCAAATGCAATTGGAAATCATCGGATTAAAGTATTATTCTAGTTTAGTTTAGTTTTATTGATTTATATAACGACATTTAATAACGAAAGAGTTGACCAAAGTGCTGCACAAAAATAAAATGGAAACATAAAACAGATAAAAACAAAAGACAAATTTACCCAACAATAAAAACACGTAGTAAAGTGTTATACAGCAAGTTACTCCAGCCCATCAGCTGTTTTAAAAAAGATACATCTTAAGCAATGATGTAAAAACCTGAAGAGATGTGCACTTGAGTTTCAAATGCATCATTGGTACAGACAACAACAAAAAGTATTTGATGACCTTAAAGGCCTACTGGTCTGATGGTAGGACAGAAGATCAGACAGGTAGGATGGTGCCAAGCCTCCCAGGGACTTGTACACAAACAGTAGTACCTTATACTGAATTCTAAACTTAATAGGGAGTCAGTGCAAGCTACTCAAAACAGGAGTAATACTTTCCCTCTTTCTAGTTCTTGATAAAAGTCTGGCCGCAGCATTTTGGACCAGCTGAAGGCGAGATAAACAAGACTGAGCAATCCCTAAATACAATGAGTTGCAGTAGTCCAGTCTTGTTGAAATGCATGCATGAATAACAGTTTCCAGATCTCTATGAGGAATAGAGGTTTTTATTTTAGCAATCAGCCTAAGCTGAAAAAAATGCTGATTTTACAACTGAATTAATTAGTTTCTCAAATTTAAGAGCTGGATCAAAAATAACATCCATTCTGTGCATGAGTACCAACAGAGTTAGTCAGAGGACTAAGGGATTGTGAGAGGATGTTAGCACATTCAGGCCATCCAAAAAACAACATTTCCATCTTAGAGTCATTTAATTGAGGGGAAAAAAAAATCCACCATCCATCTTTTAACATCACTCAAACAATCCAACAGTGACTGAAGAGATATGTTGTAATTTGGTTTCATTGGAAGGTAAAGCTATATATCGTCTGCATAAAGATTATATAAAATGTGATGCTTACGAAAGATCCTGGCTAAAGGAAGAAGACAGAGGGAAAATGAGACAGGGCCTAAGACGGAGCCCTGCAGTTCATCACATGTGCAAGCAGCAAAGGAAGAAGAAGTTTAGTTTCCGATGGCTACAGAAAAAGATCTCCCCTTAAGGTATGATGAGAGTCAATTTAAGGCAGTTCCATTAATACCAACATACTGCTCTAAATGTTTCAATAGAATAGATTGATCGATAGTGTCAAAATCTGTACTTCGATCCTTCGATCCATTTTCCTGAGTCGACAGCTAATAACAAATCATTTAACACTTTCAAAAGAGCAGATTCTGTACTATAATGAGATTTGAACCCCAACTGAAATACAATATGAATTCTCTTCTCTTCTCTTCTCTTCTCTTCTCTTCTCTTCTCTTCTCTTCTCTTCTCTTCTCTTCTCTTCTCTTCTCTTCTCTTCTCTTCTCTTCTCTTCTCTACACAACTCACCACTGACTCTGTTCTTTTACATGCCAG
This sequence comes from Ancherythroculter nigrocauda, assembly GCA_036281575.1. NCBI lineage: Eukaryota > Metazoa > Chordata > Actinopteri > Cypriniformes > Xenocyprididae > Ancherythroculter > Ancherythroculter nigrocauda. The sequence goes on along the minus strand of VTFQ01000007.1, from coordinate 51,800,944 downwards.
ATCTATATTCTATTCTATTCTATTCTATTCTATTCTATTCTATTCTATTATCTACCCAACTCATCACCGACTCTGTTCTTTGACATGCCAGATCTCTATTCTATTCTATTCTATTCTATTCTATTCTATTCTATTCTATTATCTACCCAACTCATCACCGACTCTGTTCTTTGACATGCCAGATCTATATTCTATTCTATTCTATTCTATTCTATTCTATTCTATTCTATTCTATTCTCTACCCAGCTCATCACTGACTCTGTTCTTTGACATGCCAGATCTCTACTCTTTTCTATTCTGCTCTGTTCTGTTCTATTCTATTATATTCTATAGCCAGCTGATCACTGACTCTGTTCTTTGACATGCCAGATCTCTACTCTTTTCTATTCTATTCTATTCTATTCTATTCTATTCTATTCTATTCTATTCTATTCTTTTCTTTTCTTTTCTATTCTTTTCTATTCTATTCTATTCTATTCTATTCTATACCCAGCTGATCACTGACTCTGTTCTTTGACATGCCAGATCTCTATTCTATTCTATTCTATTCTATTCTATTCTCTACCCAGCTCATCACTGACTCTGTTCTTTGACATGCCAGATCTCTACTCTTTTCTATTCTGTTCTGTTCTGTTCTGTTCTATTCTATTCTATTCTATTCTATTCTATTCTATAGCCAGCTGATCACTGACTCTGTTCTTTGACATGCCAGATCTCTATTCTATTCTATTCTATTCTATTCTATTCTATTCTATTCTATTCTCTACCCAGCTCATCACTGACTCTGTTCTTTGACATGCCAGATCTCTACTCTTTTCAATTCTTTTCTTTTCTTTTCTTTTCTTTTCTTTTCTTTTCTTTTCTATTCTATTCTATTCTATTCTAATCTACCCAGCTGATCACTGACTCTGTTATTTGACATGCCAGATCTATATTCAATTAAATTCTATTCTATTCTATTCTATTCTATTCTATTCTATTCTATTCTATTCTATTCTATTCTATACATAGCTGATCACTGACTCTGTTCTTTGACATGCCAGATCTATATTCTATTCTATTCTATTCTATTCTATTCTATTCTATTCTATTCTATTCTATTCTATTCTATTCTATTCTAATCTACCCAGCTGATCACTGACTCTGTTATTTGACATGCCAGATCTATATTCAATTAAATTCTATTCTATTCTATTCTATTCTATTCTATTCTATTCTATTCTATTCTATTCTATTCTATACATAGCTGATCACTGACTCTGTTCTTTGACATGCCAGATCTATATTCTATTCTATTCTATTCTATTCTATTCTATTCTATTCTATTCTATTCTATTCTATTCTATTCTCCACCCAGCTCAACACTGACTCTCTTCTGTGACATGCTAGATCTACAGTATATCATGTATTGTGTGGATATATTGTATATTGTCTGTAACAATGTTTCATTACATATTTCAAATCACATGCTTGTGATTGTGTACACAACTGCTTGGCCAATTTAAATTATAAGAATTTACTGAAGTAAATTCTTACTGCATTGGATATAATAGATTAGTTGCACACTATCATAAACTAAAAAAAAATACATGATCAATAAGTCATGACTACATATGTTTTTCCCTTACGTCTTCAAAATAATTGAACCAATTTCAACATATTTTTTTTTAAGTTATATGAAGTTTTACAGACAATTTGATTGTACTTAAAAACATAAGGTAGCAAATGAACTTTAAGTTGAATTAGGAGAAAATTTTATACACTGTAGTGTGTTTTCGTGTTGCCTTGAAATGTAGTCCAGATCCAGATGCTCTCTGAGCCAGTTGAGTTGCGAAGGCATCATTGTGTCTGGATGTACGTACAGCCGGTACTCACCATCACAGAGATGTGCAGCAGGTGCATGTGTTCGTGGAGGACGCGCGGCGGTTCACGGACGGTGGGCTGCGTGACCTGCAACAGCTGCTCGGAGCTGCTCATGGACACGTGGAAATACAGCGTCCCGTTTTCCAGCCACTGCTGCTTCCAGTGCACCTGAGAGATGTCCGCTCCGGTCCCCGACATCTCTGTAAGACACGGAGAAACAGAGATGCTGATCAGTCACAATAACAGTCACGCACCGGACTCATTTAACTGCCATGAATGTGGCAATTCAGAACAGCATAATGGTAAAAACATGCCTGGTGAAATGTGATTTATGTTGATATTTACAATATGCAAAATATAATAAATAAATAATGCATCATGAAGTTTCTGTTTGTATTTTTGTGACTCCATTTGATCCTCCCTTAGACAATCTCTGACATCAAATAAGAGTTATTATGACATCCTGACCAAGTCATCCATTTTCCCAACTTCAAACATGTTTTTGAGAGCATCAAAAGGCAGTAAATGAGCTCCCTTTATAGCCGCACTCGTTTGATATCTCTAACAGTTCTTGACGTCTTTAAACTAAAGGTGACATTGTCAGATGTGCTTGAAACAGAGTCTCCGACTTCAATGGGAATAACCGCAACTCTAACTTTCTGACATCTGACAAGTTTCAAGTGTTTATTAGTTCACTGAAGTCCTCAGAGTTACTGACGTAACTGCAAGCTTAAAACACTGATTCAAACTAACTGCAGTCAGTGAGATTAATTCAAACACAGTGAACAATCTGTCATCACTTACTCACATTCACAGCAGATATTTAGCTAAATGTTCACATTGCTCTTTTACATGAAGTGAAGGCAAAGAGTGACCAGGAGTTGTCAAAATCCAAAGAGGACAAAACACAGTCAAAATGATCATAAAATTGAGTCAGAATGAAGTTGTTCGGTAGATTTGTGTGACAAACAGCAAAAATACAAAACAGTTGATGGACCCCATTGACTTCCACAGTTTGGGAGAAAGTAAAAATACCATGGAAGTCAATGGGGTCCATCAACTGTTTGGTTACAAACATTCTTCAAATGATCTTCTTTTGTGTTCAGCAGAACAAAGAAATTCATACAGGTTTGGAACAACTTGAGGGTGAGTAAATGATGACAAAAATGTTCATTTTTGGGTGAACTCTCCCTTTAAATCAGTCAGTCTGGTACAAACGGGAATAAAACACTGTTCATAAGCACTGCTGGATTGATTTTCAATCATTCTTGAATCAGAGATCTGCTTCAGTGACTTCACTCCTCAAAGCATAATCAGAAATCTCCAGCGTGTGATTGTACACCTCTATACGCACTACTGAGAACTGTTCCAGCGCTGTTATTTGGGGAGGAATGGAGTCCTTGAGGGGTGCAAACGAAGGGTGCATGAACGATCCGACTCCAGCGCTGATAAAATGTGGCCAGATAGGGATCAGATACGTGCGATGGGCTTTCCATCGACTCGGGTTTGCGGTTTGACCGCTCAGCTTGACCTCGGGAGCATTGAGCTTGATATTTTCAAAGGAACTGCAGAAGAGTGGCAAAGCTGTTTCACCAGTAACGAGTAGCAGGAAATTGATCCTGGAAGAGCACAGAGTGGCCGGAATGCTGAGAACGGGACATTCGGAACTCAGGAAGCTCCTGACCTCCAACAAAAGTGCTGTTACTGCTCTGAGATTTCTCTTTCAGATCTCCCGAGACCTCATCGAGCTCTTAGTCAAGCTTAATTTAAGTATCGGCCTTGTCACAAAGAAGTGCACTTAATTGTACTAAATGTGCACTTTAAATCTTAAAGGGGACCTATAATGCATCTTTTATTAAGTCTCTGGTGTCCCCAGAATGTGTCAGTGAAATTTCAGCTCAAAATCCCCCACAGATCATTTATTATAGCTTGTCAAATTTGGCCCTAATTGGGTGTGAGCAAAAACACGCCGTTTTTGTGTGTGTCCCTTTAAATGCAAATGAGCTGCTGCTCCCGCCCCCTTTCCAGAAGAGGGCGGAGCTTTAACAGCTCAACAACAACAAAGCTGGAGAATCTCACGCACTGATGGAGAGACTCAGATAACATAATATTAATGAGATAAAAGGCCACTTAAGTGCACTTTCACGACTATGTTTCTTTACTCACTTAAAGTACATAAAGAAAGCACTTTGTAATAATGTCAAATTAAAAGTTTTACTTTAAAGTATGTTTTAATGATCTTTTGTACTACTTAAAGTACAATTATTTTGTTGTGTTGACTAACATACTAAAGCACTTGTTAAGTACTTATAATTTGAAACTGAAGGCTGTGATTCATATTTTAAATGTACTAAATTGCAACTTTTTATGACAAATGTGTTACAAATGTATACAAATACACCAGTTGACATTAAAGTATATGGTAACTGTCACACAACAGAAGGATGCAACACAGGTCATTTCCAAACAACAGGTTGTTACAGTATTTTGTTAATAAAAATAGAACTGTTAAATTATGAAACTACATATGAAAATGCACTTAAGTGTCCAAAAACATTAGATTTAGTTCGTACTTAAGCAAGATCCATTTAAAGTATATAAAGTAAAAGTATGCTACTTATTGTTCACAGAAGTCACTAGTTAAGTCTACTCGAACTGACCTAAGGCTGTATTTCAGTCTCATCAAAGACGATCAGCCGGCACGATGATGCATTTATTACTTAATTTAACTTTTTTTGTGTGCAAAACTCCAAAAGCAGCTTTTCAGCATGTTTGGGACTAATGGACAGGCAGGCAGAAATTGCTGAGCATTGTATTACAAATCTGTAGTGTGTGAAACTGAGTTTTTAATCAGATGTCCTTAAATAAAGCAGCGAAGAGCAGAGAGCAAGTAATGGAGCGTGACATGGAACAGATCCTTTATAATAAAAACATGTCCTGTTTTAGCGCGGCCGGCCCTGGAGCAAAACACTGAAAGAAAATAAACACAAATAAAAGACAAGTGGTCAAGTGAATATTAGCAGCAGCATCCCACCATATCAGATGACACTATCAGCTTCAATTAGCTTAAAAACTCATTTTCCAGGCATCAAGCCAAAAGTTTCAAGCCATTTAGATCAATTTAGAGTGGATTACTGTCGCTACTCAAAGCTGAATACATTTGAATAAATTATATATATTTAGGGCCATGACTGAACTGATCAAGAACAACATGGTAAGTTTGGTGTGTTTTAATTAGTCTGTATACAATATATATATATAGTTTGTTTAAATCTGCACCCATTGTTTAAAAGCAAAGAAAGAAGCCCAAACAAACAAAAACCTGTTTCTACTAGAGTATAATTAAGAGAAATACAGAACCAGCTATGAGGATGCTGCCAAAATAAATAATGTGCTTTTTAAAATGAGCACACCTGCAAAGAGACTTGATTGCATCACTAAAGTAATTGTCCTCTGGCATATTTATCTCCCGCCTGCACAGAATTGCATGTCTTAAAAGTAACATTCATCAGTATGATTTAATGTAATATAGCTCGCACAGAGACAGATATTTCACTGTTAAAATGTTAACATTACATTACATTTCCACAAATACTCAAGCTTAACCCTGTTGGCCTATCAGTGATTGCATATTCACTTAAAATAATTAGTTCACTTCAGAATGAAAATTTCTCACCTCCATGTCATACAACATGTTCATGTCTTTCTTTCTTCAGTGGAAAAGAAATGAAGGTTTTTGAGGAAAACATTCCAGGATTTTTCTCCATATAGTGGACTTCACTGGGGTTCAACGGGTTGAAGGTCCAAATGTCAGTTTCAGTGCAGCTTCAAAGAGCTCTACATGATCCCAGACGAGGAATAAGAGTCTTATCTAGAGAAACCATCGTCCAACTGACTTTTGGACCTTCAACCCGTTGAACCCCAGTGAAGTCCACTATATGGAGAAAAATCCTGGAATGTTTTCCTCAAAAACCTTCATTTCTTTTCCACTGAGGAAAGAAAGACATGAACATCTTGGATGACATGGAGGAGAGTAAATTATCAGGAAATGTTCATTCTGAAGTGAACTAATCCTCTAAACTGGATTAAAGTTGGCATGAAACGTAAGTTGCTGTCATCTTTTCTTCACTATTGTGCTGTATATCTGAGTGAAACACATCTCAAACAAGAACAAATGTAGGGCGGGGCTTGATTTTGTCTGTGGGGAATTGATTGGATGGTTGTGATTTGCTATTGGTGGATCTCATGTGAGTGACAGGATGCCCCGCCCTCATCATCAGAGAAGAGAAGAGAGGTCACTTCATATTCTGATTCAAGATTACAAGGAACATGAATTTAAAAAAAACATGGATAAACCATTTATAATACATACTGAAAAAAAAAAAAAATCAATTTAGATTTAACGTTGACTTTATGGCATCAGTCCCACATTTTGGGACAGTTAGTGTATCTGAAGGTTAAAGCATGTCCTTGTATATTTTGAACCCTATACTTTCTCTTGTTCTTTCTATACAGAGGAACAGTGTAAATTTAGACTAAAAAGAAACGTTCAAACTGTGCCTTGCTCTCTGTCCCCAGAACAGGGACAACAATAAGAGGTGTCATTGGGCTCAAATCCAGATGAAAGCAGGGGACAGCGTCCCCTCACCACAGGCCTGTTTGTAATTCATTAGCGTAACCCCATTAACAACCGGACATGTGCTGGGATTCAGCTGATCCAGGCCCCAAAACACAGCCTGCATTAGTCCCAGCAAGGGCAACGGCACCGGAGGGCTTCACCCGCCCCCGCCGGGACGTCCCGGCCCCGCTTCCCCAACACCTCATCCCGTACACGAGTGATCTCATTAAGTCAGCAGCCACACGTCCTTGTTAAGGCCCGCTGTTGTTCTGAACCTCTGCGACTGTGTGCAGTTTATGCCCTAGATGACTTTCCAACAAAAGCTTCCCGATGCCTACAGTCAGCAAAACACTTATTACTCGACTCGGGGCTGAAGTGCTTCTCCCGGAGAAAAGCAATCAGCACACTTGGCAGAGAGCGAACAGCAAGTATCTGAATTTCACAAATCATATTCACACAGTCACTCCGGCCCAGAGTGGCCATATTGATTGTGATTTCAATGAGAGAGAAACACACAAATATGGGAAACATAAGCTCAGTTTTCATGAGAATATGCACACGCTGGAAATGTTGTGTTGGGTTTGCACGTACATCATATGGGATCATATGAACAAACATCACTAATTATTCAACTTTGCAGTGTCCTGCGTTGTTTGTGCCATAGACATGCATGATAAAAGTAAATGATTATGTGGGTAATGATGAACATGCACTTTTGACATAGTAAATGGTGTTCTCCATTTATAATACAAAAAAAAAACTTAATGCAATAGAAGTGCAATCCAGCATGCTTTCAAAAAGAGTACTTATTATGGAAATAATACTTTAAAATTTGAACTGACGGTTTTTGGACACTTAATTGCATGTTATTTACAATTAAATAAAAATGTAATATCACACATCAAATTTGTCTGAGAAATCACCCTCAGATATATAATTGAAAGTCATCGTGTTAAATGAGAAAAGCATCAAACAGACATTACAAAAAGTAGTTTTAGAAAAAAAAACTCTCTTTATGAATGGGTCATTGAATCATTGGTTCACCCGACTGATTCGCTCAAAACTTGGATTCATTCAGAAACGAATCACAATTGAGCAAAAGCAGACAATATTGCGTCTAAAATATAACACAATATTAACTTATTTATTGAACTGTTGTATAAAATCAGTATAACATTTGCACTTGTGCTTTTCGGGATAAAAACAGCACTCGTGTGATGCTGCGCTCGTTGCCGGTTGCATGGCTGGGAAACAAGCCTGCATCATCCTTGCTTATCCTGATAAAAGCTGTCAGGCCAGAAGCACTTTACTGTCCGCCGTGATTCACCTGGAGAGATCAGCTCAAAACTCTCTGTCCATCTGCCAAACCTCCGTTCAATTATTCACATCACCAATATCACGATAATCATCCACAACCTGTAAAATTAGATTTAAAGCAGACACAGAATCTATCAACATTCAGAGATCTTGAATATGGAGGCCAGTGATGTGTTCATGTTTCACATGTATATTATTGGCTGAACTGTACAGTTCAGATTATGATCTCTATGAGTAAACAAGGATAATCTGGGAATAATGTATGAGAGATCAGGTAATATTTTGAGTATAGTCATGACTATAAAAAAATAAAAATAAAAATACAATGCGATTGGGTTGTTTTAACCCAGCGATTGGGTTGTTTTAACTCAGCGATTGAGTTGTTTTAACCCAGCGATTGGGTTGTTTTAACTCTGCGATTGGGTTGTTTTAACTCTGCGATTGGGTTGTTTTAACTCTGCAATTGGGTTGTTTTAACCCAGCGATTGGGTTGTTTTAACTCTGCGATTGGGTTGTTTTAACCCAGCGATTGGGTTGTTTTAACTCAGTGATTGGGTTGTTTTAACCCAGCGATTGGGTTGTTTTAACCCAGTGATTGGGTTGTTTTAACTCAGTGATTGGTTTGTTTTAACCCAGTGCTTGGGTTGTTTTAGCTCTGCGATTGGGTTGTTTTAACTCAGCGATTGGGTTGTTTTAACTCTGCAATTGGGTTGTTTTAACCCAGCGATTGGGTTGTTTTAACTCAGTGACTGGGTTGTTTTAACCCAGCGATTGGGTTGTTTTAACCCAGCGATTGTGATTGGGTTGTTTTAACTCAGTGATTGGTTTGTTTTAACCCAGTGCTTGGGTTGTTTTAGCTCTGCGATTGGGTTGTTTTAACCCAGCGATTGGATTGTTTTAACCCAGTGATTGGGTTGTTTTAACTCTGCGATTGGGTTGTTTTAACTCAGTGATTGGTTTGTTTTAACCCAGTGCTTGGGTTGTTTTAACCCAGTGATTGGGTTGTTTTAGCTCTGCGATTGGGTTGTTTTAACCCAGCGATTGGATTGTTTTAACCCAGTGATTGGGTTGTTTTAACTCTGCGATTGGGTTGTTTTAACCCAGTGATTGGGTTGTTTTAATTCTGCGATTGGGTTGTTTTAGCTCTGCGATTGGACTGTTTAACTCTGCAATTGGGTTGTTTTAAGCCAGTATTTTTAATAGTGTGTTATATAAATATTAAGTCATGAAGTGTGCAGTGATGCATATTTAATGAGAGGTGTTGCACCATGCTGTAAATGTTACTATAGCCTAATAAAACCCTTTTAAATAATATTCCCTCCACACACACACACACACACACACACACACACACACACACACACATTAACGTATCTCCCGCATGAGAAGACTTTCTTTGAAGCAGGAAGGGTGTGGTCTCAGAATTAAAGGTGAATGATGCAACATTGCCAGGAGAGGTCACTCATACTTCATTACATAAGAAAATAATTACTTTTGCTGAAAAACATTAAACTGCAGCAACACACAGACACAGTAACACTGATGAGATGAGATCACAGGTGTGAGCTACAGAGTAATGGATCCGTTTTATAATACAGATTTTAACAACAAAAATAATAATAATAATAATAATAATAATAATAAATATAGCTGCAAGCAGCAATTCGGGGCCAAGCCCCAGAAGGGGCAGTAGCGCAATACGGAGCAGGTAGAGCAAAAACAGCAGAAATTGAATGTTCATGCAGAACAGCTGGTTCAGAAGGACAGGTGGAAATGAAATGAAAATCAATAGAAGTTCAGATGAGAATGAACACAGAATGAACTAAAAATACTTGTATCTAATTCAAGAGGAATAAATATTAGTACAATGCTTATTTGGATAAAAAAGGAATCAAAATGACTCATTACACACAATTGAATAATGACCACCCAACACAGGATTCGAACCCACGACCTCCAGGTTCAGCGTCCATTGCACATCTCAATGAAGATGTGTCCATGTGTCCATTGCACCACTGTGAAGGTGAATATTGGCACAAATGCCGAAGTTCATTAGTTCATGTGAAAATGAACTTAAAATGAAGAATTTTAATAAAACTGCACTGAATGTTATATTTAATAACTTTACTTTAGATCATTCTGCAGCTCATCATGCTGTAGCGCAATACAGAGCAGGAAGAGGAAAAACAGCAGAAAATGAACAAACATGAAACAGCTGGTTCAGAATTATGGGCGAGAATGATCTCAGAATGTACAGAAGCTTAGATGAAAATGAACACAGCATGAAACAAAAAGCATTTATTTCTAATCCAAGAGGCAATAAAGGAATCAAAACACACTTTTTCATAAAACCCCTCCACACGGGATTCGAACCCGCTATCTTTGGGTACTGGGCTCTTCAGGTACCTGGCTTTACACATTGAGCTACTTCATGACACATATTCAACCTGCCGTGGAAGAAACCTTTTAGTGTAAGAAAGAATTTACAAAAAAAAGCATATTAGCATGCTAAGCTAACTTAATGCTAATGAAGCTCATGGCTAACTTGATAGCTGAAGAGCCATATTAAAAAGAATGACAACTGGTTAGCATGCTAAGCAATTAGCATGCTAAGCTAACTAGCATAAGACAACAAACACAAGCAAGGTCACAATCAGAGATGAATATCTCGGGAACAGTAGCGAATATCAAAATTCCATTCAGTCATTTCTATGCGGCTCGGTCCAAAGATCATCTGAGCTGATTTTGGACAAAATTGGACAAAAATTGTAGGAGGAGTAGCGAAAAAACTGTTTTACATTTATTTCAATATGGCGGACAGGTACATTTAAGGAAAATGACAAATGACACATCATCGGAATCGGCATAAGCCAGGGAATAAAATGACATAAAGCATACACATTTTGGAAAGTGTTTTCAAAAGTTATAAGCATTTTTGGAAAAAAACATTATATCTGTGGAACAGTAGGTGGCGCTGTTCTGAAACTTCTCAGGTACCTTCAGGACATTCTCAAGGTCATACGTACCAATTTTTGTGAAGATATGTCAAATTGTTTAAAAGATATTGCAATTTATGACAAAATTCAAAATGGCGGACACGTGATTCATCCAATATTGAAAGAATCGGTATCGTCGGATTCGGCATGATCCAAGGAATCCATAGACACCAATATCTTGATTTTCTGACAAACTGTTCAAAAGTTATTGGCCAAAATAGCCATTTTTCATATCTCATGACCTGTAGGTGGCGCTGTTCCCAAGTTTGGCATGGACCCTCAGATCATGGTCCTGATGAAGCGTACCAATTTTTGTTTCGATTGCTCAAAGTTTGGCCGAGATACAGCCTCTATACTAATTTCGGGTCGACCTCGTTACCTTCGTGACATTATAACTTTTGAACAAAGATGAATTAAAAAAATCTGTTCAGTTATTTCTATGCGGCTCAGTCCAAAGATCATCTGATCAAAATTCGTACAAAATTGGACAGAATTTGAAGGAGGAGTAGCGAAAAAACGGAATACTGTACTTTTCAAAATGGCCGCTACTGTTATGGGCGGAGACTTAATGTAAGATGTTGAGTAGCATCAGCATAATGAGATGAATCAGATGTACTAAATTACATTTTTCTAGAGCAAAAGGTTCAAAAGTTATAACCTTTAGAATAGTGAAATTTTGAACTGGTGGTGGCGCTATAGAGTTGGTTCTAGAGACTCCAAATTTGGTCCATTCACTATTCATGAGCATCTCTACAATTGTGCCAAATGTCATCATTTTCTCATGTTCCGTTGATAGGGCTGCCATAGACTCCCATTCGGGAGGAAGAATAATAATAATAAAAGGGAAAACGTACAATTACAATAGGGGCTACAGCCCCTTTGGGGCTTGGCCCCTAATGAAAATCAATAGAAGTTCAGAGAATGAACACGGAATGAACTAAAATACTTGTATCTCATTGAAGAGGAATAAAGATTAGCACAATCCTTATTTGGATAAAAAAGGTATCAAAATGACTCATTACACACAATTGTATAAAGGAACCCCACACAAGATTTGAATCCACGACCTCCGGGTCCAAGGTCCATTTCTCATCTCATTGCACCACTGTGCAAGTGAATGTTTCCACACCTGCCGAAGTTTATTAGTTCATGTGAAAATGAACTCAAAATGAAGAATTCTTATAAAGCTGCACTTTAGATCATTCTGCAGCTCATCATGCTGTAGTGCAATACAGAGCAGGAAGAGGAAAAACAGCAGAAAATGAACAAACATGAAACAGCTGGTTCAGAATTACGGGCGAAAATGAACTCAGAATGTACATAAGCTTAGATGAAAATGAACACAGCATGAAACAAAAAGCATTTATTTCTAATCCAAGAGGCAGTAAAGGAATCAAAACACACTATTTTATAAAACCGCTCCACCTGGGATTCGAACCCACTAACTTCAGATACAGGGCTCTTCAGATAACTGGCTTTACACATTGAGCTACTTGAGGATGCACATTCAACAAACTGTGGAAGAAACCTTTTAGTCTAACAAAGAATTCACAAAAAAAGCATTACTTAGCATGCTAACCATATTAGCATGCTAAGCTAACTTAATGCTAATGAAGCTCATGGTTAACTTGATAACTGAAGAGCCACATTAAAGAGAATGACAACTGGTTAGCATGCTAAGCAATTAGCATGCTAAGCTAACTAGCATAAGACAACAAACACAAGCAAGGTCACATTCAGAGATGAATATCTTGGGAATGGTAGCGAATATCAAAAATCCGTTCAGTCATTTCTGTGCGGCTCGGTCCAAAGATCATCTGAGCTGATTTTGGACAAAATTGACCAAAATTTGTGGGAGGAGTAGCGAAAAAAACTGTTTTTGATTTAATTCAATATGGCAGACAGGTACATTTAAGGAAAATGACAAATGACACATTGTCGGAATCGGCATAAGCCAGGGAATAAAATGACATAAAGCATACACATTTTGGAAAGTGTTTTCAAAAGTTATAAGTGGTTTTGCAATAATCATTACATCTGTGGAACAGTAGGTGGCGCTGTGTTGAAACTTCTCAGGTACCTTCAGGACCTTCTAAAGGTCATACGTACCAATTTGTGTGAAGATATGTCAAATTGTTTAAAAGTTATTGCAATTTATGACGAAATTCAAAATGGCGGACACGTGGTTCATCCGATGTTGACGAATTCGATATCCTCGGATTCGGCATGGCACAGGGAATCCATAGACACCAAGATCTTGATTTTCTAATAAAGTGTTCAAAAGTTATTGGCCAAAATAGCCATTTTTCAGATCTCATGACCTGTAGGTGGCGCTGTTCCCAAATTTGGCATGGAACCTCAGATCATGGTCTTGATCAAGTGTACCAATTTTAGTTTCGATTGCTCAAAGTTTGGCCGAGATACAGCCTCTATAGCAATTTTGGGTCAACCTCGTTAACTTCGTGACATCATAACTTTTGAACAAAGATGAATAAAAAAAATCTGTTCAGTCATTTCTGTGCGGCTCAGACCAAAGATCACCTGATCAAAGTTTGGACAAAATTGGACAAATTTTGAAGGAGGAGAAGCGAAAAAAACAAATACTGTACTTTTCAAAATGGCCGCTACTGTAATGGGTGGAGACTTAATGTAAGAAGTTGAATAGCATCAGCATGAAGAGACGAATCAGATGAACTAAATTTAATTTTTCTATGACAAAGAGTTCAAATGTTAAAACCGTTAGAATGTTGAAATTTTGAACTGGTGGTGGCGCTATAGAGTTGGTTCTAGAGACTCCAAATTTGGTCCAATCACTATTCATGAGCATCTCTACAACTGTGCCAAATTTCATCATTTTCTCATGTTCCGTTGATAGGGCTGCCATAGACTCCCATTCGGGAGGAAGAATAATAATAATAAAAGGGAAAACGTACAATTACAATAGGGGCTACAGCCCCTTCGGGGCTTGGCCCCTAATAATAATAAAAAAAGTGATGACCAATCAGAGTCCTGGACCAGAACTCAGTCCAGAGTATCAGAACTCTAACAAAACAGATAATTATCATGATGCAATTACCACTGCTTGTAATCGCATCCGTTTCATTCGCTATCGGTAAACAGCAAATCAAATTACTCAACGTAAGTCATTAATATTGTTTAGGATTGTTTTTTTCCAGTATCACTTAAAAATACTTTCAAACTGGTGTTCATTTCTCATAATTAGACCACTTGATATTTATGAAACAACTCTGCAGACTTCCTGCACTAACAAGACACTAATGAGACACTAACAAGTGATTATGAGAGAGCGAAAACAGAACAATGCGCAGGAGCTTTTCTTGTAAACTATATCATTTGAAGTGTTGTGCACAAATGATGTGAGCATTTAAATGTTCTCTTCTATTATACTTAAAGTGGTCATACCGTATACTGGTGCAGAATTATATTCTTTTTTTAACAGTCTCAGTGTTACTCAAGGTTTCTTGCACCAATTATAAACTTATCTCTAATCATTTAGCATGATAAACTTTCATTCTCCCTGACTGTAAACGAAAGGACAGTTTATAGTGATACCGTTCAAAAGTTTGAGGTCAGTACAGTTTTATTTTACGTTTTTGAAAGAAGTCTCTTCTGCTCACCAAGGCATAAAAAAAAAAAAGTAATATTTCTTTTCAGAACTCTTCAACTCTTTTTTTAATACTGTACACTTAAAACGTCTATATATAAATTACTTTTAGCTGCATAGTTTCAGAAATGGAGGAGAGTTTGGCTGAAAGGAAGACAGCATTGACAAGGCAGAGCGTTTGATCATGTGACACGTCTTGGTCAAGATATTTTTTTATATATTTAAGAAATGTATATATATATATATATATATATATATATATATATATATATATATTACTAATACATAAAAAGAAAATATAAATAAATAAACTATTATAATTTAATTTAATATAATTGAATAATATAATTATATTATAAAAATAAAAATATAAATACATATTATTTTATACATATTATACTATTTTAATTAAATTTAATATAAATTAATAATATAATTATATTATAAAAAATGAAAAAATATAAAACTGAAACCATAAAAAACATTTTCATATATATATATTCTTTTTATATTTGTATTTAATGTTTAAGTTATTTAGTTGTGTTTGTTTATTTTATTTCAGTTTATTTTATAATCAAAATAATAAAAATGTTTTTATAGTTTTAGTTTTAGTTAACTGTAATAATAATAACCCTGGTCTATAAAATACTTTACAGATTCTACTTCAAAGCCTGGCCAGTATTCAGTGAATGACATGTTCACAAGTAAATACGAGAATAAGAGGAGTTGTCAGCACTGGTAAAGCTCAATGAGCCTCTGTATAACAAAAAAAATTCAAAGATAAGAGCCGCCTCTAGAATAATGAACAATTTCAGCACACGCTATTAAGAAAAATGTTCATATTAGCTCCATGCTTCACTGCACTCTTTTCAAATTAAATATTAGCACAGTTTAACGCCATGTGGACGTCTTATTATACGCTGAAATGGAATCACAGCTATTCAGGGGCGTGAGTTTTATTAAAATGCAAAAATAAAGAGTGCTGTTTGTGTTTGCATTGTAATTCTGTAATATGTGAGCAACACGGGTGTTTCTGCTAATGTTGAGTATTAATGCTCCAGCCGTTACTGAGACCTGCTGCTAATGAAGGCCGGTCGGAGGGACTGACTGGATCCGGAGGCAGGAAATGCTCGTTTAGTTGTTCTCTGCCATCTCAGTGCTGAGTGATCATCTCTTCACCGTGTGAAATTAAACATTAATTATGAGGGAGAGGTGGGTTAATGCTGATGCACAATTAGAGCGGAGTCACGAGTCATAAACAGGGCCACAGGCTTGGAGAAAACAAATGTGTAAAAATTGCCAAAAGAGACATTTATTCATAGTTATAGTCCTTGTAATTAAACTCTGGGGATGTGGTAGTGTATTTGCTTTTCTATTTTATTAGTGTGTTCTTGTGTAATGTCATTCATACACTTACACCAAATAGGGGTCATGACATACTACACTCTAAAAAACCCTGGGTTAAAAATAATCCAAGTTGGGTTAAATATGGACAAACCCAGCAATTTCCAACCTATTCTGGGTTCATTTTAAGCCAGTCATGTAGTAAATTTGAACAATAGTTGAGTTAAATAAAACTACCCAGTACACTCTAAAAAATGCTGGGTTAAAAACAACCCAAGTTGGGTTGAAAATGGACAAACCCAGCAATTGGGTTGTTTTAACCCAGCGGTAGGGTTAAATGTTTGCCCAACCTGCTGGGTAGTTTTATTTAACTCAACTATTGTTTAAAAATTACTGTATTGCTTAATTAAAATTAACACAAAGTATGTTGGAAATGAACATTTATTAATGTTCAATGAATAATTATTAAGCAATAAACATTTATTAAATTGCTTATTAATAAATTTATATTAATAAACTATTAAACTATTAAATTTATATTAATAAAATATTAAAGCTTATTAATAAACATTCACCTTTTGTCTATTATTGTTGTCTCTAATTGCATCTGGTTTTTAATTTCCCAACTATTTTGGGTTCATTTTAAGCTAGCCATATAGCAATTTTTAAATAATAGTTGGTTTAAATAAAACTACGCAGCAGGTTGGGCAAACATTTAACCCAACCGCTGGGTTAAAACAACCCAATCGCTGGGTTTGTCCATTTTCAACCCAACTTGGGTTGTTTTTAACCCAGCATTTTTTAGAGTGTACGTTGGGCAAACATTTAACCCAACCGCTGGGTTAAAACAACCCAATTGCTGGGTTTGTCCATATTTAACCCAGCATTTTTAGAGTGTACAGGTCTTAAAACACCATCCTCATTATAAACAAAGCTTTTATTTAACCAAGCTCCAAATATGGCTCGTTTGGATATCGTGGGATCTGTGACGTCACATGGGCAAACATATTTGCATACCTGACTAAACCTCTAGAGCAAGACATCAACAAAATCTAAGTTTATTTCTGTGCTCATCAGCTCGACAGTATATAATGAGGTCTATACTGAATTTGGCTTTTAATATCACTGTTTTAGTACATTGAGGCTCACAAGTGCTCAAAACTTGCAGTTTGTTCACACATCTGTGCTTTTCTTCTTTTGAGAGGAGATCAGAATATCCTTGGCTTGAAACAGATGGACAGGACAGGCCTGTGCTGCAGTCCTATGGATGTCTTGGCATTTTTAAAAAGGTTAGTTCCTGTCCTTGATTCTGATTGGTCAATAGCTATGATTTATTCATGATAAAACACGGCTGTGACCGCTTTACCCAACGGTTCTGTGTTTCACTACAAACGCCCTTAGCAACCACTCTTAGCAACATAAACTGTATATTCTCAATTGATATTGTTCACTGAAGCTTACTGAATTATGTAGGAGAGTATTGTGAGAACGAGTTTATTACCTGCGTTCAGATTTAGCATTTTCCTTCAGGTCAGTCCTATGTTTATAATAAAACATCTGTTTAAATGTCTGATGTATTATCTTGTCCTTTTAACAGTTAAGGGGTTTTCCCGTGACTGACAGCGCTAGTCAAAGCATTCGTCAGTTGCATCTTGTTCCGTGTTTACAACAATTCAGTCTTTTCAATATAAAAGTCTTTGCTAAAAAACTAATACTTTTGGATTAGGGGTTGAGCAGCAGTAATAGTGATGAACACAACCGATAAGGAAACACATCTCATGGCACGTGTCCCTCAACACACTGTGAGCGCAGTGATGCAAATGAACGAGACGGTAAAAGATCTGACTGTACATTTCCTGCGAGATCTGCACAGAGTTTCTGTCCCGGTGAATGAGGCCATATTACAAACCTCAGAAACATCATCACTTCTGTCCTCAGCAAGAACATTGTGAAAACGTGCAAATCTTCCTGTTGTAAGAATACAAGTTTGCTTTGACTGTCGATAGTTCGATTTAAAATGTTTATGTATAGTAAAAGTCTAGTTACATAAGCCGATGCATGTTTTACACACTGTTTTTCACTAATGTCTTATTACTGGAATACCTGATTCTGATTGGTCAGTGAAGCATTCAATGGTCAAATATTGTTGCATAATCTGTCTCATTTCTCTTGTATCATGCTCTCATCTTACACGAAAAAAAGCAATACATATTTCAAGTCATTTATTTATTTATTCAGTGAGTAGCCATGTAATAGTGGAATAATGTGTCTTGTTTTAGCAAAGTAAAAAGAAGAGCCAGACTGACTGTACATTACCAGTTTAATAATAATGTAAAATGCCATCATTTTTAGTTCTAACATGAAACAAACAGATGAATCAGAGTATTTCCCAGTCTAAACAAGTTGTGCGCTTCTCATGTCAAAATTGCTCTGCTGTTATTGTTCTTCAGCATGTCTTTCAGACGCATCTGAGTGTTTGACTTCTTCACTGCTAACAAGCCTTGAAATGAAAACAAACTGAGTTTGATAATGAGACACAGCACTAGCAATTAATGTGAACAGAAATGGATCTATAAATACCTTGCCCTTGTCTTCTGAAATGAAATCTCTGCTTGCGGCTCCGTCTCGCAGTCACCCGAAAACATGTGTCATTCATTCTGACACCGTCCCAGAAAGACAACGACAACATCACGACTGTTTGTGTGTTTGTTCGGCAACAGCCTCTGGCTCGAAACTAACTCAAACACACTTCAGTAACACATCACTTCAGGTGGGCATCAATCAGACGCTGGCACACACACACACACACACACACACACAAATATGATTATCGGCTTTTCCTCTTTTAGCTGCTCGGCTCATGAAAATAATCCAAAGAAAAAAGATTTAGGAAACATCTGATGCTCCATTTATGATATGCTATGATATGGTCGGATAAATTTAAGTAATATTTTGGGCTACAGAAGTTGCAACACTCATATGCTGTGTCTGTAATGATATGCTTTATGATTAAAGTCACAGGAAAACAAAATTGGCTTGATTTACTTCTTAATACACACAGCTTCTCTGAAAGGGCATTGTTTATCAAGACACGTTATTCCAAAGGACTAAAAACTTTTTTTTTTCCTGCTGATGTTGTTTTAGGCTGTTGTTTATCTGACTTTCTAAAATCTGCCATTAGTTAACACAAGATTTTAATGATAGTCAATGTTCATGTAAGAACGTTAAAGATAATAATCCACTATAAACTATGCTCACAATTGACTCCATTCTGGTAAAAAAAAAAAAAAAAAAAAAAAAAAAATCACATTCCAATCAATTGTCATTTCTTTTTGTTTTAGAATTACAATATTTAGTCAGTAATGAAATTCAAAGTAATTAAGTGCAATGAAAGTTTGGCTGCAGGTTAAAAGCTGTCAACTTTGAGATCCCTTTATTTTATTTTCATATTTTATTTTATTTATTTTATTTTATTTTATTTTATTTTATTTTATTTTATTTTATTTTATTTTATTTTATTTTATTTTATTTTATTATTTTATTTTATTTTATTTTATTTTATTTTATTAATCTATTTTATTTTATTTTTTTAATCTATTTTATTTTATTTTATTTTGCTTTGTTTTATTGTTTTTTTATTTTAATTTAATTTAATTTTATTTTATTTTATTATTTGTTATTTTTAGTTTTACTTATTGTAGGGCAACAAGAAAACTTACAGTTTCAGTTTTGTATGGAAAGAAACTGGGCTGTTAATGTCATTCATGTTGATTTTTTAAAACACAATCAGACATTGTGAAATGTCACGAAACGTTTGCCATTTCTCAGTAAAGCAGTGGCTTTTATCTCACATTTAGTGTGTTTCTTGTCATCATTAGAGTGCCGGCTTCATTTTGCATCTTTGTCTATTTAGATCTTTTCAGTCTTTATACCTCATTTTTCACTTTTTGAAGGCACAGAGAGTTGTTGGCTATTTTGTACTTTAAAACACATAACATGATGTTTCAGAGCATCAAAGCAAAACAATACCTTGCTTTTCTTTTGCTGAGAAAATATTTATTTCTAGATTGCAGTTGTATGTCCTATTTTAGTTCGGTATAGACAGTTTAACAGGTGTCGAAAAAAAAAAAAGTTGGATGCTTTTGTTCCACGTCACATTAATATGTTTGATCATAAAATCCAGAGCTTGGGATTTTCTCCATTACCACCTCAACCCCCCCACCCCTTTATGATATTAACTAACATTAAGGGAAAAAAAATGAAATTCCTAAATTGAATGGAAGTGGCAGAAGACGGAATCATAATTCATATGTGAATATCTATACGCTGCTGTCATTCATCTGGCTGCTCTGTCCTCCGTCGCCAAGGTGACCTGCGTTTTACATCCTATTATCACGCACTCATAAACCTCCACTGCTTGCATTACGCTTTTAATGCAATCCTATTCAGCGATAATACAATTTGGCCTGGGCGCGACACAAAAACTCCCTCCCTACAAGAAAATTAGCATCATTACGGAAAACAATGCCGCTGATGTTTATGGCTGAAGTTATAAATGGTTTGTCTTGCCACTATTCATGCAGGATTACAAGGGCAGGCGGCCAAAAAGGCCTAATGTATTTAAAGTGACACATTAAAAGGATAAACAGTAGCTTTATCTCCAAAGTACATTGACTTTCGTCGAAACGCAGCAAAATCTCATTAATGAAGCTGCAGCTGGCCAAGTGATTACACATCTCAGCATCTCGTGGGGCAGAGCCTCCATGCTGGAGAGGAAAGCAGGTCATAATCATACACACATTAAGATATCTAATCCAGTGTGCAGGGCTGGGAAACTGGCTCCGATCTAGACCTCTTTTCCAGTCCATTCACGTATAGACCGGTGGAATGACTACTGCAACTGCTAATGAGAAACTGAGAGCGACTACACCTTATATGCAATGTACAGCATTGCTTTTCTGTATTTAAAGGGTCTGTTTACCCCAAAATGAATTTATTACTCTCCCTCATGTCGTTGCACACCCATAAGACCTTCAATCATCTTCAGAACACAAATTAAGATATTTTTGATGAAATCCGAGAGGTATATGACTCGTCCATAGACAGCAATATGATCAAGACTTTCAAGGTCCAGAAAGGAATTAAAGACATCGTTAAAACAGTCATGTGACTGCAGTGGTTATGAAGAGACGAGAATACTTTTTGTGTGCAAAAACAAAACAAAAAATAAGGACTTTATTCAACAATCTCTTCTCATTCTGTGTCATTCTCATACGTTGTTTACGTCCAATGCTTCCAGGTTCATTGTCAGAACGGCGACTCTTTATTGGCTGGCTCCTGCGTCAGCATCACATGCATGTGTCGTGCTGATCACATGATCAGCTTTGGCCAATATTGAGCCAGCATTCGGACGTAAACACGGAAACCTTCACTGTGTTACTGCGTCACCGGTGTAAGATAATGACATGGAAGAGAAGAGATTGTTTCACTCAGATATATGGCATAATAGGGAAGAAAAGACTATAAATAAAGTTTATATAGTATAATTGTACAAACGTCCACCTTCAGCTCTTTTTGCTGTTAAATCTTTAGTGATTAAAAAAAAAAAAAACTTATATTTTTAGTCATATTTTAAGATGAACACTCACTGGACTGAAGCAACTCAGGTTTACCTGATTATCATACATAATTTATTTAAAAAAAAAATCATGTTCAAAAATGAGTCTCATATATGATCATCAGGCTTTTGAGGAAGGTTTATTTATTCATCTCTCAATCATCATTATATTGCATTGCATTGTATAACTTTTTTTAAAACTACAGAGCTTTGATTATAAAACTAAGCATTTAAATATCATCTTACTAAGACATTATTGCCAGATATACAGTAGAGTGATGACTGATATTTATATGCATTTTATGTAAGCATCTTCTGTACTGTTATAAATATATCATCTTATATATCATAATTTCATCTTAATAAACATCAGCAACTGCATCAAATTGCATATTCTTCAGTCAGAATAAAAGAGAATGAGCTCCATATTCTCACTATATCAGACTAAATGAGCTATAAAAAATGACAAACTTTCTGGTCAGGCTTTCTCAAGCCAACTTCAAAGTTTGTTTATGAACTTTACTCATCTAGTTTCCAATGTTATCATATCAGTCTACCAGCTAACCTCAACATTTAAGACAGTTTTCAGCAACAATTCTCCTCTCAAAACTCACTTTTAAACAACTGCAAGTGTTTGAAATAACTTCTGTTAGTGATCCATTGGGGATTCTGATCATCAAATGAGGCAGAAATATATTTAAATGTGATGCTAAAGGCTACTTGTGCTCATGGAAAAATACCAGACACTGCCTGAAGAATGTAGGCAAATTATATATGATTACAGAAATGATCCGGAGAAGATTTCCACCTCAAAGAAGGCGGAGCCTCAGAGCCACACCCACCTATTACATCATCACCACAGACCAATTGTAGTTCAAAGGCGTTTACCAGCCGGAAACACACTTTTCCATAAAGTTTGCTTTGGCAAGCCGGTTTGAACTCCCGAAAAAACGTCAAACAAACTTTGTTTTGGCCTGAATTTGTTTAAAATCACATCGTTCTTTGATTTCACTTAAAGTATACCAGGGCCTTGAGCCTCAGCAAGCAGCTAGATTTTTTTCTAGGCTTTTTGGCTTTTATTGCACTGGACAGAGAAAACACGAAGGTAGAGAGAGAGGATACGGTCCGACTGAACTGTTAGAAGAACAAATCTAGTGTCATGTACCATGAGTATGCGCACTACTCACTGTGCAGCTGCGGCGAATATCATATATTAGAAATAATATGATAACATTAGCACCACTGTGCAGATTTGTACATGATATATCGTCAGTGAATTCCCTTTTACTTGGCTTCAGTGGAAAGCATCATTATGTGATCTGTATCAGTGAAATCAAGACAAATCTGCTTGATCTCTGCCAGGAGCTGGAAACAACAGACTTCGAGCAGACGCACTGCCTTCTCCTCTTCAGAAGGAAAGAGGGCCATATGGTGCCCGGAGGGGCCACAGCGAAACCGTGTGCTTCCTCCGACAGGATATACGCATGGAGCTGCATCACATTCCATCCAAACACATGCACCGCGTTTATCAATATCACTATGCCAGGGTTGGGAACGGATGCCAGGCTGTTGCTAAGGCGAGTGATTGTTAGCATGCACTACTGAATGTGATGTGGGTGTTGAGGGCGATTTCTAAGCTACTGCTCACAAAAATATTTAGCATTAACTTTAAGATTTATGTATATGCATTGCATATAACATTTTCATCCATTTGGATTGCACAAGTTTAACTAATAAACCTAAAGGGGGCATATGAAAATCTGACTTTTTCCATGTTTAAGTGCTCCAATCGGGTTGCAACCCAGAAAACGTGAAAAAGAACAACCCAATAACTTTGTTTTGGCAAGTCTTTCTCTGCAAGCATGAGAAAAAACGAGCCGTTCAGATTTCACTCCCCTCCCCTGTTCTCAGACATAAACACGTTTGGGCAATTTCATGTCAAAATCAACCAAATTTTTCCGGCACAATTTATTTATTTATTTATTTTTTCCATAGAAAAAAAGACAAACATAAAATATAGCTGCGAGCAGCAATTATCAGGGTTCAAGCGTTTTAATGCCTTTAAGCCAATATGTAGAAAAATTATTATGTTTTATTTAGCAATTTAACCATTTAAATCATAGATTTACAGCCACTACAGGCAATTACCATTGGAAATATATGATTTTAAAGCTTTTTAACAGTTATAGTGCCACCTATGGTCCGATCTCCATACATGTTGGCATGCTTGTTTAGAGTCGTATGTGCTCATCAATTTTTGTGAAGTTCTGAGTTTTCATAGAAGTTTGTGACATAGAAAGCCCCTTAATTACTGCCCCTTAGTATGTACGTTTCAACATGTTCTCCAACCAATATGCCTATTTGCCACTTCCCTGAAATACGACCCTTATGAGCGTCAAGTTGCGCCCCTATCGACAACAGGACACTGTCATTTTAATGCATTGTTCCCTTTTATCTGTGTCATATTTCAGGTTTGGCGTAGCTCAATTGGCAGAGCATTGTGACATACAACAACATGCAATCGTGTGATCGTGGGTTTGATCCCAGGGAACACATGTGCTTATAAAGTGAATATACACTATAAATCACTAAGGGTAGGTTTAGGGATGGGGTGGGTGTAGTCGATAATAAAAAAAATGAGTTTTGCTAAATGGAAACAGGACAAATGGTGTAAAAAGTCCACACATTGCATTTAAATGAACATGCATTTTGATTGGTAACGACAGTCATACGTCATTTCATGATGACAGACGTAACGCGACACTGTCATTATTTTTTACGCCAGCTAGAGGGCGCATGACTTTAAAACGTAAATACAGATCGTAATGAGCTTGTGATATTGATATGTCTCAACTATGTAAACATTATCACTGATCTGTTAACAGCTATAATAGTAAACATACATATGAGTCTCCATAAACTCCTGGCATCTGAGCCACTAATGAGTTTAATTTTATTTATTAAGGTAATGTGTCCAGATAAATTCATATACCAGTATGTCATTTTTATGTCATAAATTCATATACCACATGTCACATGTACCAGTGCAAGTCATTTTACACCAGACTGCTTTGCACACGAAGGTCAGTAAAACACAGGATTTGCACAGAAGTTGATTCTCAAATATGGATCGATACTAACTGTTCATGATCCAATTTCATATATATTTTGTGATGTTTGCAAATTGCCTTTCTGAATTTGTTTAGTTAGCACGTTGCTAATGCACTGTTAAAGTTACCATTGTTTCTTCCTGTATTCACGGAGACCAGAGCCATGTCATTAATTTCATTTTTAACCCTAAAATGCTTGGAGTCTGTATAATTCATAAACGCATCTCCATTCTTATCGAGTCTCTCCAACAGTGTGTAGCTTTAGCCACGTTAGCCGTGCAGCACGTTATCAAACATCCACAAAATACATGCCATACCTACATGATCTGATATGCTGCATCACAAACAGTTTGAGAGTTATAATCGCTGTGTGAGCTTCTCCTGTATTGTTTATGCCTCAGTGTATTGGAATCGCGAGCTTTAACCACCTAAAAATAGGCAGTTAAAACATGGTATAATAAAAAAATCCATGGGTTATTTTGAGCTGAAACTTCACAGACACATTCTGGGGACACCTGAGACTTACATCCTGTAAAAAGGGGCATAATAGGTCATCTTTAATGTGATGCATATTTGTCACACATAATGAAACAGGTCAACACTTAAATATGCATCACATATCCATTCTAGCCAAAAGTCTAAGTCTAAACTCAATGCACATGCACACCTCTCCTCAACTAAACACGAGATTTGAGGAATCATTTAAAAGATGCAGGGCAAGTTACACACTAAAGATGATATCTGGGCTAAGGAATATGTTTAAATCATTAACCGTCAGTATGAGCAGCAGTACTTCTTACCCTCAGGCCATGCACTACAACTGTGTGTTTCACGTCTCACCCAATTTTTGAGAGTCTGCAGTGCCAGGGCAACATTCGACAGGGCACGGATGGGAGCACTTGTGCAATCTGTGGGTGTATAAAATGAAGCGGTGCTAAACTTCTGGAAAGGAAAATAAGGGACAATCGTGGTTCTTTATAGGAAAAATAAGGTTCACTCAAAATATGTGTACAATACCACACAATGTATGTCATTTCAGTGTTTGCAGTTAAGTATGTGTGTAAAAAGGTTCTCAGACATAAACATATATACATAAACATTAATTTTTTTTTTCCCTAGAAAAAAGACAAACATAAAATATAGCTGCGAGCAGCAATTATCAGGGTTCAAGCGTTTTAATGCCTTTAAGCCAATATGTAAAAAAGTATTATGTTTTATTTAGCAATCTAACCATTTAAATCATAGAAAGCCATTTACAGCCAATACAGGCAATTTAACATTGGAAATATATGATTTTAAAGCTTTTTAACAGTTATAGTGCCACCTATGGTCCGATCTCCATACATGTTGGCATGCTTGTTTAGAGTCGTATGTCACATGTGCTCACCAATTTTCGTGAAGTTCTGAGTTTTCGTTTAGGAGTTATAGGCTGTTGTGAGCACATGGCCACACCCTTTTTCTAAATGACCATGCTATAGCTACCCAAAGGGTAAAGTTTAACTTATTTTGATAATTATTGATCTAGAGAGTCTAGAGAATTGTACTGCTCTGGTTTGGTTCCGATCGGGCAAAAAACCTAGTACTAGTTTGCAAAAGTATGTTTTTTACATAAACATGAATATTTAATGAACAATTTCATTGACTGCATTGGTTCTTGAGGCAAAGTTGGTCAGTATAAGGAGATCTATCAAATGATATGAATATTACAGGATTACAGAGGCGTAAAACTTGTTAGGGCCAACTAGTGACCGATTTCTTTCAAAATTCTTACAGACCTCTAGGACCATGAGTCGAACATGCCTACAAAGGTTTTGTTCCAATCGGCCTCCATTAACCTTGTCTAAAAGGTGCTCAAACTTCATTGGCCAGTCTCCATAAAAGTATGCATGCTTCTTTAGAAACTTGTGCCGCATGTGCACTTGTAACAATGCAAAGTTTTGAGTTTTCATTTAGGAATGATAGGCTTTTGAGTAGACTTGACCATGCCTGTTTCTGTTTCCTGCTATAGCTATCCAAAAGCCAAAGTTCAACATATTTTTAATAACTATTGACCTAGAGCAGTGGTTCCCAAATTGGGGTACGCATAACCCTGGGGGTACGTGACGTGACAACAGGGGGTACGTGAACAAAATGCTGAGTAGTTCATTTAATTCAACCTTAAAATAATATTAAAATCGAGCATGTATTTCTA
Source organism: Ancherythroculter nigrocauda (assembly GCA_036281575.1). NCBI lineage: Eukaryota > Metazoa > Chordata > Actinopteri > Cypriniformes > Xenocyprididae > Ancherythroculter > Ancherythroculter nigrocauda. The sequence continues at coordinate 51,774,263 of VTFQ01000007.1, read as the reverse complement.
ACTGCCAAAATGTCGTAAATCCAGTACATTTAAATCAAATTACCTCATCATTTGCAGTCAGAAATGACTGTATTCACACAAGCAGAATGGACTGATTGCGTGCCGAATCTGCTGCCTTAAATCATGCTAAATTACTGCCGTTCTCGACAATGCGCCTTTGTAAAAGTAGGGATTTAGCACTTACTCGCATGAAGAACAAATATAGACACAGATAATAGATTAATTTCGAATTGAAGACTCAAACTTTCTCCAAAATAAAAACATACCTTGTGTGAGTTCTTGCATTTAATGATAATGAGTGCAATTGAATGCAAATGTTCCCAAATATCCACCTGACTGCAAACGTGACATTATTATACAACAGGCCAAAAAATAAAACGTACATTTTAAACACAGTACTGTCAGTATTTACTCTATTTTGCAATGAAATAATAGTTGTACCGAAAACCACAGCAGGACTACAACTCACGTCTGTGTTTCACGAACAATTCTGCATCTTTGAACAAATCGTGAGAGTCAATGATTCAATGATTCATTCACAGGCACTTGCTTCGTTACTGAATGAATGACTCGATGACTCACTCATAAAAACAGTGACTTGCTGCCACCTGCTGGCAGTTTTAGTTTAATATTTAAAAGTTTTACTTAGTTTTACCAATATTGCATATTTCTCTATTGAACATTTTTTATTTAAAACATTATAAAATAAATAAAGTTATTCATAAAGGTAAAAAAAAGCCACTGGAAAATCAATTTAGGGGGCAAATATTGTCCCTTAATGGTAAAGGTGTGACTGCAGTCGAAGTTGAAGAAGGAGGTAATCAGAAGGATGGTAATCCCTTCAGGGGGTGCTCCAAGCTAAAAAGTTTGGGAACCACTGACCTAGAAAGTCCTGAGAATTGTGTTGCAGTGGTTTTATCGAGGTTGAGCCAAAAGCCTAGGACTAGTTTGCCAAAGTTGTTTTTTTAAATAATCTCCAATATTTAGCGAATGATTCGATGGACAGAGGCGGTTCTAGGAAAAGTTGATCAGAATGAGGAGTTTTACCTTGTGGTACGAATTTTGCAGCCGTGCATGAAAAATCATGCAAAACACAATCCTTTACGCACGTGAAAAACACGAAGGTGCCCTCTGGTGGCTGATTTCTTTTGAATGTCTCACAGGCCTCAAGGGCCGTGAGTCAAACAGACGAGTTTCGTTCCAATTGGCCTCCGTTAATCTTGTCTGATAGCTGCTCAAACTTCTGTGGCCAATGGCGGACATGTTTTTTGAGATGCATCAATATCCTCATAAACAATCATGGCACCTCGGACGAAGGCATTGCATGCCAATTTTCAAGTCAATCGGGCTAACAGTGAAGTAGTTATTGCCATTTTCAGTGTTTTTGGTGTTATAGCACCACCAAGTGGCCAGTCGCCATGTCCTTTTTCACACGAACACAGAATGAGCTCTTACATAGGTGTGCCAAGTTTGGAGAAAATATCTCATTCCGTTCACAAGTTATAGCCATTTTAGTAAAAGTGGCTCCTTTTTTTTGACAATTATTGACAATGACACTCTGGAGAATCGCAAATTTTTTTTTAATTTATTTTTTTTTTTTCAAAATATGATTAAATACTCGAACATTTTGCCAGAACAACAAGGGATTCTCAGGCATGCATTTTGTCCATCTTGAGCCAACCCCTAATGAAGAAGAAAGCCAAAATATTAATGTGATGGATGTATATTTACTGAGTAATTCAATATTTTGTAGAGGGGGTCAAAATGACATTTTTCACCAGATATTTGGAGTCAGATGACAGGGGGGTAAAAATGATTTTCGAAAGATGACAGCATCATTATTTGATTTTTACACAGAGATTTGTTGGTCTGTTAGTAAAATCTGTTGACTTTAGCAATCTTTGTTGCATTATATGCCAATGGTGACAGTTCAAAAAAAAAAAGGGAAAAAGCACTTCTTGTGCATGCCTGTTACTCAAGATATCCAATATCCTTTTATAATTTTAAACAAACTTTTCTTTTGGTTTCTTAATTTTTAAGGTCTAATATGGTTAATTTCCAGAGATATGGGGAAATCAATGGCTCCATGAGTAAATGTTCGATAGTCGCACATTTTCTAAGGAACAAATAATGTTGAAACTAAAAATGTGTCTTTTTTTTTCTATCAACACAGTTGCATAGAACATTCCTGTCTGAGTGCCAAAAATACTATTTTTACAAAGTTTGTATGCCTGTAACTCTAAAAGTATTAAAGATATCTCGATATCCTTCATTCTTAATACACTTTTCTTTTATAATCTTCATTTTAAAGGTCCAATATGTTTCAATCCCATAAGATATAGGTATCTTAATGTGGCTTCACTGTTATAGAATGCAGTGACACAAAGACAACTCTCCAAATGATTCTCTTTCAGTTTGGCCCATCTCTTGGACATCATTACTCTGCGGCTGCCAAATGAAGTGCATGTATGACTATCACAGATTTGCCCTTGCTCTGTAAGTTTCAGTAATAAAGGCAGCACAAGGAAAGCATCCAATTAAATATGAGTGACCAGAGAATTTAAGCTCATGCAAGTGATCACAATATCCTCCATGAAAAAGAATAAAAGGAAATCAATATCATTAATGCATGAGACATCACCTGTGGAAATGACCTCTGCACATTTCCACAGAAGATGAATGCATTTCATTACAGAGATCTTTTAGTTCCTGCAGAGCAAAGAAAACTAATACATGAGGACGAGAAACACAGTTCATAATACCAGCAGGAGCGTTTTAATTAAACTACACTGATTAGATCAGACTGTATTTCATCATGTTTTTCCAAGCATACAGCATTAAAAGGACTAAAAATGATGTGCCATGCTCTTTCATGCTGCGGTTACCTTCAACTACTGAATATGGACCATCTCCAGACGTGATCTATAGTAGACCAGAACCACACTGAGCTCATGTACACACTGAGCTCAATGCATTTGCCAAACATTTTGTCCATATGTCACTATGGCATTAATATATCGCAGTACTCAAAGAATGTGCTATTATTCAGGTATCTAGATGGTAACAGTTAACTGTTTACAAGCAAACAGTTAGATGACATGTTAACAGTTTACAAGCGCCCCTTGTGGCAACACTGTGCATTTAACATTCACTTGCACTTCTTTTTCTGTGACAACGTAGTACGCTTAGCATTTGCTTTCACATACTTGCCTATGTTTCAGGTCTAAGAGTAAGAGTACTTCAGCTATCATCACTGAAGTATACTGCATCATCATGTCCACTGTGGCAGCACTAGATTAGTGGTTAAAAATACAGGCTAGTAACTCAAAGCTTGTTGTGTTCAAGGTCTGGAAGATGTGATTAATGGACCGGAGCGTTACTGGGATCCAGGTTGCCCGAGGGACGCTGTCTGGAAATAAGTGCAAGTCGCTTTGTATAAGAAAGTGTCTGCTTAATGACACATTAAATAAAGAACGCATTATTAATAGTGCCGGCTAAAGCAAGCATCGCTATTACTGCTGCTCATGCTGATTTAAACAAACACCTAAAACTACATGTTGAGCTTTTGAATGTAACTCGTCCCTCGCTGTTTGCATAATTGTCAACATGATTACAATATTTTACTAAATTTGAAATGAGAAGCGTTTGTAAGCCTATTGTCAAAAAAACGTAAGGTTTCTGCCAAAATAAAAGCTCAAGGATTTAACTCTTGAAGAAGTTAAGACATACGTATTGCAATTTTACTACTTTAAAGTAAAATAATTAATATAGCTATATGTAATATCAATCCTAATCAAGGCATGACATTAAACTTCTGTTTAATATCACAGTTGTGGCATCAGGGTGTGTTTTAGATGGGAGGTTGGTGGCCTACCCTCCAAACTACGACTCCCAGAATCCCTTGCAGTGAGGCCAGTTACAAGATGGCTGACAATAAAGAACTACAATCCCCAAACTGCCAAGGTGCGTTGCCTGGTGAAAAGAGACTCTTCTTAGGGGCCTTTTACACGACACACCATTTTCAACTAAAAACTCAAAACTTTTTATGTGTTTTGGCCATTCATTTACATGACAACGGCATTTTGGGGGCCTGAAAATGCAAAGTTTAGAAAAAGGGTTTCAAAGTACAAGTTTTTGTTGTTGTTGTCTCTGTGTAAACTCCAAAAAAAAAAAAAAAAAAATGCAAACAAACACCTAAATCTACATTCAAAATGAGCTTTCAAATGTAACAAAATCAAGGAGGTTGGTGGCCTACCCTCTAAACTACGACTCCCAGAATCCCTTGCAGTGAGGCCAGTTACAAGATGGCCGACAAGAAAGAACTACAATCCCCAAACTGCCAAGGTGCGTTGCCTGGTGAAAAGAGACTCTTCTTAGGGGTCTTTTACACGACACACCATTTTCAACTAAAAACTCAAAACTTTTTATGTGTTTTGGCCATTCATTTACATGACAACGGCATTTTGGGGGCCTGAAAATGCAAAGTTTAGAAAAAGGGATTCAAAGTACAAGTTTTTGTTGTTGTTGTCTCTGTGTAAACTCCAAAAAAAAAAGAAAAAAAAATGCAAACAAACACCTAAATCTACATTCAAAATGAGCTTTCAAATGTAACAAAATCAAGGAGGTTGGTGGCCTACCCTCTAAACTACGACTCCCAGAATCCCTTGCAGTGAGGCCAGTTACAAGATGGCCGACAAGAAAGAACTACAATCCCCAAACTGCCAAGGTGCGTTGCCTGGTGAAAAGAGACTCTTCTTAGGGGCCTTTTACACGACACACCATTTTCAACTAAAAACTCAAAACTTTTTATGTGTTTTGGCCATTCATTTACATGACAACGGCATTTTGGGGGCCTGAAAATGCAAAGTTTAGAAAAAGGGATTCAAAGTACAAGTTTTTGTTGTTGTTGTCTCTGTGTAAACTCCAAAAAAAAAAGAAAAAAAAAAAAAAAAAGGCAAACACCTAAATCTACATTCAAAATGAGCTTTCAAATGTAACAAAATCAAGCAGGTTGGTGGCCTACCCTCTAAACTACGACTCCCAGAATCCCTTGCAGTGAGGCCAGTTACAAGATGGCCGACAAGAAAGAACTACAATCCCCAAACTGCCAAGGTGCGTTGCCTGGTGAAAAGAGACTCTTCTTAGGGGTCTTTTACACGACACACCATTTTCAACTAAAAACTCAAAACTTTTTATGTGTTTTGGCCATTCATTTACATGACAACGGCATTTTGGGGGCCTGAAAATGCAAAGTTTAGAAAAAGGGTTTCAAAGTACAAGTTTTTGTTGTTGCTGTCTCTGTGTAAACTACAAAAAAAAAAAAAAAAAAAAATGCAAACAAACACCTAAATCTACATTCAAAATGAGCTTTCAAATGTAACAAAATCAAGCAGGTTGGTGGCCTACCCTCTAAACTACGACTCCCAGAATCCCTTGCAGTGAGGCCAGTTACAAGATGGACGACAAGAAAGAACTACAATCCCCAAACTGCCACTTAATGAGGGGCAAGGTGTGCCCAAACAAACAAAAAAAAAGCAAATTTGTGAAAATGTGACGTCATGCGCATTAGTATTGCATGTTCAGTCTGTAGGCAAGCACAAGTCCGTGACAACCAAAGCAACAAAGTGACATCGCCAACTGCTGGCCTGGCATGCGTAATACAATTATGTAAGCAAAGGAAAACTGTGAGTCACTACACAAAGATCCTCAACCTCACAAATTACCACACAGTTTAAATGCTGTTCGACGGTAGACGACCTTCCACCATCTGCCCCTGATTCATGAAGTCATGATGCTGATTCCACACAAACATCAGTAGGGGTGAGTGGTGTCATTTGGTATTTTTCTGTGTCAAGCCTCATTTCTCGTTTGTGATGTGTGCTGGATGTCGCTGTCATGACATGCCAGGAACTATTTCTCAGATGGTTTAGTCTTCTGCTGAAGATCCTGTTGAAATGTCACCATGTATTCAGAGAGAGCAGACGCTCTTGTCTCATGGAACAGGAACAACAGACGGACCGGGTTCATTTTAACAGTGTAGACTGATGCGAGCAAAACATTTCTAGTTTGTTCGACAGATTCATGAAAAAATGTGGGTATTTTTTGTAGCAGTGTAGTGAAAAATGGAAGTGAAAGGCATAAAATTGGTTGTCCAGTATCAAATTAAAAAACGCATCTGAATGGCTACACTGTGAAAAATGTTTTCATCATTATAACAACTTTTTTAACTACAAAATCACTTCTGTCATTCTTCTGTTTTCAGAGTTTCAACTCAATTTTCTTCATCTGTAATCATGTTCAAAATGGTTGAATAAAACAATCTATGGCACCACTGTGATTTTACTTGAATGTAATTAAATAGGATGGATTAAACTGATTCAAAGTGACAGTAACTGTTACAAACAATTTCTATTTCAAATAAATGCATTGTTTACTTTGGATTCATCAAATAATCCTCAAGGTTTTCAGGGAAGTAAAAATCAGCATGACTGTTTTCAGCATTGATAATAATCATAAATGTTTCTTCAAGTCAAGTCATCTTCATTTATATAGCGCTTTTACAATACAGATTGTTTCAAAGCAGCTTCACAGTTATAATAGGAAAATGATTGGACAGAGATTGTTTTGGCTTTACAGCAGCTCTAATGAAAAGTTATTATCGAGCTAAAGTAAGTTTTTGATTGAATCACTTCGATTGTATTATTAACTTAGGGGCCGCTTAAATGACACCTTTTTAACTGAAAACAGTGCGTTTTAATGCGTTCTTGACGTTCATTTACATGTTTAGTCTGTAGGTATGAGTGTTTGAATGTGTATGTGTGCAGACGCTTAGTTTACTTGTCCGGAATTATTAGTTGTGTCCGTGGATCCATACGAACTGGAATCATTTTGATAACATTTTATTTATACATAGGGAAAGGAAAGTGAAGGAGGCCTTCGCAGGAGATAGTTTAGTTGACACTTCAGGGCTGCGTTATCATCATGTCTAGATGCAGGTCCTTCATCTCATCTGGATACGGCCTGGATCTGGGATAAACGGAGAGAGACTTCTTATGATGTAGTGAATACTTCAGGTGTTATGGGAAGTGTTCCCAGTTTCAGCTGACCTAATCTATGCAGCCTAACAATTTACATGATTCGAATTATAGTAGTAGATAATGTGTTATGTGTATGCAAGTTTAAACAGATGTGTTTTTAGTCTAGATTTAAACTGACAGAGTGTGTCTGCTTCCCGAACAGTGATAGGAAGATTGTTCCAGAGTTTAGGTGCCAAATAGGAGAAGGATCTGCCGCCTGCGGTTGATTTTGATATTCTAGGTATTATCAGCTGGCCTGAATTCTGAGATTGCAATAAACGTGAAGGACTATAATGCATTAAGAGCTCGCTCAGGTACTGGGGAGATAAACCATTTAGTGCTTTGTAGTAAGATTTTAAAATCTATACAATGTTTAACTCTAGCTGCTGCATTTTGTACGAGCTGTAGTTTATTTATCAGGTGGGAGGAACAACCACCCAGTAGAGCGTTACAGTAATCTAACCTCGAGGTCATGAACGCATGAACTAACTGTTCTGCATTTTTCATTGAGAGCATATGTCGTAGTTTAGATATATTTTTAAGATGGAAGAAAGCGGTTTTACAGATGCTAGAAACATGGCCTTCAAATGAAAGATTGGTATCAAAGAGCACACCCAGGTTCCTAGCTGACGATGAAGACTTAACAGTATTCTAGGTTATTATGTGAAGAAGTTTTTGGTTGAAAAATTAGAATCTCTTTTTTCTGAATTTAGTTGTAGGAAATTACTGGTCACCCAGTTTTTTATGTCAGCTATGCATTCTGTTAATTTTGTGAATTGGTAAGTTTCGTCAGGTGAAAACATACAGAGCTGAGTATCATCAGCGTAACAATGAAAACTAACGCCATGCTTCCTAATGATATCTCCCAAGGGTAGCATGTACAGAGTGAAAAGCAACGGTCCTAGTACTGAGCCTTGTGGTACTCCATATTGAACTTGTGATTGATATGACCTCTCATCGTTTACTACTACAAACTGATAACGGTCAGATAAGTATGATTTGAACCATGCCAATGCAATTCCACTAATGCAAACATAATTTTTGAGTCTATTTAAAAGAATATTGTGATCAATAGTGTCAAAAGCAGCACTAAGATCCAGTAACACTAATAGAGAGATACAACCACGATCTGATGATAAGAGCAAATCATTAGTAACTCTAATGAGAGCAGTCTCAGTACTATGGTACGGCCTAAATCCTGACTGGAAATCCTCACAGATACTATTTCTTTCTAAAAAGGAACATAGTTGTGATGATACTGCTTTTTCAAGTATTTTTGACAGAAAAGTAAGATTTGAGATCGGCCTGTAATTGACTAATTCTCTTGGATCAAGTTGCGTTTTTTAATAAGAGGTTGTGCGATACTGTAGTTGCATGGTTATAATTTTCTTGTAAGTAATGAGCAGCAAATCATCATATCAGAATGATTTCTGAAGGATCATGTGACACTGAAGACTGGAGTAATGATGCTGAAAATTCAGCTTTGATCACAGGAATAAATTACACTTTACTATATATTCACATAGAAAACAGCTGATTTACATTGGAAAAATATTTCACAATTTTTACTGTATTTACAGTTTGATCAAATAAATGCAGCCTTGGTGAGCAGAAGAGAGTTCTTTCAAAAACATAAAAAAAAAAATCTGGTAGTGTATCATTTATTATTATTATTATTATTATTATTATTTCAAGTGCACTTACAATGTTAGTAAAGGGTTTTTTTGACAAAAAAAAAAAAAACTTTTTTCATAAATTTAATTAATTTAGTTTTATTTTATCGATCTTTGTATGCTTTTTGTGTCTGTGTCTTTACTGTGTGTTGTTTGGTTTGCTGTTGGGTCAATATAATTTTGAACAACTCCATCAAACGTTAAACAGTAATATTGAATTAATGTAATGAACATTAAATAACAAAAACACCCAATGCAAACATAAGTCTGTGTGTTTTTGCTGTAATATGTATGTGTGTGTGTGTGTGTACGTTCTCAGCCCTGCTCAGCAATCACACACAAATCTCCACCTGATATGTCATGACACAACACGAGACACGAGAGAGCCGAAGCACAGCATCACTGACATCAAAGATCTTGAGGAAGTTCACTTTCTGAACGAGTGTTATGACAGAGAGGACGTTTGTCAGGGAATAACGGCTTCCTCACAGAGCAGTCAATGATCACAGTACTTTCATTAAAGCTATAAAAACCAACCTTGGAAAAATGATAAAATCATTTGAAACTATTTGAATGCGAGTTTAATAGAAGTCACTAGGGAGATGTGTCCTACTATGTGGAATAATTTCAAAAGATATCTTGTCATTGTGAGTGAATTCTTATATTACACTTCATTTGAAGCACTGTCTGTCAATCCATTGGTTTTGTGTTGTGAAATCCAAGCCAAGCCCATGTTTGCATGTTTGCGAGACAAAACCCCAGGTTGCATTCAACTCACAACGCCTGTCAGAGAAGCTCTTGGACCTGTGAGAGACGCTGCATCCAGATTGAGCCGATATGATACATTTGAGTTTATCTGAATCTAGCCAACCAGTTGTCAAGCGTGTCTCTGACAAGCAAAAGAGACAGCACATGAAAGTGCATGAGTGAAGCCAAAAATCGCAAAATGTCGATAACGAGACAAAAACAACATTGTAAACATGAGGACTCAAATAAGCTTCTGTCTAGACCAATCAAGACTCAGATACAGATGTTACCTCAGAGAGACATTATCCCAAAGTTCTCCCTTTCAAAGAAAGTTTGTAAATTTTTAAATCAAAAAAGCAAATCAATGCCTGCCTTGATTGTCAATAAAACAAATCTTGTTAAATGTTTATTGCGGTTCTCTCTGTACTGCATATTGTTTCACAGTCTGTTAATGGGTGTTTGGTGTGGGAATAGAAAGTTGAATTTTGAAAACAAGAAAAATCTATAAAGGGTTCATTACCAGGCCGAGCTGAAAGTAACTGATAATGATAAAATCAATTTCAATTCTGACTTCATATTGACCAGGCGCATTTCTCTGATATTATTGAGTTATTACTAAGTGGTTGAAGAGCTTCCCTCTTAAATGAACTCAATGAGTCATTGGTTTTGTTGGATGTATTGGCACGAGTCAACTGACAATCGAGAGATGACAATAAAGACGGAAAATTAGACAGCGAGTCATTCCCGTCCGCAACCACGAGAGACGGTAACATTGTGAATGAATTCGATATGCATGCTGTTCACCAGTAATAAAGCTGCTTAACGCAACATTACATGCTGTGCTAACACTCACAGATCTCTTCTGGGAACAAAGACACCTAATAAACATCTTCTGGCCTCTCAATGGTAGTCTAGACTTGGCTTTCGTAGATCATAATACGCTGTCTTTTTGGCAGCCTGAACCCACAAATCAAACAAATGTTATAACAATGACATTAAAGGATTAGTTGACCCAAAAATGTAATTTATGTCATTAATTATTTACCCTCATGTCGTTCCACACCCGTAAGACCTTCGTTCATCATTGTTTTGTTTTTGCACACAAAAAGTATTCTCATCTCTTCATAACATTAAGTTTGAACCACTGCAGTCACATGACTGTTTTAATGATGTCTTTAGTTCCTTTCTGGACCTTGAAAGTGTTGATTATATTGCTGTCTATGAGGGAGAGTAATAAATGACAGAAATGTACATTTTTTTGGGTGAACAAAGACTTTAATGTTTGCATAACCAAGAAAAAAAAAATTTAAATGTAAAAAAAAAAAAAAAAAAAAAAAACCCTGAACATTACTTTTTTGTGTGTGTGTGTGCTGTTTTAATAAAGAGTTATAGAGTGGATAAAGAGTAGAATTACCAAACTACAAACATAATCTCATGATAGTTCATAACTATTTTAAGTTTTTTGGGAAATTGGTCTCTTATTCGTATGAATTTGTAAGATCTCATTCATACGTTTTCATACAATCTGCTTAAGCCTCAGTGACGGTTATATTTACTGGAGCTTCATGCTTACTTTTTTCTAAAAGCCGTCAACTTTCATTAAAAATATAAAATTGCCCCCTCATTAAATAGTTATGTTTTTCCATGTAATTATACAAATCTAATTATCGAAACTTGCTAAATGACAACTTTAATTTTGTTTTCAGTGTTTGATTTCAGTGCATTATAGATCTTTATAGATGATGCTATAAAAGCACTTCTAAATCTCAAGTCTTCTAAAGGCATATGATAGGTTTTCAGACTGAAATAAGTTATAATTCACTGATAATCTTTCCTCATATATTCATAATTCACTAAATGTTCTCTTTTAGTACAGTATACCGACAGTACACCGAGGGTTAGCTACAGTCTTGACACTCATTAATCATCTTTTTCACTGCTTTCTTTATGTTTATGATTCAGAAGGTAAGCAGATCAACCTTGAAATGCATGAATACTAATTTTCATTCTTATCACTTCAATTACTTCCTGCATCGGACCGTTGATCAAAAGAAACCCACTCATGAGTGTCACAAACACGGTGGCGACTCTTCTCACGTTTGAATTTAAGACGGACACATCTGTCAGCACATCCTTGGATTTCTACTGGAAGAGGAATAGGTGTGAGCGTCAACATGCTCGGCTGACTGCAGGGAGTTCATTCATTAGCAAGCAGAGGGACGGCCATGCATGATTCATGCCACGAGCGTTTCTACTGCACAGAGCCGACAAAAAACTCATCAAATATCTGCTCCAGTGCTGGCATGTTAATCAGTCACTTCATATCAATATAACACAATACAGTTATTGATGATGAAATTCACCAAAATGATTTATATACTAAATATAAATGTGCTAATGGCTTTTTTTTTTTTTTTTTGGAATACTTTACAAACGTGGTGTGCAAACTGAACTATAAGATTATCCATAACAAGTGAATGATGATTCACTTAAAAGAGTTGCTATAAACACGCTCACCAAGTGTATTCTCAAAAATAATGAGACTATATAGTTGTGACGTTGCTTGTCAAGCTTAAACAATTAAACTAAACTTTTACCAGTATCAAATGTAAATATTTTTTTAGCAGTCCTGCTCATTTATAGATGCACAGCACACACACGGCTGTATATCAGCACAGCAATGTAAATAAATAAGAAATAACAAAGGATTGTCTTTAAAAACCCTCTTTTGTGAGGAACTACTTCCTTTGGCCACAGATTCAAATCTCAAGTTTACAGTTTAACAGTTGAGTTAAACGTTAAAACGTCACTTCAGAGCTAGTAATGGAGGAACGTTGAGTCGCTTCATTGAAACTCACTGTAATATGTAGAGTATTATGAGAGAGAGATCACCTGAGCGAGTGCACTACCTGCATCTAGCTGATATTCTTCAGGTCAATCTTATATTCATAATCACAAAATCAGTTTGAATGTCCGCTGAGGAAAGCGATATCTTTGTCTTTGTCCTTTTAACATTTAAGAGGATTTCCCATGACAGCGCTAGTCAATGCATTTGTCAGTTGCGTCTTGTAAGATGTTGTTTAAAGTAAAAACAATGACCTTGTTTCCTTGTTTCAGTCCATTTCAATATAAAAGTCTTTGCGACTGACTCACTCACTCTTTGCCGCCATCTAATGGCGCAATAATGTAACTTCCACTGAAGTCGAAATCACTAACAGACTCTTCCTCAATACCAAACAATGTGGCATGTTATTTATATAAAATATTATTTATTGAACAGTAATATTTAAATGAACAACAATAGCTTAAATAACAGTATAAGAAGTAAAATAGGAAATAAAGACAAGTAAACAGTTCATTAAAATGTACAAAAGCAGTGCTCTAGTTAGTACAGGATTTAATTTCAATGTAAAAATAAATTTATGAAACTTAATATAGCCCTTAAGCCAAATCTATAAGCTCTGGAACAAAAATTGCCCGTTTGATATACCCAAAATGAATTATACCTCATGTTTAAACACTGTCTACATAAGGCTGAGATGAAGCTGTTCTCTGCGGGTACATGAGCGCTGAACGACCGCTGACGGCCTGGACCTCACATCTCTGAAAGTGTCTAAACAAATTTTCAAATAGGTTCTATGTTTACATATAATTTGCATATCTGAGGTCTAAACAACTATATTCTCGCCTAAAAAACTCAAAAATAACAGTAGTATCTATAAGAAATATTGTTTGTTTGCTCATCCACCATGACACTCGCTGTGAGAATATCACATGGCTGGAAAGACCTCTCAGCCAATCAGATTCGAGAACCAGACAGAACTGTATATACTTGAATGCATGTACTGATGCAATGGCAGATGATGCAACACTTGGTTGGTTGTTTGAAATGTCAAACAAACGTCACTGTTGCATGATTGGGTTGCTGTCTTCAACAGAATATGAATATAATGATAGTCAGATGTCAGGCCTGGGAAATGATTAAAGTAGACCTTCTAGCATTGATTGAAAATACAAAAACAGAAGTAATTTTCTCTTTATGTTTCCTTTGTACTTTAGTGCATTAGTGCGGTGTGTAGAGAGATACTCTCCTCACCTCACATTTTTCAAGGCGTTACATGAAAATAAGGGTGTGTAAAGATTAGTAAATCTCAGTCTAGACCAGCGGAGTGTGTCAGGACTGAAATATAAATGGCGCTGCAGTGTCTTCAATTAAATATACATGAGGTAAGAGTCCAGAGCTGAGAAACACCATTACAGAAACCTTAAATCAAATGCATCTCATTAATATATCTTACAAAATGCCAGAGAGATGCTGATTAATTGTCATTTACTGTATTGTTACATTTTTTTAACACTATTTTTAGGACTGCTGGGTGGATGAACTGGTTATTCATATATATATATATATATATATTTGGTTAGTAATCAATTCTCTCTATGTTTAAGTTTTTCAGGTCTTGTTTTGGCTATACTTTCAAAACAGTATGCCTTTGATTGTTTGTCTGGATGCAATGCCTTGCCCCATAGCCTTCAACTGTAAGTACATTAATTAAAAGAGCATTAACTTTCATTGAACTAATAACCAAGAAGAGCTCACTTTTAAAACTGGTCTGAAATCTACTCGGTTGCATTGACGTTCATAAAAATTGGGCCCTAAATCCAGTTTGTCTCAATTGTCTCAAAAAATAGCAGACAATTTCACAGCCAATCAAATGAATGCCTGGGCAGCATCATAAACATCATATGTGTCCTTAATAGATGCTCGTTATGTGAAACGAATGTTTGATCCTTTCTCTAATGTGGCAAAGATATGTGAAGAGCTTCAGACTCCAGCTTTATCCGGCAGGTCTAAGACAATATTGCGAGATTTTGTTTCCGCTTTTTAATTGAATTTCGAAGCTTAAGTGTTAATAGGCTTATCATTGATTGTCGCCTCAAACAAAGCAGCCAATAACAATAACAACAGCAGAGCAGAAAACAGCACAAAACTGCCTGTGATTTATAGATAACACAGCCAAATGAGCAATTGTTTCCGACTGCACATTATCCATTAATGTTTTCTTTAAAATAATGCAAATTGTTCTATTCAGTTGATGACAATCCTGAAAGAAACAGATTTTCTGAGTATCCATAGAAATTCTGATTTAATGCAAATGAAAAATGTTAAAATGTGCTATAAAAAAGCTATTTGAGAACAGAACTTTAATGGGTGTGATTGTAACATACTAATTCAGCAAACAGGGAACGTTCTCAGAGCTTGCATCGCTAAAGTTCTCTCAAAGTTATGAACAAACATTCTTCCAATAGAACATTTGTTTAAAGTTATCTGGTCTTTAATAACGTTCTCAAAACGTTAGCAGAAAAACATTGTTTATACATCATTCATGGAACATTTTTACCCGTTTGTGTACCATTTTTTTGTTGTTTTGTTTTTTTGGTCACACAATTGGTCTAACTGTTAACTGTGACTTTTGCCTCAGTAAACTCCTAATTAATGCATATTATTGGTTAGTTAAGTTTAGGTATTGGGTAGGATTAAGGGATGTAGAATATGGTCACGCAGAATAAGGCGTTAATATAAGTACTAATAAGCATGCTAATAAGCAAATAGTTCATAGTGAGAATTGGACATTAAACTAAAGTGTTACCAATTTTGTTTTTTAAATGTTGCTACTTGTTTCAGAACGTTCAAAGAACATTCAAATGTAACATTTCCATTATGTTTGTAAAATGGAATGTTCCATTAAAGGGGACCTATAACGCTCCTTTCACAAGATGTAATATAGTCTCTGGTGTCTCCAGAATGTGTCTGTGAAGTTTCAGCTCAAAATATCCCACAGATCATTTATTATAGCTTGTCAAATTTGCCCCTATTTGGGTGTGAGCAAAAACACACCGTTTTTGTGTGTGTCCCTTTAAATGCAAATGAGCTGCTGCTCCCTGCCCCCTTTCCAGAATGAGAAAAAATTCAGATTTTCATATGTCCCCCTTAACTTCTGCATAATTAAAAAAAAAATATATATATATATATAAATATATAAAAATGTTAGATGGGTGACTAGAGTTGACTATGTAATAAACGTGAAATGATTTCAGCAGTGTTGCGAACACACAAGCTCCATTACTAGAGGTCAAATACTAGCTTAAGATTTCTGCATTCTTCCTTGCATTCATTAAACGCTGCTGATCAAGAAAACATTTTCTCTGTTTCTCTTCGATCGTAGCTTCATGCTGCTGAAGTCTGGTAAACATAATACATTCATTGAAACCCCAGTGCTGATGCATAAACACTCATTTGTATCACTTCACTGCTGCTGTACTCTGAATAATTACCAGTATTATGTGTGTAAGTGCATTAATTATGTAAAGCCTAAGATAGCTACAAATCCCTAGGAGAAAAAAAAATGTAAATGCATTTATTTTATCTTTTCATATTTCACTAGATATTTTCTCAGCAATGAATACAATACAGATTACAAACATATGATCCAATAACAGAGGTCCACCCGGACAAACAGACAGCAGACATTATGCCATCAGCCATTTATCATTCCTGCTTGTATGATGTCATTCTATAAAGACAGCAAGAAAGTGGATTATTCTGGCTCTAAAATATGATTTGATGATCCACATCTGAAGACATTGCAAACCTAAATCTATGTCTTCGTTTAATCTCTTTATATAGATGATATAATGTTTAGTATAATAAATAATAGAAAGTACAATACAGTGGCTTTGCTCCAAAACTATAATGCTTGATGGAAGAATTATTTTATTGATAAAGAGTGTTGGGGAAAGTTACTGTTAAAAGTAATGCATTACAATATTGTGTTGCTCCCTAAAAAAGTAACTATCTGCATTACTTAGTTACTTTTTATGGAAAGTAATGTGTTTCGTTACGTTTATTATATATATATATAACATCACTAAATTAGCTTAAATATATTAATTTACACCAGCAAAACTTATTTTTATTGGTTAAACCATCAGGAAAAACAACAACAACAACAACAACAACAACAACAAAAAACTATTTAAAGGGGTTATGAATGACATTGTTTTATTGTTTTATAATGTTTCCTGGGGTGCACTTATAATGTTAGTATGCTTTTTATATCAAAAATGATCATAATTTAGAAATAAAAAGGCATTTTTCCTTCCCTGATTTTAGCCACTTATTTGAACGCTCTGTTTTAAGGGGCGTATCTCTGTGAGACTTCAGTGTAAACGCCCACTGCTGTGATTGGCTGACATATTTGCATGTGAAATAGCTAAGTATTACTCTCTCGAAAACTTTTAGCACATTTTTCATATTACAGCTCTCAAGGTTAACTAATCATGAAAAGTGCTGCATTACATTTAGATCTATGGCATTATATTTAGATCGTGGCATGAAAGGTTTCAGTGATGAACATTGTAGTCGATCACAGACATGTTGTTGAGCTCATGAAAGCAGTGATCTCGTCATTGAGACTCAATTTCTGCACACTAAAGAATGCTTTCATCATAACTAACAGTGCAAACACCATATAAATAAGAGATTTGTTGAATAAAACGGGAGTTTGGGCTCGAGTCCAGAACTCAGTCACTGATAAACTCACTCTGTTTGATTGACAGCTCCAGAGATTGTAAAGGGAGCGTTCTTTGATCACTTTCTATATATAATTTAATCACCGTTTAAATAACAGATTATTTTCATCCTACTAAGAGAAACAAGGTGAAGTTGAGCGTTTAGTCACTGGTTTGATTTACTGACACACAGACAAAGATCATCTGACTGTACATGAATCATTAATATCAGATCAGGCATTAGAATGAACACAGTTACTGACATGTTGTTGCATTACTGTCGAGTCCATATCGTAAAAGTCTGTTTGCGCCGAAATGCGATTGATTTACCAAAGAATCCACAGTGAAATGAACCGAATACAAATAAATAAAGCTCAACTGAGACATTCACATTGTTGAAAATAAATAACCATATTCCTGCATTAGGATCCTTTGAAAGGTAATGTTATTTTAGTCCTGTATCGCTCTTCTCTCCTCCTCATCTCACTCACACACCAGTGGGCGGGGCTAATGCTGCAATGATGAAGTAGGCGTCGATTTCTTCTGAGGAGGCGGAGTTTCACCATCTATAGACACATTCCAGGATCAGTCACTTGCTGGACTAATAAGGAAGTTTTCAGTTCTGAAACGTACAGTATATTCTTATAATACGATGACCTTGTATATATCAGAAGCTCAAGGAAAAGTTGATTTCTCAAATCGTGACCCCTTTAAGGTAACAATTGCAGGTTACCACATTCTACACTGCAAACACTCTTCTTGAACTGCATAGTTTGAGAAGTTCATGGCAAATTGAGCAACAATCTACACAAATTAGTTATTAAATGTGAACGTTAGATTGTTAAACTGGCTAAGAGATTGTGGAGGAGGGAACTCTGCTCTTTAAATCTGTGAACACACCAGGCGGTGACTTTAACACCTAGTTCTAACACACCTACATCTTACCAAAGCTGTCTCTCTCATTCCCTGCACTTGAGGGTTTCTCACACACAGTCTATATAATGCCACACATGAGTGTGTATCTTATCTTGTGACGGTCCCTTACTGCGAATCCCTGCGAGTTTCAGCACAGCATCATGCTCCATTTCCTAGAAACCACAAAACTAACCTGCAGCACTCTGTGCGATATGATTTATTGCTTCAGCCGGAATGGAAAAGTGCAGCACACTATACTTTTCAAGTTCTGGAAATGGATTTTATTTTGGAAGTGCATTCATTTGAATACTATGTAGCAACGGTGAACTCCATCGGGAGGTATTACTAAGAAGATTTGAACACAATGTGCATCATTTTCAGGTCAACACCCCCTCGTGGCACTGCTTTGATAAATGTTTCAGCTCAGAAATTAGAATTAAAGCATGCTGTCGCATGAACGTGACTGCTATAAAATGCTGTCAAACCTGAGGTGAAATACTGGATCCTTGAACACAGAGCGCATGAAATTTCTGCTTAGTTTTCAGGTTTTGACACTTTGAGTCTTAAAGCTTTCAAATGATTCATTGCTTGCAAAGGGCACTTCATAATTGCACTGTAAAAACACACTGTAAATATAAAGCTAGTTGCCAAATGTTGTTTGGTCCAACACTAGATGTTTCAGCATGGGGAGTTGCTACGTTGTTATTGTTCTGTCAAAAGCTTTTAAAAAGAATGTGCACTTGTACTTAAAAATCTTAAAAATATATTTAAAAAACTGTACTTGCAGAAAATACAATGTTAATGGAATAAAAGACCACAGTGTGTTAAGAAACATAGTCATCAAAGTGCAGTCTTGATACACTTTAGTATATTAAAAAGTGAAGCCCAGTAATGTCAAATGAAAACTTTTACTTTAAAGTACATTTAAAAGGCGATCTATAATGCCTTTTTCACAAGATGTAATATCAGTCTCTGGTGTCTCCAGAATGTGTCTGTGAAGTTTCAGCTCAAATACCCCACAGATCATTTATTATAGCTTGTCAAATTTGCCCCTATTTGGCTGTGAGCAAAAACACGCTGTTTTTGTGTGTGTCCCTTTAAATGCAAATGAGCTGCTGCTCCCGCCCCCTTTCCAGAAGAGGGCGGAGCTTTAACAGCTCAACAACAACAAAGCTGGAGAATCTCACGCAGCCAAAATGACGAAAGTGTTCAGCCTTACATTGTTCAAACCGGAGTCGACACTGATGGAGAGACTCAGGAAGAAGTTACAACTTTTAGAATGAAACTGGACGTTTCTGAATGGTTAGTGGATAAATTGATGTAGTTGCTGTGGAGTTGATTCAACTCATCCACTAGCATGTGCCGTCATGTTCATCTTTTGTGTTGAATTGACCCTCGTTTGGTGTAAAATGACGGCATGTCAACAACACTCTACTACAACAACTCTTCCTCTTCTCTAAAGCAGCCCAACATGGCCCCGCCCCCTTTGTTGTGTGTTCTCGGGGGCGGGGTTTATGTAAATGTTGGGGTTTGTGATGTCATTAACCCAGGAAGAAGCTCGTTGTAGTCCTTCCAGCCGTTTGTTATAGTCAATAAACATCAAAAATATCTCCCTTTGCATTGAACTTTGAGTGTCGTAACTTTGCAGATGTTGTTTATGCTCAAACAGCAACATTACACACTAACTAGAGTTAAAGAAGTGAAATCATAATCAACCACCCCTTTAATGCAATGTAATTGGACAGTTAATTGCATGCCAACTGCAATTAACTGAAAATGTAATAAAGTGTTAGTCAACTCATCACAATAATTGCACTCTACTACAACAACTCTTCCTCTTCTCTAAAGCAGCCCAACATGGCCCCGCCCCCTTCTCTGTGTGTTCTCGGGGGCGGGGTTTATGTAAATTTTAGGGTTAGTGATGTCACCAACCCATGAAGAAGCTTGTTGTAGTCCCTACCAGCCGTTTGTTGTAGTCCTTAAACCGAGAATTCTTTGAAAGAAAATATCTCCTTTGCATTGAACTTTGAGCGTCGTAACTGTGCAGATGTTGTTTATGCTCAAAAAGCAACATTACACACTAACTAAATAAATAATAAAAAAAGTAAAATCATAATTAACCACCCCTTTAAAACATTATACTTTAATAATCTTTTGTCATGCATTAAAGAAGTGCACTTATTTTGAAGTGTCGACTGACATACTAAAGCAAATGTAAAGCACTTGATTATGTGTTATTCAATATTACATTTAAAGTTAACATTTTAAATGTACTAAATTTCAACTCTATTATTACAAATGTGAAATTACAAATATATTTAAATACAAGTTTCAATAGAAATTACATTAAAGTATATTTTAGTTTGCCATAAATGCTTGTCGGTACATTCAGCAGTACGCTTTAACCATATTTCAAAGATAATATAAGAAAGTATGAAATGAAATATAAAGATGTTCTTAAGTCCTACTTAAGTGGGTGAAAAGTTCAGCAAACTGCCTTTGATATACATTTAAACTATAATAAATTTTCATTTAATTGCAGTTAACATACTGTTAAGTGCCCAATTCTGTATATCATTTTAACGTATAATATTTCCATAATAATTACTCTTTTTAAAAGTGTACTTTTTCTTTCAACAAAGCCTCAGCAAACACCACTAATAATCTTCCATCTCACACAAGAGATTTGAGGTTAGATATGGTATAGCATCATTGTGAGGCTCATAACCTTCTATTTTCAATCATCTAAAGATAACCAGGACAAACCTTCATTTAGAAATGCATCACCATGCTGTCAGGGATGTGAAGAGCTGTGGCAAACAGAGGGGTGTTGCTGGGGTGTGAGCCACGACCCCCCTGCGGCCCAGTAAAGCACACACTCATACACGGTTTACATGAGAGAGAATCAGCCCTCCCACAGCTAGCAATGGGGCTTCCCTGCTGCCTGAGCCCTCACGCAGCCACATGCGGTCTGGAGCGAACGCAGACGCAGATGAGCACCTGCAATGTGAAACTCAGTCATAATCATACTTCATTTGCTGAACACATGCAGTAAGAGTCTCTAAAACAGCCAAGATATTTCAATGGGAGCTCTTTGTGTGTGTTTGTACGTAAAGTTAGTACTAGCACACAAACGTTTTTTTGGATGTTTGGACACAATAATAACCTATAATAACAACATAACACAGCATACAATGGGTTTCCATGGCCGAGCAGCTGCATGAAAGCCTCACGTCAGCAGGCGTTGGATGGAGTGTGTAAAGCAGTGAAACCTGTTCTGTGCAGTGATGAATCACACTCCTCTGTTCGTCAGTCTGATGGGCGAGTCTGGGTTTGGAGGACGCCAGGAGAACATTACCTGCATTACTGTAAAGTGCTGGAGGAGGGATGATGGGGCTGTTTTTCAGGGGTTGGGCTATAGACCTCTTACTTCCAGTGAAGGGAAATCTTAATGCTTCAGAATTCCAAGACATTTTGGACAATGCAATACTCCCAACTTTGTAGGAACAGTTAGGGGAAGGCCCTTTTCCATCCCAGCATGACTCTGCCCCAGTGCACAAAGCAAGGTCCATAAAGAGCCCTCAACCCTATACAAAACCTTTGGGATGAACTGAAACGGAGATTGCGAGCCAGACCTTCTCGTGCCTGACCTCACAAATGCTCAACTGGATAAATGGGGGACCAACGAATGTCTTCTTGTCTTAATGTCTTTTATGTGTTTAGAATTCAGTGCCATTACAGTCCCTGTTGGTGTAAAGGTCAGGGGTCCCAATACTTTTTTTTTTAGCAAAAGCCGTTAAACACCACCTCCATCAAAAATGAGATAATGATATTGAGCGAATGCTTATACGTTTATCAAATACTTTCGCTTCAGAAATACTGGATCGTTGCCAGAAACTGCTAAATGCCACTTCATTTTTTTTTAACAAAAGCCTGTAAGTCCTCAGAAGAACCAATCGGAAGACACAAATCATATTCAAGATGAATGACGGTGTGCGTATGAGGCATTAAACACCAATGAATTGACTAAAGTGACACTTTTGAAAATAAGGCATTTCAATAACTGACTAATATTCTTAAAAAAAATGTTTTGTTTTGTTTTTGTTTTGCTTAAAAAGTGGTAAAATGCTCATTTAAAGGTGCCCTCGAATGAAAAATTGAATTTATCTTGGCATAGTTGAATAACAAGAGTTCAGTACATGGAAATGACATACATTGAGTTTCAAACTCCATTGTTTCCTCCTTCTTATGTAAATCTCGTTTGTTTAAAAGACTTCCGGAAAACACTCGGATCTCAACATAACACCGACTGTTACGTAACAGTCGGGATCATTAATATGTATGACCCCAATATTTGCATATGCCAGCCCATGTTCAAGGCATTAGACAAGGAAAGGCAGTATTAACGGCTGGATCTGTGCACAGACAAGGTAAGCAAGCAAGAACAACAGCGAAAAATGGCAGATGGAGCAATAATAACTGACATGATCCATGATATCATGATATTTTTAGTGATATTTGTAAATTGTCTTTCTAAATGTTTCGTTAGCATGTTGCTAATGTACTGTTAAATGTGGTTAAAGTTACCATCGTTTCTTACTGTATTCACGGAGACGAGAGTCGTTGCTATTTTCATTTTTAAACACTTGCAGTCTGTATAATTCATAAACACAACTTCATTCTTTATAAATCTCTCCAACAGTGTGTAATGTTAGCTTTAGCCACGGAGCATGGCCTCAAACTCACTCAAAATCAAACGTAACCATCTAAATAAATACTTTACTCACATAATTCGAAGCATGCATACAGCATGCATGACAAACATCTTGTAAAGATCCATTTGAGGGTTATATTAGCTGTGTAAACTTTGTTTATGCGATGTATATATAGTCGACAGCTCGTGGGGCAGAGGGAACGCATCTCTTAAAGGGGCCGTGCTGAAAAAATCAGTGCATATTTAATGATGCCCCAAAATAGGCAGCTAAAAAAATTAATTAAAAAAAAAAATCTATGGGGTATTTTGAGCTGAAACTTCACAGACACATTCAGGGGACACCTTAGACTTATATTACATCTTGTAAAAAAACAATCTAGGGCACCTTTAAAAGAATATATATATATAATATTCAGAATGATATCTGCCGATATTGATAATGATACTGATAGTTTGGGGGTTATAATCTTCATTATAATTAATAATTAATCATTATATTTTCAATTATTATATTTCGAAAGAAATGCAAATAAAAAACTTTATTCTCTCTATTTCATCGACTTGTTTCAGAGTAACTGGTAACAATAATAAAGTTAATATTAACACACATTAACTAAATTCTGAAGAGTAAATTAATATTTCTTAACTTTCTGAATGTTATTAATTCAAATATTGAACATCTAACTGGTTTCTTATGGAGTCAAATTAATGCCGCATATATACGCAAAAAAAAAAAATAAAGTTTTGCAAAAGAAAATAAAGTATTGGGAGAAAAAAATGAAGTTTTGCAAACAAAAATAAAGAATTGCAAAACATAAATGAAACAGCGTGAAAAGCAATGATTTTGCAATACATATTTTCCTTGGTCATATCTATTAATTTATTTGCAACGCTGCTTTTATTTTGCGTGTCAGTCTAGTTTGAGCTTGCGATGCCGTTTTCCCTTTGCGCTTTATTTTTCTGCGCATCTCGCTTTGTGGCACTGTTGACGTGGGGGTGGAGTCATGGGACGGGGGCGTGTACAAGATGCCTCCCTGGAAGTGACATCATCGGCCCGAGACGCAGCTCACTGATCCAGGTACTGTCATGATGAGCAGAGGCTTGCGAGTGGATCGCTTCTTTTTATTCAATAGCATTAAAATATGCATGTTTTTGTTTTATTAACCTTATTAACAAATGTATATGTGTATTAGCAGCGTTTGCTCAAGTTAAAGAAGTTGTTACCATGAACATCTGGCGTTTATTTCTCTCGATGTGTACACTTTTATAGCATTAAAATGTGTATTGTTTCATTTGGTTAACTGCATGTGTATTAACAGTGCTTGTTTAAAATCTCTTAACCTGTGGGAGGACGCCAGCGCACAGAAGCGTTCTTTCTTCACATTAGTTCAGAGTTACTACTAATTTTATAATGCAATTCACTTCATAAACTATAACTTACATCATTCAAGAGGTCTACGACTCAAGTTGCATATCGATCTCGACTTCATTTTTCATTTACATAACTCCTGGCATAAATTAATAAATGACTGTCATTGTAAAATAAATAAAAAAATGAAGCTCGCGTCTTTTTGGTTTAGTTTTGCCATGAGTTTAATGCATAAACAAACCCGCGTGACCATAGCAACCTGAGATTATCAGAGATTGATAAAATATTTTCTATCCATCCCACAGTCTGTTGATCGTGTCTTTTTATGTAATATATGTGCAAATTAGGATATTGTTATTTTTATCATTATATGAAAAATGAAGAAAAATGAAGCATCGCAAGCTCAAACTAGACTGACACGCAAAATAAAAGCAGCGTTGCAAATAAATTAATAGATATGACCATGGAAAATATGTATTGCAAAATCATTGCTTTTTGTGCTGTTTCATTTATGTTTTGCAATTCTTTATTTTTGTTTGCAAAACTTCATTTTTTTCTCCCAATACTTTATTTTCTTTTGCAATTCTTTATTTTTGTTTGCAAAAAGCACATTTATTTTCCTCAATACTTTAATTTTCTTTTGCAAAACTTTTTTTTTTTTTTTTTTGCGTATATATGCGGCATTAATTTGACTCCATAGTTTCTTAGCATTTTCTTTAGACAAAGCACAAATTCAGTGCATTTTCATGCCCTCTTTTGACTGACAGGATATATCTGCCCTGATTATCGGCTGTTTTTAAACCAATTAATTGAATAATCTGGACCAGTTATTGGCCGATATATCAGTGTTTTTTGTTTGTTTGTTTGTTTGTTTGTTTGTTTTTCCCAGTATCTTATGTTTGTTTTTCATAATATTTATAATAGGGATGTAATATTTATATTTTATAATATTTATAATTTTCTATACAAATGTACAGAAAAGCGTGTGTGTTTCTGTACGAGTAGCACTGAGTACTGAGATCACACTGAATACTAGTCAAAGGTGAAATACAACTGATAAATATAATACACAAGTGTACAATAAGCACTTGATGGCTTGCACAGAATAATGTAACATTATCAGCCTTGAATTGATGTCTTTGAAAGATGAAACACTGTAAAAAAAAAATTCAGAGGTCAAAGCATTTTTGGAATAGCAAAATTCTCTTTACTGAATCACATATTCAAAGAGACATAATGGGCAACGTGGCTAAGCAGCCTTTTCTTTAGCTCTTTTATATGAATGCAAGATGATTTACATGACAAATTTTCTGTTATTTTTTTTTATTATCTAATGTCAAACATCATGCTTTCTAGGATAAACTAGATTCGTTTCGGAAAGTATAAATATCTAGTATTGCTCAAACCACAGTGTCTTTGGAGACACTTGCATAATAACAGACATTTTCCAATAAAATATTCATGCCTTGTATGAAAAAATAATAACGAATATATCCACAGCAATACAGCCGATGTGAATATATCCCGGAGCCTCGGCTCTGTCAGGATTTGCTGAGTGTGTGCTGTGTTTTCATCCTGAACGGGAAGCGAGCATATCGAGCGGGATTCTGTCGGCACGTGTCACCGTATCACATGACCAAAATAGACGGTCCCTGTCAGTCGTTATTAGAAGGCCGTTTCATTTCCCGCTGGCATTAGCGTTGGCTAACCAGCTCAGTGTCGGCCCTGCAGAGCACGCTATAGGCTGCTGTTTTTATACCTGCATAATAAATAGAGACTTCCAGCGGAGAGTGGAAGCAAATGCCTCTGCATCTCTGAGTCCAAAGCAGCTTTGCTCTTTAGCATTTTATCGATGGCTGCAGAGACAAAACGGTTCATTCGGAGTTGTAATAAGATTCTTCACCTCCACAAAGCCACGGCTGCGTTTGCAGAGGGTTTGGGGCTGAAGTGTAAACCGCAGTTCTCTGCAGGGTTAAGCAGGCGAATGCTGAACGGTCTGAAGATGTTGTGGGCGGCTGAGGGTGAAAGGTGACAGCATGTCAGAAAGTCAAGTAGCTCTCAGTATCACCATAGTCTCTGTCTCCCACAGTCTGTTCACTGACCGTCAACTTTCAACTGTACTGTATATTCTACAATGTAAAAAGTGCTATTCTGCAATCCATAATTTTACATATAGTACACAGTGAATATGACATAGTGGCAACTGGATAAAGTGCAGCATAATTTAAGCGGTGTGTCCAGTGACAGCCCAACTCTCCTGTCTGCATCGAATTCACACAGCTTGGATCATCGGCACAAAGCACACAATTTTTTGCAATACACAAAGCACACAAGTAGATCTAATTCACTGAAATGTTTATTAGACATTCAAAGTCTTGTTTAAATGATATAAATGTGTATTTTCTGGAAACTGATTGTACATGAAACAAGTATCACATAGATTTTCCCAGAAGTGCTTTATATAAAACAAGATGTATACTTCAGATGACTGATTCTAGTACAGATGCTTTTAAGTCTGTACTTATTATATCTGCTGCCTTGATGAAAAGTGATTCATCAATATTATTTCCCAGAACAAAACAAAAAAACCTTTCTGAAAGAGAGCTTTCATTCCTGTTTGAAATACATCATGTAAACGGAGCAGCCTAACCTAGATTGGTCTCAAAAAGTCTGCTTCTTTTAGGGAAGCATGGCCAAACAGAAAAACACACATATATATATATATATATATATATATATATATATATATATATATATATATATATATATATATATAAAAATGCCAAATATCGGCCGATATATCGGTTTGGTCTTGTGAGTTTAAATGACGCACAGAGTACACATGTTTTTACTAGAAGATCTGACAGCTGGATTTGTGTCGTTCAATGTTTCAAAAGTGTCAAAAAATATAATAGAGATATAATTAATTTTTATTAAGCGTTAACAATGAGATTATGTGTTTTTTATAATCAATTAACATTGCTTTTGTCATTTATTACAAGATTTGTCACCAAAAATGTCATTTGGTTTGACCTAATGACACTTTTGGTTACACCGAATGACGATATTTTCAAACAGTGCTAACAGGCTGATATCTAGCTAGCTAGCTAGCAAAAACGCAATCAAACATTTTATATTTAGTACAAGTTTTTAAATTATTACAGCATTTTCCATGTTTTATAGCGGTTGCACTGAATGACCTGATGTTTCGGGACATGTGTATGAACGAAAGTGAAAACATGAATTTATTAAATAGTTAAGAGAGATTTAGTTACTTTGCTTCATTACCATGTGGTCCTTTGCAGGTGTCTGAATGATGTCACATCCTGTCGCATGATACTGACCACATGACTTGATCCAAAATGGTCCCTTTATATCGGTTACTCGGAATGACATCAATGAAATTCATTTTTCAGGACATTCTTTCTCATAACAAAGCAACAACTTCTACACATAATTTTATTACCATTTTGCACTATGTTGATATATGATGTTATAAAATCATGCCAGAATAAAAAAATATACATTTATTACATTTTAAGATATTTTAATCACAAATGAAATGGCTGTATTGGCCTTTGGACGGTTAAACCGAATGACATTTTGACACTTCAGAATCTTTAAAATACATTTATATAAAGCAAAATATAGTTAAACCCTTTTGATTCAATAAAAGAGATCTAGTTGTACTGCTTTACATACTTTGGATGTCATATCTTTGTTTATTATTATTATTATTTAGGCCTTTGGACAAAAAATGACCCGTCACTTCATTGACCCATTTATAAGACATTCAAAGACTTGTTTAAATGTTATAAAAAACGTATTTTTTGCTTATGGATCGGCATATGGATCATTATCGGCATCAAAACTGATGCCGATAATGAAAAAATGCCAAATATCAGCCGATATATCGGTTTTGACAATATATATCAGTTGACCACTAGCTGTGTTGTATTTTTTTTCTCCATGCTGTGGCCATTTATCAACTATTGCAGATCAACAACACAAACTGGTTTAGACTGGTTGCCTTACAAGTTGGTCAAACAAACCCTTTCTGTCTAAGTGGCCAGCTCTTAGCCAGAATATTCTGCAAAGTGGACAGCATTTATGCAGATATTCAAAGGAATATGTGAGATGTGACCGCTATAATCTAGTTTTACATCACTAAAACATCTGAATACAAATAGTACAGATGAATCCATAAAAAGTGCAGCCAACAGCACCCCTTGACGCCACAGCAAAACTGAGGATATGTAGATCCGTCGAAGCCATTCAAGCCTCATTTGTTGCAGAAGTAGACAGGCACACTGTCAGTTTTGCTGTACTGGCGTTCATCTGCTCTGTGGCTAATTATCTGTTCCGAGTGTGAAACTCAAGAGCGGCTGGCGTGGACGGGTGCTGAAATGCTGACAGCGGGGTCTCACCTCCAAACTCAAAGTGACTGGAAGAGCTGTCCGGGGAGCAGACCCTCAAACACACAGCATCAGATGCCCACCTAGCATTAGTTGCACCGTTGGCACTCTCTTCCTCACCCATCAGCAGAGTCTGAGTGTCAGACCTCTGTTAGATTGTGATACTGAACTCTGTAGGGAGAGCTCTAATTGGCTCAAATCTCTTCGTAAGCACAGGGCATTCACAACTTCTTCCCTAGAGTTGAGCAGATATTGCGGTGGTAAAGTGTCTTGCGGCATTGCGATGGACGTTGGCTTGATGACAGCTGGCGTTCGATCAACAGTAATTTTTTTAATAGGATTTCTGTGTCACTGTGGCTTTAAGTGAAGTGGAATATGATTATCATTCTTATGGAAAACAACAGATAAATGGTGGATTCATATCCAAAATAAGTGTATCATCAATCCTTCAAGTGGCATTTGGCCTGAAATCTCACAGAGATTTTCCCAGAAGTGCTTTATACAAAAAAAAAAAAAAATGTATGCTTCAGCTTCAGATGATTGATTTTAGTACAGATGCTTTTAAGTTTATACTTATTATATCTGTTGCCTTGATGAAAAGTGATTCAGCAATATTATTTCCCAGAACAAAACAAATTCTCTGAAAGAGACGTTTTGAAATACATCATGTGAACAGACAAGCTTACCCAAATGATTGTCATCATTTACTCATCATTAACTGATTCATGTCATTCCAAACCTGAATGATTCTTTCTTCCTGGAACATCAATATAGAATTCATGCAGAATGTCTAGAATGCTCCTGTCGTAATGGGGACTGAGCTCCAAAAATTCCAAAAAGCACCATTTAATTAGCCTACATTCCAAATTACTGGTCAATCAATATTAGCTGATATTTTCAATTATTGGCATAATATATATATATATATATATATATATATATATATATATATATATATATAATATATATATATATATATATATATATATCATATTTATTTTTTTTTGTTTGTTTGTTTGGGGTTTTTTTTTGGCTGATATATATAGCCATGGCCAATATATGTGTCACAATCAACATCAGTTCCTGGACTCCAGTTCCAGTTAAGACTTACACACACATCACCTCTTTGCAAAGTTTTGTTTAAACTGTGTTGCAATTCTGAGCGTTTATATCCCGTCTGCCTGTCTGTTACCAATCCCGTCTGTTACCCATGTACGATTCTCCGCCGCCTGCCTTTGGACTGTTTATTGTATCCTGACCTGTGAATGATATCTGCCTGTCCTGACCACTGCCTGTATCCTGACTACGATTCTGCCTGTCCCTTGCTGTTCCTGTTTGTTCCTGTTTGACCCTGCCTGTACGACCACGCTCAATTTTAATAAAGCTCGCAAATGGATCTCTGCCTGAGTCACACCTCGTTACAATATTAGCCAATATTTTGAATTATCGGCAGATATACATTTTTTTTTTGGGCTGATATATAAATAACCATGGCCGGTATATTTCCCAATATTTTGAATTATCAGCAGATATAAATTTTTTTTGGGCTGATATATAAATAACCATGGCCGATATATTTCCTGATATTTTGAATTATCGGCAGATATACATTTTTTTTTTTTTTGCCAATATAAAATATATATAGCCATGGCCGATATATTACCCAATATTTTCAATTATCGGCAGATGTACTTTTTTTTTTTTTGGCCAATATAAAAATATATATAGCCATGGCCGATATATTACCCGATATTTTCAATTATCGGCAGATGTAGTTTTTTTTTTTTTTTTTTTTGCCAATATAAAAATATATATAGCCATGGCCGATATATTACCCAATATTTTCAATTATCGGCAGATGTACTTTTTTTTTTTTTTGGCCAATATAAAAATATATATAGCCATGGCCGATATATTACCTGATATTTTCAATTATCAGCAGATGTACTTTTTTTTTTTTGGGCCGATATATAAATATATATAGCCATGGCCGATATATTACCCGATATTTTCAATTATCAGCAGATGTAGTTTTTTTATTTTTGGCCGATATATAAATATATATAGCCATGGCCGATATATTACCCGATATTTTCAATTATCAGCAGATGTACTTTTTTTTTTTTTGGCCGATATATAAATATATATAGCCATGGCTGATATATTACCCGATATTTTCAATTATCAGCAGATGTACTTTTTTTTTTTTTTGGCCGATATATAAATATATATAGCCATGGCCGATATATTAGCTGATATTTTCAATTATCGGCAGATGTAGTTTTTTTTTTTTTTTTTTTTTGGCCGATATATAAATATATATAGCCATGGCTGATATATTACCCGATATTTTCAATTATCAGCAGATGTACTTTTTTTTTTTTTGGCCGATATATAAATATATATAGCCATGGCTGATATATTACCCGATATTTTCAATTATCAGCAGATGTACTTTTTTTTTTTTTTGGCCGATATATAAATATATATAGCCATGGCTGATATATTAGCCGATATTTTCAATTATCAGCATCAACAGATGTACATTTGTTTGTTTGGCCAATAAGAGTAAGAATCTGGATTTTTATTTGACAGCGCCACAATATTTATTTTGATGCCATCAAAAGCACAGACACATTTCCTATAAGTATTTAATGTTTTTAACTACATGTACTTCTTAATTTGTAAAAAAAAAAAAAAAAAAAAAAAAATCAAAAATCAAGATTAAGTATAAATGTGTTTTTTACTTTTTTTATTATTATTAAATAGTGTGGTATCATATCCATAACGTATGTCAAGCTGCTTAAAGCTGAATTGAATTTGATTCACAGTTCATGAACTTTGCTTAAAACACTGGCACAGTTATTGATCTGATTTGCAACAACACTTTAAGCTTTAAGCGCTGATAAATTTTACAAGATTTTATTATTGTGAAGCTGTTTTGAAACAGTCTGTATTGTACAAAAACCCTGTATAAATAAGTAAGACTTGACTTGAAGATATCAGCATCAGCCATCCAAAAAAAAGTCTTTTATCGGTCGACCACTATTCCAAGCCCTGTGAAACCATATGATAGACTGAACAGTTGAAACTGACTAAAATTGTGGTGTTATTTCATCCCCATTTTGAGACAGAGCACTCTGGACATTTTGTGTTCCACAAACTACTAAACTTCTCCATTCCATTAAAAGCTATTGCTTCGAAACACCTCACATATGAAGCATTCTGGGATTTTGGAGACCCAGCAGGCCACACACACACATTAAGGGTAACCCAAGCCTCTGGCTAGCCTCGAGCACAGTAACCAAAGCCTGCAACATGTAGCTGAATGACAGATGTAAAGACAGAAAAGAAGACCTCCAGCATGGCGATGGGAGCAACTTCAGAGCTCAGCAGGAACGCAGAAGCTTCCTCTAGTTCCTGACTGCAAATATAAGTTAAAACTTCTCCGTCCGCTGCCCTAACAGACCTCGGAGGCTCCCAGACCGACTGGAGACGAATTACAATCAGGAGCGTTTGATGGAGGAGTCTGTCTCGCAGCACAACTCCGCGGGATGAAGATTAACACTGTTTGAACAATGATCCAGGCTTTGTAATCGCTACCATTTGTGTCAACAGATAAGAAATGGGCCGATTTTACTGCGTGATTACACTAAATAAATTAATGACTCTGTTTATGCGAACACCGCTCCTAAATCAAAACGAACACAACGGAGTATGTAAATTCTGCTTTGAAGTTATTAGCTAATTGTTTCTGCAGACTGGAAGAAAGTCAATTAAGAGGACGTCCAAGAGCCGGTGAGTGCAGCGGGCGAGCAGATTTGATGGCGTCTCGTCTGGACCGTTGTAAATCTTTGGTGGCCTTTCTGACAGAAATCAATAAAAGAGAGCTTGACCGCTTCTCCTCACAACGATTCTATCATGTCAGTGCTTTTGTTCGAGCGTCTGTGTGTGAGTGTGTGTGTGCTTTGTTGTTGCTTGTTTATATATGCAGGTAATTGCCAAATAACAGCAATCCTTTTAAAGACAGCTATATATATATATACACACACAGGCCAATATTTTCAATTATCGGCAGACATATGTTTTTTTTTAATTTTTTTTTTTTTGCCTATATATATATATATATATATATAATATATATATCCATGGTTGATATATAAGCCGATATTTTCAATTATTGGCAGATAAGGTTTTTTTTTTTGGGCCGATATATATATATATATATATATATATATATATATATATAT
Organism: Ancherythroculter nigrocauda; assembly: GCA_036281575.1. NCBI lineage: Eukaryota > Metazoa > Chordata > Actinopteri > Cypriniformes > Xenocyprididae > Ancherythroculter > Ancherythroculter nigrocauda. The sequence continues at coordinate 51,741,532 of VTFQ01000007.1, read as the reverse complement.
ATATATATATATATATATATATATATATATATATATATATATATATATATATATATCCATGGCTGATATATTAGCCGATATTTTCACTTATCGGCAGATATAATTATTTTGATTTTTGATTTTTTGCTGATATGCATTGCCATGGCTGATATATTAGCCGATATTTTCACTTATCGGCAGATATAATTATTTTTATTTTTGATTTTTTGCTCATATGCACTGCCATGGCTGATATATTAGCCGATATTTTCAATTATCGGCAGATATAATTATTATTATTATTTTTTTTGCTGATATGCATTGCCATGGCTGATATATTAGCCGATATCTTCAATTATCGGCAGATATAATTATTATTATTATTTTTTTTTTTGCTGATATGCATTGCCATGGCTGATATATTAGCCGATATTTTCAATTATCGGCAGATATAATTATTATTATTTTGTTTTTTTGCTGATATGCATTGCCATGGCTGATATATTAGCCGATATTTTCAATTATCGGCAGATATAATTATTTTTTTTTTTTTTTTGCTGATATGCATTGCCATGGCTGATATATTAGCCGATATTTTCAATTATCGGCAGATATAATTATTATTTTTTATTTTTTTTTGCTGATATGCATTGCCGTGGCTGATATATTAGCCGATATTTTAATTTATCGGCACATATTCTTTTCCCCCCCAACCCTGATATGTAGATTTGTAGATAAATGTAAAATTAATATTTATCAGCGTTTATTAATTATTAATTAATAAACTTATATTCAACAAGGATGCCTTACATTTCTCAAAATTGAGAGTAAATACATTTATAATGTTACAAAAGATTTCAAATAAATGCTGTTCCTCTGAACTTTCTATTTATCAAAAAAAAAAAATAATAATAAAAATCGTCAAGGTTTCCACAAAAATATGAAGCAATGCAACAGTTTTCATCATTGATAATAATCATAAATGTTTCTTGAGCATCAAATCATCATATCAGAATGATTTCTGAAGGATCATGTGACACTGAAGACTGGAGTAATGATGCTGAAAATTCAGCTTTGATCACAGGATATAAATTACAATTTACCATATATTCACATAGCAAAACAGTTACTTTAATTTGTAAAAATATTTCACAATATTACAGTGTTTACTGTATTCTAATGAAAATAAATGCATCATTAGTGAGCATAAGAGACTTCTCTCAAACATTTCTTTTGAATAGTGAAAAAAAATAAGCCCATAAAAACTGCATATTTAAAGTATGTTTAAGTACACTGACAGTATAAACGTACAGTTAGCAGATCATAATAATCCAGCTGAGTGTACATTATTGTGCTTATTACACGACTACTTAACAAATAAACAAATGGATGTGAAACACTGATTTGAGAGTTAGAAATGTTATCTTGCGAGCAGAAACAGATCGAGGAGTGACATGAAACTAGCAGAGCTTTGAAAGAAAATCAGTTGCCTGAGACAACGGTCAATCATCAGCTCAGACTCGCACAAAGATCTGATCGCAGATTAATGCGATTGACAATTCTTCAAACAAGTCTTCCAGAAAGCTGTGTGATAAAAGAAAGAGAGACCTTGAATGTGGCTTCCAAAATCCAATTCAGCTGTGGTGTATCTATCAATATTTCTGGTGGAAAAAACAGCAGTTAAAATGAGTAAAGATTCGGTAGAGCAGAGTGTAGCCACAGGCATTCATATAAAAATGAGTCATGCTCCTCATACTTACAGGAAGAGAAATCTATTCTCAGCCCACCACTGTCGTCTCCTGCGCGCCCTGCGATGACCCGTCACAACCTGAATAATTCCCACACTAAACGCTCTCTACAACATTACCAGCATGAAGTCTATGTATATTTTATCACAACAGCAACATTTATGTCCAGCAGGCAAATCGCAGAAGAATATTTATAAAATGGCGAAGGAAGCAATGAAGACCTTCACTGCAAACAGCGGTTATCAGCCGCAGCTATAACTTTCAGCATGTCTACCGGCTGTTCACCACCCGTCGGGTAAAAGTCTCTAAGAACGTGCTCCGTGTCCATGTGTTCGGAGCTGATAGCATACAAGTCCAAAGCTAAGCGAAGGAACTGTCTGAAATGGCCCACCAATCTGGAGCCCAAGACATGCCTGATAACGAAACAAATCCAGGGGACAACAGCAGACTCAGGAGGAGGCCGTCTAATTATAGAGGAGCAAACAAACATTGACAGGAAGATACCAAACACTTCTCTTGGATTCATTCTGTAATGCATTAAATGTGCCTCAGAAGACATTTAATAGGGAACCTGTGCATAAAACACTTTCAAAATCATCAGAATTCTGCCATGTTTTACAACCCTGTTCAGCTTCTCAAGCCACAGCTGTTCCTGCTCCATAGTGGACTTACATTTACATTTATGCATTTGGCAGACGCTTTTATCCAAAGCGACTTACATTGCATTATACTATACATTTGTATCTGAGTATTTGTATCGAACCCATGACCTTGGCATTACTAGTGCCATGCTCTAACCACTGAGCTACAGGAAAGCTTACTTCTTACTTCTTAAAGCAGATAATATAATTAATAAATTAATTATAATTGATTAAATAAAAGGCCACTTAAAGGGTTAGTTCACCCAAAAATGGAAATTCTGTAATTTATTACTCACCCTCATGCCGTTCCACACCCGTAAGACCTTCGTTAATATTCGGAACACAAATTAAGATATTTTTGATGAAATCTGATGGCTCAGTGAGGCCTGCATAGCCAGCAATGACATTTCCTCTCTCAAGATCCATTAATGTACTAAAAACATATTTAAATCAGTTCATGTGAGTACAGTGGCTCAATATTAATATTATAAAGCCACGAGAATATTTTTGGTGCGCCAAAAAAACAAAATAATGACTTATATAGTGATGGCCGATTTCAAAACAGAATCTGCTGTTTGGAGCGCCAAAGTCACGTGACTTCAGCAGTTTGGCGGTTTGACACATGATCTGAATCATGATTTGATACACTGATTCATTTGTGCTCCGAAGCTTCCTGAAGCAGTGTTTTGAAATCGGCCATCACTAAATAAGTTGTTATTTTGTTTTTTTGGCGCACCAAAAATATTCTCGTGGCTTTATAATATTAATATTGAGCCACTGTACTCACATGAACTGATTTAAATATGTTTTTAGTACATTAATGGATCTTGAGAAAGGAAATGTCATTGCTCCCTATGCAGGCCTCATGGAGCCATTGGATTTCATCAAAAATATCTTAATTTGTGTTCTGAAGATGAATGAAGGTCTTACGGGTGTGGAACGACACGAGGGTAATTAATGACATTATTTTCATTTTTGGGTGAACTAACCCTTTAAGTGTACTTAAAAAAAGAGTTTGTCTACACCTTTAAAAAATGCACTTTGTAATAAAGTCAAATTAAGTTTTACTTGAAAGTACATTTTAAAGTCCCCCTGTGGTGAAAATCAAGTTTTTAATGTTGTTTATATGTCTACGTGGTGTTTTTAATGTGCTTTTAAAAAAGTGCAATTATTGTGATGAGTTGACTAACACTTTATTACATTTTCAGTTAATTGCAGTTGGCATGCAATTAACTGTCCAATTACATTGCATTAAAGGGGTGGTTGATCATGATTTCACTTCTTTAACTCTAGTTAGTGTGTAATGTTGCTGTTTGATCATAAACAACATCTGCAAAGTTATGACGCTCAAAATTCAATGCAAAGCGAGTTATTTTTGATGTTTAAGGACTACAACAAACGGCTGGTAGGGACTACAACGAGCTTCTTCCTGGGTTAATGACATCACAAACCCCAACATTTACATAAACCCCGCCCCCGAGAACACACAACAAAGGGGGCGGGGCCATGTTGGGCTGCTTTAGAGAAGAGGAAGAGTTGTTGTAGTAGAGTTTTGTTGACATGCCGTCATTTTACACCAAACGAGGGTCAATTCAACACAAAAGATGAACATGACGGCACATGCTAGTGGATGAGTTGAATCAACTCCACAGCAACTACATCAATTTATCCACTAACCATTCAGAAACGTCTAAAAGTTGTAACTTCTTCCTGAGTCTCTCCATCAGTGTCGACTCCGGTTTGAACAATGTAAGGCTGAACACTTTCGTCATTTTGGCTGCGTGAGATTCTCCAGCTTTGTTGTTGTTGAGCTGTTAAAGCCCCGCCCTCTTCTGGAAAGGGGGCGGGGAGCAGCAGCTCATTTGCATTTAAAGGGACACACACAAAAATGGTGTGTTTTTGCTCACACCCAAATAGGGGCAAATTTGACAAGCTATAATAAATGATCTGTGGGGGATTTTGAGCTGAAACTTCACACACACATTCTGGAGACACCAGAGACTGATATTAGATCTTGTAAAAGGGGCCCTTTAAAGTATATTGTTTCCAAAATAAACACTTGTTTGAGTATACTAAAGTATATTCTTTTCCACAAGGTGTGTAAAGGCAGTTCAACTTTGCATCCTGAGTTTTCTGCTTTTGCACTATAAGTTGGACTCATCTTGCTGTTTTTAAACATGAGAACACATGAAACTGATTTGAGGCGACAACGCCGCGTGAAGCGCGCTCAACTTGAATCGCATTCCAATAGAGTTTGGTCTTAACATGTTGCTAAGAATAACAGCACAACACTCTAGTAAGCATAAGAACACTGGGTAAAATACTCCATCTTAATTAGACTGAACTATATTTTCCATCAGTGAGGTAGAGTAATTCAGAAATCTCCCCATCAACCCTTATGAGCTTAAACACTTCCCTGTCAACACAGAGATATAAGAACAGCTCCGGGAGATATCGCAGCATTATTATCAATATTTAATAAAAGGATTTTGATAATCCCCTTTTTTCCCTCCCGCTCATGTGAGTGGACGAGAGCCGTTAAAGTCACGATCGGTCGCTGAATAAATCCCAGAGTGCACTTGAGCAGATTAACTCAGAATATAATGACCGTCCTTTTTTCTGCAGTCAGGGTCGCGCAAGACACGGAGGCAATCAAACCCTCCGAGATCATAGATATGAGATGGTGTTGCATGTGGAAAAACACTGTTTATTGAGGATAACCGCTCAAAGAATTGCTCTGTTATCTCATATTTGGATAAGACTGATAGTGTGCAATGTGCAAAGTTAATTTCCAAATAAAAACACAGATAGTAAAGCTTTTGCAAGCTGGATTTTGATGTCTTGTACATCAGCTATTTGAGATATCATCAACAGAAAGCGATCACCCTCCCTCCCCACTCGCCTCTACGATTTCCCGCCAGTAAATATGATAATGCCACACGATGCACGTCTCAAAATAAGCATTACAATCCGGCGCACTAGCAGGCCTTTTAGTGACTCACTGGCATTCAGAGTCGTGGTCATTCCTCTTATCATCAGAGCAGCAGCGAATGTCAATGAAAGAACATGGAGGGAGAATTTCGGCTTTGAAAAACGGCTTTCAAAGGCGAAATTCCAGCTCATTTGTGTGCCTGCAGTGTGACCGAATGCTTTACAGTCGCAAACGCGCATAATGGAAGAAACGCATTTCACAGACACCTGGGAGTTCTTGGGATTTGAAAACAGATTAAATAAAACATGATCGAAATGTAATTAAAAGATAAACTGACCGCAGTGAATTCAATTATGATTGACTTGACTATGTGGCGGTTAATGATTATTTTGTTGAAAATGTCAAATGTCTTCTTACAATTAACATTTCAAAGGGTAAAAACAATTTCTGTTCAGCTGTTAGAGTTTGTGGAAGCTCCATCCAAATGCCTAGCAATGAAAAACATGCGTTTTTACAACTGGTTCATTTGGAGCGATTGTTTTGTAATCTGGCACGTTTTCTCCCTTATATGAACATGACAATCATGCATGACAATCACAATCAATTTTGAAATGTTGCTTTGTGAAAACAAATCACAAAGCAAATGATCTACATATCTGAAAACGACCCAATAGCAAAGCAAACTTGAGTCATTTGGTTTGGCCTTGAACAAATATAAATGTTTAGTTACAGCGCTTTGACTTGTGGTTAGATATGACGTGCTTTATCAGCCTTTAAAAATCAATACAAGTCACTTCCAAACATATAAGGGATACTGTTGTCAAAAAACCCCGATTTTTGCCCTCCAAGCCCTTACCTTGACGCTTTTGCAGAGGAGATGTGCAGATTTAACATCAACTGACGCCAAAAGATAATAGCCTTCAAAGGTCATTGCTGGAGAAGAGATCTCTGCCCTCGAGTGTATGAAACATCACCCCGTCATTAGAGCTCAAGCTTCACGCTTCAATCCCAAACCTGTCGCAACACTGCTGTTGACTAAAGACTATAGTGATAACTAGTGATCATTTTTAAAATTCACAGACAATTAAAGTGCATGCTTTCAGATTTAAACAGTTTCATTTCAGTATATCTATCTATATATATATATATACAGTACAGTCCAAAAGTTTGGAACCACTAAGATTTTTAATGTTTTTAAAAGAAGTTTCGTCTGCTCACCAAGGCTACATTTATTTAATTAAAAATACAGTAAAAACAGTAATATTGTGAAATATTATTACAATTTAAAATAACTGTTTTCTATTTAAATATATTTCACAAAGTAATTTATTCCTGTGATCAAAGCTGAATTTTCAGCATCATTACTCCAGTCTTCAGTGTCACATGATCCTTCAGAAATCATTCTGATATGCTGATCTGCTGCTCAAGAAACATTTAATGTGTACAATTGTACAAAATATTTGTGTACAATATTTTTTTTCATGATTATTTGATAATTAGAAAGTTCAAAAGAACAGTGTTTATCTGAAATCTAATCTTTTGTAACATTATAAATGTCTTTACTGCCACTTTTGATTGATTTAATGCATCCTTGCTGAATAAAAGTATTCATTTCTTTAATTTCTTTTCAAAAAAATAAAAATAAAAATTCTTACTGACCCCAAACTTTTTAGTGTATAATGCTACAGAAGCTTTGTATTTCAGATAAATGCTGTTCTTTTGAACTTTCTATTCATCAAGGAATCCTGAAAAAAAAAAGTACACAACTGTTTTCAACATTGAAAATAATCATTAATGTTTCTTGAGCAGCAAATCAGCATATTAGAATGATTTCTGAAGGATCATGTGACACTGAAGACTGGAGTAACGATGCTGAAAATTCAGCTTTGCATCACAGGAATAAATTACTTTGTCAAATATATTTAAATAGTACACAGTTATTTTAAATTGTAATAATATTTCACAATATTATTGTTTTTACTGTATTTTTAATTAAATAAATGTAGCCTTGGTGAGCAGACGAAACTTCTTTTAAAAACATTAAAAATCTTAGTGGTTCCAAACTTTTGGACTTTACTGTATATAGATCAGCTATTGCAATAAAATCAATAAATAGGCACTTCTAGATGCTTAACTGGAAAGCACACATTAAAATTTCATTCAGCATGGAGGGAAATATGCCTCACTCTGATCTTCAGCTGGATTTCTGCCAAAATACATTGACGGATGAATTCCAGGGTGACGGCGGAGAGAATGAGCCACGGCTGAAGATGGAAAGAGCTCAAAGTTAAATATAGATGCTGCTCTACATGTCTGCTTTAGTCTCGGTGGAAACCTCATGGCTGGAGATCTGGCCTGCAGGCTATGACCCCAGTTTGAAACACCATCCGTACAATTAAGAGCTTATAAATGTGCTGTTGATCACATTGAATAAGCATCAGACACGGACTAACAAGAATTCACTCTGTCATAAAATAAACTAAGCGCAATCCTGTCTGAGTTGAAATCAGCCATGCATTACATTGAGATATGACACCTAAGACATGGGTTATGGAATCATTATAGTGAACTTGACAATTGCACTCTTGAGAACTAGTGCATGTCCTTCACTAAAGCCTGTCGATCCATAAAATGCTCATAAGTGAGGCCAATGGAGCAAGAGGGGAAAAGCGATTTGGTGTGAACTTCCATAACTGGTTCCACAAGTGATTAAAATCGCGAACAGAAGTAGTGATTCTGTATTGTTGTGTACGTCACAGTGTATCAGATTATTCAGTAATTATCAGGACTTGGTTCTGTGCAGCAGTTGCTGATTGGATGTTGAGATGTGGGCGTGGCTTTCAAGAGTGAATGTGAGCTTGCAGGGGCGGAGTTTAAGAAGTTCTTCATATGTTATTTAGAGAGAAGTCTCTTATTTTCAATGGAAAGTCCAGTTGAGGTAAAAATTAAATAAATAATAATAAAAAATTAATATACACAGATGAATTGTTCACAACATGCATTTGAGAATTTAAAGTAAAAGAATTTAAAGTAAGAGACAGTCGCGTCCCTGAAGTAAAACTCAATTCATTTTCTCCATAAGGAAATACATTTTAAATGATAACTTATAAATCTTTAAAGACAGACCTGCTATGAGTTCCAGAGTTATTGGCATATGCTTCTACTGCCGGCATTATTCAACGTATTTTTAAACAATTGTGTTCAACAGCTGATTTTGTGGTTAAAAACTACATTACCCATAATTCTGTGCTGAAAAAAAAATGCCACCAATTAGAGAGTCGGCATGAGCAATACACTTAAATATATTGCTTGAATTAGATATAATCAAGTTTAAATTAACAGTTTTATATGTATCTATTCGATTATGTGCTTCATGGGATTGTAGTTCTTTCCCTCATTAAAGCCGATAAGTTCACAGTCTTTCCCCACAGCTTTTAGAGATAATAATTCATCAGAAAACATCTTAAAGCTGCAAAGCAAATTACCCTATCAAAGGTTATTTTATGTTTCTGTTCCCTGTTTTGTACCCTTTTACATTATGCAAATGGAATAAAAGTCCAACTAATAGTTTTCCAGGATCAGCTCCTCCTGTGTTTCCAGCAATCACGTATCTCAGTCGGTGAATGCTGAGGCTGCTCCAGATCTAATGAATTCCTCTCACCTCATCTGACTGCTAATTTAAAGGATGTGAAAAGCGACGCCTCACCCCACTTGCCCCGTAGCTGCAGTTTGTAGCTCGCTATCACAGTACGTGGTTAAATGATGGAGGTTCTTATATTGGAACGCAGTCAATGCACTCACAAATGATCTGGATAATGTGCAAGGAGAAATGTCCCATATGTTGTGTTTGCCTTAGTGATGAATCTGAGGCTTTGAATGAAATGAACTTTTCATATGGCTAAACCCACTTTATTGATTTTTACTGCAGAACAAAATATGCTAAAATCCTTTAGAGTCATTGACGTGAGTCTACAGTCAGGTCTAATGTCATCTGATCATAAATCATCTCATAATAAGTCTAACTTTTCAATTGGATTTCCTATGTTGTTTATTATTTTCCTGAATGTTAACCTTTTTAACATGAGTTGAAATGCTTCACTATGAACTATGAAATAGTTGCACCAAGACTCTTCTGAACTTCTCTTTTTCTTTGAAATCTTGAGTTGGAATGACACAAGATTGAGAAAATAATGACATTATCTATAGGGTGAATTTCTCTTTTAAATGCACATCTGGCCCTTCAAAAATACAGATGTTCAATGCATGATAGTGTAGACTGATATCCTCTCAGGATGAGTGATGATGGCTCTGGCAGAATAAAAGGCTGAACAATTTGGCAGATTAAGATGAAGACGAAGGAAATTGCTGTTTAATTGTGTTTTAATGTTCTACTCTGATCTGCTGTCAGATGATGAATGGATTGTATATTGCTACAACAAGAAAGACAATGTTACTCAGGTACCTTAATCTCATCACCATGTGAACTTGATTCTAAGTATCTGAAGAAAAAAAAAAAAAAAAAAAAAAAAAATATATATATATATATATTTATACAACAGTTCAGTTCTGGTTCTCGAATCTGATTGGCTGATAGCCATGCGCTATTTCAGTGATAACAGCACTCCTACTGCCTTTTCACCGTTTGTATCACTCCGCTTGAAGTGACCGTCATGGCGGCCGATCAAATCAACCGTAATTTTTACAAATACTACTTCTTGTACCACAAACTGTAGTTTTAATAGTTTTTTAGGAGAGAATGTAGTTGTTTAGACCTGAAATATGTGACTCATATTTAATAACAGAGCCTATTTTACAATTTGTTTTGACGTTTTCAGAGATGCGATCTCGAGTGCGTCAGCGGCCGTTCAGTGCTTCTGTAACCGCCGAGAACAGCTTCATCTCGGCCAGTGCCTCGGGGATTTGCCGCTGGCTCTTATAGTGGTTAAACATGACACATAATTCAATTTGAGTACATAGAACGGGCAATCTTTGGTCTTATTAATCTATTATTTGTTACAGTCGAATTGTGCTATATTAAATTTGATAATAATAAACGTTACGTTACATCCTTATATAGCACATTGGCTACAACTAGACGGGACATATCAGACTCTTCTCCGCTCTTTAAATACGTAAAACATTAAACTTTATAAACATATGGTTTTTTGAGTAAAGAAAACACTTTACAATTTTTTTTTTCAAACATCAGATCTTTATTTACCTTTGTATTGCACAGAGATGTCCAAACTGTGTGCGCACTTCATTCAGGAGGTGAGGCAGATTAATGAGGCTTGATTGACAGTTTGAGGATCCAATGGAGTTAGGAGGTTTTGTCACAAGCTCTTTAAAATCCTTTTCATTCGTTAAATATTTGTAAAACCCACATACAAGCGTAAATGGTGACCTAATTTTTTTTTTTTTTTAAATAACTAGTGCTTTATGTTTGACTGAACTGTACAATTGTGCTTATTTGTTGTTCAATAAATATTATTTTATATAAATATGTCCATTAAGTAATATGGATTGAGTGAACATTACATTAATACGCCATTAGATGGCGGCAACACTTTACAGGAGAATGAGTCAGTGAAGCACAAGAGACTTTTAAATTGAAAGGAACTTTTGCAAAAGGAAGTTGTTTTAGCCAGTGCCCAAGGAAGTCGACCGGAAGTTGAAATCTTGTAGCAGAACTTCACTTGCGTTAGCATCCCATTGACTCCCATTCATTTTGGCGTCACTTTGACAGCGAATAACTTTACATCTGAGGCGTTTAAAGACTCAATTTGTCCATTATTTATTTCTAAAGATACACGACAATGTATAAAGGGCACCATTACCTTCTATGTTACATTATGGCCCCGTAGAAACAGTTTTTGTAAAAATAGGCTAACGATTGCATCATAACCACTCGACTCTCTGTCGCACAGTAGAGAAATTACCGTACAGACAGGAGGAGAAGCTCGCAGGCAATAGTATGCATTAACTTAATATGGCGTACTGGTGTTACATTTTAAAATACTATACAAAATAATTAATCAGAATACTTACTCCTGCTCACTCACGCCAAAGAACTCCCCGCTCAAGCTCGCCGTCTCTGCAAGATTAACGATGGCAGTTTGCACGCACAGCTACTAGAAGATTTACATCTGTCAGACAGGTTGCTGACGTCATCAAGCTTAGTTTGAGTCTGCGCGTCAGAAACGGAAGTGCTAAAAATCGCTAAAAATGGGCTTCACTTGTCTCAATTGAGTTCCAATGGGGTCGCTGTGTCCATTTCTTTTACTGTCTATGGTTTTAGCGCTGTGGTGTAATCTAATGGATGCTATGGAAAATCCCCAAAGCTGTAAAAAAGACAAAGATCGCTTTCCTCAGCGGACATTCAAACAGACTTGTATAAAGGATATAATATTATGGACATCGACTTGAAGAATGAATGTAATGCAATATACCAGACACAGGTAATAGCCTACTCTCTCTCTCTCTCTCTAATACTGTAGAAAATTCAATGTGTTTCAATGAAGCGACTCAACGTTCCTTCGTTACTAGTTCTAAAGTGACGTTTTAGAATTAGTAACGGAGGCTTGGTCCAATTGACAACTTGAGATTTGAATCCGTGGCGGAAGGAAGTAGTGCTGCACAAAAGAGGGTTTTAAAGACACTCCGTTGTTGTTCTTATTTATTTACACACTCGTGCCGTCGAACTGTTGTATAAACGCAATATCACACGAGTAGCCGTGCGATATGGTTGTATATCAGCACGCTGTGATTACCTACGGCCTCGTATAATATGTATACAGGCATATCGCACGGCTACTCGTGTGATATTGCTCATATATATATATATATATATATATATATATATATATATATATATATAGCCAAATAATATAATATACCTGAATTACAGACATTATACATTAATATAACTTCCAAAATTTAGAGACTCTACCTAAAATGTCACTGGAAGTTATTTCCATGCATGTTTTAGTTTACAACATCTGAATCAAATGACCAAGAAATAAAATTTATCTTCCCTTTCTAGGCTCAAGATTTTCCAGATTTTCTCAGATTTGTCAAAACATATTCTAGAGACCATGCAAAGTCAAAAGTTTTTGAGATAGACTATTTGTGTGTAACCCATTAAAGGGTTAGTTCACCCAAAAATGAAAATAATGTCATTTATCACTCACCTTCATGCCGTTCCACACAATTATGATTGCAGTTTTGGTTTTTACTTTTATTAGATTGGAGGCATACATGGCATGGCCAACACAGTCTTGCGGAAATTTGTATCTGTTTTACACTTTTAAATCATATGAATTTGTACAATAAGCCTGATGCTTAGATTTAGGGGTGGAGCTTCATGTTTTAGCTTTTTCTAAAAAGTTTTACAGTTTCGTACACTGTGAAACCGAACAGTGAAATTAATTAAAAGAAATAAGTTTGTTTCACTCAAATAATAATGAAAGTTCATTGTACTTAATAGAAAAAAGTTGAGTGAACTCAAAATTTGATTGTAGTGAGCTGAACTTAAAGGGTTAATTCACCCAAAAATTTAAATTCTGTCATTAATTACTCACGCTCATGCTGTTCCACACCCGTAAGACCTTCGTTAATCTTCAGAACACAAATTAAGATATTTTTGATGAAATCCGATGGCTCAGTGAGGCCTGCATAGCCAGCAATGACATTTCCTCTCTCAAGATCCATTAATGTACTAAAAACATATTTAAATCAGTTCATGTGAGTACAGTGGTTCAATATTAATATTATAAAGCCACGAGAATATTTTTTGTGTGCCAAAAAAAAAAAAAAAAAAAAAAAACGACTTATATAGTGATGGCCAATTTCAAAACACTCTCAGATTTCAACAAAAAATATCTTAATTTGTGTTCTGAAGATTAACGAAGGTCTTACGGGTGTGGAATGGCATGAGCGTGAGAAATAAATGACATTATTTTAATTTATGGGTGAATTAACCCTTTAACAAATACAATTCTATCAAAGCTTTGGTCTATCAAAATAAACCTTGGTAAACAAAAAGTTTTATTGATTAAAATTATTATCGATCGTTGATTAACCGTTAGCATCCCTATTCGTGACAGAACTTTATGGATGTGAATATATTATGCAGAACAACAAAACAGTCCTAATCCAGGTCGCTTACTTTTGCATGTGCCAGCCGAGCAACTACCATTGAGATGAATGGGAATGCTAGTGATAATCTGCTCACAACCCTTCAGCTGACTGGTATAAAAACATAACCCTTTTTCTTAGATTCTTTAAATCATGCTTAATTCAGCATACATGCGCTTGGCCTCGTAACTTGTCTAATGTACTATTGAAAGAGTGTCAGCCATGTCTCTGAATGGTACTGCAGTTGTTGAGGCAGGAGAGGCCTTTGTGAAGGACAGAACTGATAAATATGGATGAGGGGTTGAGTATATAAAAACACACAAGCCCACCTGTGCTCTTAACCTCTTTGGAACATGAGGAATGACCATAAATTCACAGCAACAAATTAGCATAGCTGGGTCAGACATCGCTCGACGGCACTCTAAACACTCGTGGCCTGCCGGACCTCTGAATTACACGAGTTGCAATAACACAGCCGTGTATAATTGGGTGGAGGATCAAAGCTAAGCCTGTGCCGACATCACACGGCTCCCTGATTCATATGCCATGACCATGTTAGCAGTGTGAGAAATGTGTGCCTGCAGACATGTTCAGTGCTGGGATAACATGTTTTTGGGGTAACAAGAATCTACTGGGTGCACTGTCTGGACAGGTTTGAGTTTGTATTTTTTACATCACTTTCTAAAGCTTCAACCATCCTCAGTAGAGCCTGCCTTCTTGAACACCACAGTCAGATTATATACAATGTGTGCATTGCATTAGTCAAATTATTTTTCAGTCATATCATATATAAGCCATATCGCATGGCTACGAGTGTGATATTGTGTTTATACAACAGTTTGATGGCACAAGTGTGTAAATAAATAAGAACAACAACAGAGTGTCATTAAAAACCTCTTTTGTGAGGAGCTACTTCCTTCCGCCACAGATTCAAATCTCAAGTTTACAGTTTAACAGTTGAGTTAAACGTTAAAACGTCACTTCAGAGCTAGTAACGAAGGAACGTTGAGTCGCTTCATTGAAACTCACTGTAATATGTAGAGTATTATGAGAGAGAGATCACCTGAGCGAGTGCATTACCTGCATCTAGCTGATATTCTTCAGGTCAATCTTATATTCATAATCACAAAATCAGTTTGAATGTCCGCTGAGGAAAGCGATATCTTTGTCCTTTTAACATTTAAGAGGATTTCCCATGACAGCGCTAGTCAATGCATTTGTCAGTTGCATCTCATAAGATTTGTTTAAAGTAAAAACAATGTCCTTATTTCCTTGTTTCAGTCCATTTCAATATAAAAGTCTTTGCGACTGACTCACTCACTCTTTGCCGCCATCTAATGGCGCAATAATGTAACTTTCACTGAAGTCGAAATCACTAACAGACTCTTCCTCAATACCAAAATATGTGGCATGTTATCTATATAAAATATTATTTATTGAACAGTAATATTTAAATTAGCATCAATAACCATTATAGCAGTATAATAAGTAAAATAGGAAATAAACACAAGCAAACGCTCTAGTTAGTACAGCATTTAATTTCAATACAAATATAAAGATATGAAACCTTAAGCCAAATCTATTAGCTCTGGAACAAGTAATAGATTAATAAGACCAAAGATTGCCTGTTTGATATGCCCAAAATGAATTATACCTCATGTTTAAACACTATCTTTATATATATATATATATATATATATATATATATATATATATGGGTACAACAGGGCTAAAGGCACACCTTAAGAAAAATTGTGCTTTTCACTACTCTCAAAGTATATGATTGCAGGAAAAATATATTGGACATTGATGGAACAACATATTTTGTGTGGGGAAAAAAAAAAAAAAAAAAAAAAATCATAAAGTGGTTAATTTTGTTTAAAAATCTTATAAATGTATGAGATGGTGAGGGGGGCACACATGGGTTAAAAGGCACACAGTGTTGATACAAATACTTTAGCTAAAATAATATGTTTTTAATAATGAACTGGTTAATACTTTTTGAAAAGAATCACTATATATATATTTTTTTTTTTCAATGTAATTTTAGTCTAGTTTTAGTAATTTAGATCTTTTTTTCATTTTATTAGTTTTTTCAACAATACTGTCTATATATTTTTAAATATTATTATTTTTTTATTTCAGTTTTAGTTTTTAGTGCATTAGTTATTTAGTTATTAGTATATCCAATTAAAATAATGAAAATAAGATTTTTTTCTTTAGCTGAAATAAATTTAAAGTTTCATTTATTCATTTATTTAATTCATATTTATTTATTTATGTATTTTATTGATGATTCAGTGACTGCAGTATGATAATTCTTACCTGAATCATGCATTTAATTTGATTTTCACTTGACAGCCGAGACAGATCATGCATTGTAAAAACTTTCCCTATTGCAAAGGCCCAAAGCAACTGCCTACACTGCCTATGTAGAATTGAGTATCTCCTCTCTCAAACATTAATTCCAGAAAAAAAAAAGGTTTAAAACTGCTTAATGGCTGCCTAACACCGCAGGCGTCAGTGCATATTTCCAGTGCCCATGTTTCCCACGTGAACACTCTCATTTGTTAAAATGGCCTCTGAAAAAAAAAGCTTGCTAGCTCATTGTTTAAACTGCCTGGTGCCTGTTTTACAACATCCAACACATTAACATCACCCAACACTGCATGTGTTCATGTGAGATTAGAAAGAGGTGTAGAAAAATGCTGATAATGTGGGCATTAAAATGATAACTGGATGTTTAATATACAATCCTAGAAAAAATCCGGTTGAGCTAAAATCAAATGAAATATTGGCTGAACCTGAAGTCTCTTGGTTATAGAGTTCTGTTAAACTATCTCTGCAAAGCGCAGCTCCTTTACAGGCATGAAATAGCCACTGAGGCAGATCCACACTGCTGGAATTGATGTCTGTGGGCAGAGATGCTCAATACTACAGCACCGCTCTCCTCACATAGTGCCTAGATCATCAGTGAGAGAAAGAACTGAGCCAAATGAAAATATACTGATCTTCTTAGCTACAGTTACTGTAATACAGTTATAAATAAAATCCTTTAAATCAAAATAAAGAGTACAGCTTGCACTAACATGATTATATAAATGCTTTAGTTTAAATAATATATTATTGCCTTTTCACAATTATAGCACAATACAGTATGAACTAAAATGTGCAGAATTGAAGAAGATGACATTGCCATCTTTGTGGGGACATTTTTCCCAATAGCGTAAGGTTTACCTGAACCAATCAAACACACACACAACTTTTTGTAAACTAAACAAACCTGTTTTACATTGATACAAATCACAAAAATCGACAGCAAAAGCAAGACCGTGAATTCAGTTTCAGACCCCTGACTGACCTCTTTGTTCAAGGCTTAGCCTACTTTAAAAATGTTATTTGTTCATACTCAGAAATCAAGTCTTATCAAGCAGTGACAGAGCATTGGGTACAGTTTCAGGATTATTTTGTGGATTTAATTCTGCAGAACAACCCTTTGTACTGTGTTTGTATTCAGATTTCATTTGTTGCATACATATAAATACAATTGGCATGAAATCTGTGGCTTTTAAAGAATATTAATAATAAAAATCATTAAAACTAGAGCCAGAACTGATTTCATGATTTTCCAGTTAACCCCTGCAAGTTCTGCGGGCGAATCTACTGACAATCGTATAGCTCATTTCCATGATGACCAACACAATCTATCAAGAGCAGCGCAGATCAGCGAGAGCCGGTGAGAATCTATAACAACATCGGCGCAGCAAATTAAAAATAACATGACTTAGCAATTGATATGTTCGGATAATGTCTTCCTTTGGCATTCATTGTTTGAAATGAACTTGAACACTCATTTCTGCAGATATAGGCCTCATTGATTTGTCTTGTACCATCTTTCTTTTTTTTTTCTGCAAACAGACTTCTTGCAATTTTCTGAATGCAGGCACCAAATTATGGACAGCCACAGATGAAGATGCAGGCTCATCAACATAAATAACTCTAAAATAAAAGAAAAAATGTTACTTTTTTTTTTTTTTGTCAGTTTAGTTCTAAGCTACTGAACAGCAAACGCCGCTGTCAAACTACTACTTCAATCAGCCAGAGGAGAACAGTAGGCGCTCAGATCTGGCCTGCAAACCTGCTTCATCTGCCAGACACACTAGAGCTCTTGCTGCTGCTGGCTGGCCGGATGGTAAATGTTTCCAGGGCGTTTTATATCTCGGATGCCTTTGATGGATGCAGAGATCCCAGCAGACATGCCAGATGACCAGGTTGGTTTAATACGGTTATAGAGCACTTTATTGTGTATGATAGCTCAGGTAAATTACAGCTTCAGCTCTATCCATAGCATCTGTGAAATGGTGTGGATTTGCACAGAAAATAATTTAGATTCATCCATCAGATTTTTGAAAATAAAGGAAAAACACAATCTAATGCACCCATAATGAACCCCATGAGGGAGAGTTTTAAAAGCAGAAAAGTGAAGCTTACTTTTTCAGGAAAAAAAAGCATCCTTTATCCATATGAAGGAACTTCTTGTCACGCGTTCTCTGTATGGAGTTCCCTCCATGTAACACGAACTAGTCCTAGGTTTTTCACCCGATCAGAACCAAACCAGTGCAGAAATGTTCTCTGGAGACTGAATATCAAAAGTGATCAAAAAAAGTTCAAATTTCGATTCACGGTCGCTAAGGGCCGCCAAAACGTTAGTGGGCGGAGCCACTTTTACTAAAATGGCTATAACTCTTGAACAGAATGAGATATTTTCATCAAACTTGGTACACATATGTATAAGCTCATTTTGTGGTCACAGTACAAAAATAGTGGCGACTGGACATTTGGTGGCGCTATAAGTGGTAAAAAACATGAAAACAGCTATAACTACGCAACCGTTAGTCTGATTGATTAAAAAAAATTGGTATGCAGTGTCTTGGTCCAAGGAGCCATGATTGTCTTTGAGGACATTGGTGTATCTCGAAAAACATGGCCGCCATCAGCCAATGAAATTTTGAGCACCTATTAGACAAGGTTAACGGAGGCCGACTCATGGTCCTAGAGGTCTGTAAGAACTTTAAAAGAAATCTTTAAAAGAAAGATTATTTCTATTAAATGAAATGAACTATATTTTAGTTCAATAATGTTTTTTATTTACTATTTTGTATTTTTATGGGATTTTATGGTACTCAAGTATGATATAGTTATATATTTATTACATTTTAATCACATTTTGAGCATAGACCTGAAAATGAAATTTCCAACTTAAACTGGCATACATCTTGAATGTTTTGGAGCTCAGACTTCAGTATAATAAATAAAATAAATAAAGTTTACGTTTATTATTATTAAAAATGCATAAAAAATACTAATTTTAAATTAAATACATATTTTACAAAACATGTTTTGATTCTTTGAGAAAATCAAACCCATAAATCTAAACAAGTTGTGTTCCAAATTTGAGGTTGACATCTCAAAAAAAAGACCTATCAGCAAGAATTTGTTTGGGCGCAGTACCAAACATTTCCACTAGATAAAATTCGCTTTCTATCTATTTCTAATGAGGTCTTTTTAGACCGTGAACAGTAGAAGTGTGACGTTTTTCAGGACCATTTAACCTTTCCATTTAACCTTTCATGTCCATGTCCATGTTTGTGTGTTCACACAAGTGCAAACACCTTTACCAAGTTTTGTACCATTCCGATAAAGCAACTTTAAAAATGACCAAGACCAATTTTCGTAAGTGGAGTAAGTTACTGCAGAATGTTTATTGTAAGTAAAAATTCATATTTAAGTCATAGTCACCATATATGAATAATAAATCCACCATATTAATATATATTTTAAGATTTCGACTTGGATATACATAACAAAATTGCAACCAAAATAACTTAGCCTCTCACACAGCTCTGCAATGAAGAGCCGTAGAGAATAGATTCAGCGGGAGCATATTGTAATCGGTTTGTTGGTCAATATTGTAATGCAATACCCTATCATTTACGCTCAGTACGTCTCCTTTAGACAACTGAACAATGTCAACATGCCATCAATTACAGTATTCAGAGTGCACAAATACGCCTTTGAACATTTTAAAACATAGATCTAATATGTATTTGCCATCTTCACATGAGGCCTGAGCAAGTGTGCTTTGGAGCAAAAAAGAAAATCAGAGTCATTTTCTGTTTTGATGTTCAAGGACAGAGCAGTATCAAACTTTGATTCGGCTTCTGAATAATAATAATGCACAAAGAAGTGTATTTCACATGTCAAAGTGTACAAGCAAAGCATCAGCCGGGCCGTAGAGGGAGCGAGACACAGACGGTGAAGGACGATGCAGCCCTTCGGTTCATATTCAGGCATTAATATTTCATGGCTTCAGAGCCTTTGGTTACAGAGGTTCCTTCTTTCACTGTATTTCTTGTGTCATAACTAATTCTCCCAGCTGATGGCCTCAGCTATTAAAAATTTACCTGAGTGCGCTCTCTGTTTGGACAGTTTTGTTTTTAAACTATTCAGGGACGAAAGGCCAATTCGGTTCCTTATTGAAGCACTTATATATAGATGAAACCACTTTTTACAAACAAATACTCGACCGCAATACTTCTGGTCTTCAGGAATCCTGGGAAAAAGAGCCACGCCTGTGAAAGCTTACTTTCATATTAAATAGTGTACTTATTATGGAAAGATATTACTGAAGTACTTCAAAGTACATTACAGCATGTAATGTTTTCAACAATTAATTGCATAAATTATAATAGTTTTTTGACTATTTACAGTTTTGACCCACTTAAGTACATCTTTATATGTAATTTCATTATTACTTCTATTGTCATTGATATATGGTTAAAGTGTACTGCTGAATTTACTGACAAGCATTTATGGCAAAATAAAATATACTAATTTTATTTCTATTGACACTTGTTTCCCATGCATTTAAATACATTTGTAACAATTAAGTTCCAATTTAGTATTTCAAATATATTACCTTTAAATGAAATATCGGAAGACACTACAGTTAAAATTACAATCAAATACTTAACGTGCTTTAGTATGTTAACATGTCAAAGTATGCTTGTTTACAAAAGATTATTAAAACATAATTTAAAAAGTACTTTAAAATAAAACTTAATTTGACATCATTACAAAATGCACTTTTTAAAATTTTACTTAAGTGTGTTAAAAAATGCAAGTTATAAATTCAGAATTGTGAGACATAAACTTGTTATTTTCCCCCACAATTGGACTTTATATCTCGCAATTCTGACTTTATATCACGCAATTCTGACTTTATATCATGCAATTCTGACTTTATATCATGCAATTCTGACTTTATATCTCGCAATTCTGACTTTATATCTCGCAATTCTGACTTTATATCTCACAATTCCGACTTTGTCTCTCAATTCTGACTTTATATCTCGCAATTCTGACTTTGTCTCTCAAATCGGACTTTATATCTCGCAATTCCGACTTTGTCTCACAATTCTGACTTTATATCTCACAATTCTGACTTTATATCTCGCAATTCTGACTTTATATCATGCAATTCTGACTTTATATCTCACAATTCGGACTTTATATCTCGCAATTCTGACTTTGTCTCTCAATTCTGACTTTATATCTCGCAATTCTGACTTTGTCTCTCAATTCGGACTTTATATCTCGCAATTCTGACTTTATATCTCGCAATTCTGACTTTATATCATGTAATTCTGACTTTATATCTCACAATTCGGACTTTATATCTCGCAATTCTGACTTTATATCTCACAATTCGGACTTTATATCTCGCAATTCTGACTTTATATCTAACAATTCGGACTT
Source organism: Ancherythroculter nigrocauda (assembly GCA_036281575.1). Classification (NCBI taxonomy): domain Eukaryota; kingdom Metazoa; phylum Chordata; class Actinopteri; order Cypriniformes; family Xenocyprididae; genus Ancherythroculter; species Ancherythroculter nigrocauda. The sequence goes on along the minus strand of VTFQ01000007.1, from coordinate 51,720,278 downwards.
TGTATCTTGCAATTCTGACTTTGTCTCTCAATTCTGACTTTATATCTCGCAATTCTGACTTTGTCTCTCAATTCTGACTTTATATCTCGCAATTCTGACTTTATATCTCACAATTCTGACTTTGTCTCGCAATTCAGACTTTATATCTCGCAATTCTGACTTTGTTTCTCAATTCTGACTTTATATCTCGCAATTCTGACTTTATATCTCAATTCTGACTTTGTCTCTCAATTCTGACTTTATATCTCGCAATTCTGACTTTGTTTCTCAATTCTGACTTTATATCTCGCAATTCTGACTTTATATCTCGCAATTCTGACTTTATATCTCGCAATTCTGACTTTATATCTCACAATTCTGACTTTATATCATGCAAATCTGACTTTGTCTCACAATTCGGACTTTATATCTCGCAATTCTGACTTTATATCATGCAATTCTGACTTTATCTCACAATTCTGACTTTATATCTTGCAATTCTGACTTCATATCATGCAATTCGGACTTTATATCTCGTAATTCTGACTTTATATCTCACAATTCTGACTTTATATCTCACAATTCTGACTTTATATCTCACAATTCTGACTTGTCTCACAATTCGGACTTTATATCTTGCAATTCTGACTTTATATCTCGCAATTCGGACTTTATATATCCTGCAATTCCGACTTTGTCTCACAATTCTGACTTTATATCTCGCAATTCCGACTTTGTCTCTCAATTCCGACTTTATATCTCGCAATTCTGACTTTATATCTCAATTCTGACTTTATATCTCACAATTCTGACTTTATATCATGCAAATCTGACTTTGTCTCGCAATTCAGACTTTATATCTCGCAATTCTGACTTTGTTTCTCAATTCTGACTTTATATCTCGCAATTCTGACTTTATATCTCAATTCTGACTTTATATCTCACAATTCTGACTTTATATCATGCAAATCTGACTTTGTCTCACAATTCGGACTTTATATCTCGCAATTCTGACTTTATATCATGCAATTCTGACTTTATCTCACAATTCTGACTTTATATCTTGCAATTCTGACTTCATATCATGCAATTCGGACTTTATATCTTGCAATTCTGACTTTGTCTCACAATTCTGACTTTATTTCTCGCAATTCGGACTTTATATATCCTGCAATTCCGACTTTGTCTCACAATTCTGACTTTATATCTTGCAATTCTGACTTTGTCTCTCAATTCCGACTTTATATCTCGCAATTCTGACTTTATATCTCACAATTCCGACTTTGTCTCACAATTCGGACTTTATATCATGCAATTCTGACTTTGTCTCACAATTCTGACTTTATATCTCGCAATTCGGACTTTATATCTCACAATTCTGACTTTATATCATGCAATTCTGACTTTATCTCACAATTCTGACTTTATATCTCGCAATTCGGACTTTATATCGCAATTCTGACTTTGTCTCGCAATTCTGACTTTATATCTCGCAATTCTGACTTTATATCTCGCAATTCTGACTTTATATCATGCAATTCTGACTTTATATCTAACAATTCCGACTTTGTCTCACAATTCGGACTTTATGTCTTGCAATTCTGACTTTGTCTCGCAATTCTGACTTAATATCTCGCAATTCTGACTTTATATCTCACAATTCTGACTTTATATCACACAATTATGACTTTATATCTCGCAATTCTGACTTTATATCATGCAATTCTGACTTTATCCCACAATTCTGACTTTATCTCTCAATTCTGACTTTATATCTCGCAATTCGGACTTTATATCTTGCAATTCTGACTTTGTCTCGCAATTCTGACTTTATATCTCGCAATTCTGACTTTATATCTCGCAATTCTGACTTTATATCTCGCAATTCTGACTTTATATCATGCAATTCTGACTTTATATCTCGCAATTCTGACTTTATATCTCACAATTCCGACTTTGTCTCACAATTCTGACTTTATATCTCGCAATTCAGACTTTATATCTCGCAATTCCGACTTTGTCTTACAATTCTGACTTTATATCTCGCAATTCGGACTTTATATCTCGCAATTCTGACTTTATATCTCACAATTCTGATTTTGTCTTACAATTCTGACTTTATATCTTGCAATTCTGACTTTATATCTCACAATTCCGACTTTGTCTCACAATTCTGACTTTATATCTCGCAATTCTGACTTTATATCTCACAATTCTGACTTTGTCTCACAATTCTGACTTTATATCTTGCAATTTAGACTTTATATCTCGCAATTCCGACTTTGTCTCACAATTCTGACTTTATATCTCGCAATTCTGACTTTATATCTCACAATTCCGACTTTGTCTCACAATTCTGACTTTATATCTCGCAATTCTGACTTTATATCTCACAATTCCGACTTTGTCTTACAATTCTGACTTTATATCTCGCAATTCGGACTTTATATCTCGCAATTCTGACTTTATATCTCACAATTCTGATTTTGTCTCACAATTCTGACTTTATATCTTGCAATTCTGACTTTATATCTCGCAATTCTGACTTTATATCTCACAATTCCGACTTTGTCTCACAATTCTGACTTTATATCTCGCAATTCAGACTTTATATCTCGCAATTCTGACTTTGTCTCACAATTCTGACTTTATATCTTGCAATTTAGACTTTATATCTCGCAATTCCGACTTTGTCTCACAATTCTGACTTCATATCTCGCAATTCTGACTTCATATCATGCAATTCTGATTTTGTCTCACAATTCGGACTTTATATCTCGCAATTCGGACTTTATATCTCGCAATTCTGACTTTATATCTCGCAATTCTGACTTTGTCTTACAATTCTGACTTTGTATCTCGCAATTCTGACTTTATATCATGCAATTCTGACTTATATCTCGTAATTCTGCCTTTATATCTCGCAATTCTGACTTTATATCTCGCAATTCTGACTTTGTCTCGCAATTCTGACTTTATATCTCGCAATTCTGACTTTATATCTCGCAATTCTGACTTTATATCATGCAATTCTGACTTTATATCTAACAATTCCGACTTTGTCTCACAATTCGGACTTTATGTCTTGCAATTCTGACTTTGTCTCGCAATTCTGACTTAATATCTCGCAATTCTGACTTTATATCTCGCAATTCTGACTTTATATCACACAATTCTGACTTTATATCTCGCAATTCTGACTTTATATCATGCAATTCTGACTTTATCCCACAATTCTGACTTTATCTCTCAATTCTGACTTTATATCTCGCAATTCGGACTTTATATCTTGCAATTCTGACTTTGTCTCGCAATTCTGACTTTATATCTCGCAATTCTGACTTTATATCTCGCAATTCTGACTTTATATCTCGCAATTCTGACTTTATATCATGCAATTCTGACTTTATATCTCGCAATTCTGACTTTATATCTCACAATTCCGACTTTGTCTCACAATTCTGACTTTATATCTCGCAATTCAGACTTTATATCTCGCAATTCCGACTTTGTCTTACAATTCTGACTTTATATCTCGCAATTCGGACTTTATATCTCGCAATTCTGACTTTATATCTCACAATTCTGATTTTGTCTTACAATTCTGACTTTATATCTTGCAATTCTGACTTTATATCTCACAATTCCGACTTTGTCTCACAATTCTGACTTTATATCTCGCAATTCTGACTTTATATCTCACAATTCTGACTTTGTCTCACAATTCTGACTTTATATCTTGCAATTTAGACTTTATATCTCGCAATTCCGACTTTGTCTCACAATTCTGACTTTATATCTCGCAATTCTGACTTTATATCTCACAATTCCGACTTTGTCTCACAATTCTGACTTTATATCTCGCAATTCTGACTTTATATCTCACAATTCCGACTTTGTCTTACAATTCTGACTTTATATCTCGCAATTCGGACTTTATATCTCGCAATTCTGACTTTATATCTCACAATTCTGATTTTGTCTCACAATTCTGACTTTATATCTTGCAATTCTGACTTTATATCTCACAATTCCGACTTTGTCTCACAATTCTGACTTTATATCTCGCAATTCTGACTTTATATCTCACAATTCTGACTTTGTCTCACAATTCTGACTTTATATCTTGCAATTCTGACTTTATATCTCGCAATTCTGACTTTATATCTCACAATTCCGACTTTGTCTCACAATTCTGACTTTATATCTCGCAATTCAGACTTTATATCTCGCAATTCTGACTTTGTCTCACAATTCTGACTTTATATCTTGCAATTTAGACTTTATATCTCGCAATTCCGACTTTGTCTCACAATTCTGACTTCATATCTCGCAATTCTGACTTCATATCATGCAATTCTGATTTTGTCTCACAATTCGGACTTTATATCTCGCAATTCGGACTTTATATCTCGCAATTCTGACTTTATATCTTGCAATTCTGACTTTGTCTTACAATTCTGACTTTGTATCTCGCAATTCTGACTTTATATCATGCAATTCTGACTTATATCTCGTAATTCTGCCTTTATATCTCGCAATTCTGACTTTATATCTCGCAATTCTGACTTTGTCTCTCAATTCTGACTTTATATCTCACAATTCCGACTTTGTCTCTCAATTCTTACTTTATATCTCGCAATTCTGACTTTATATCTCGCAATTCTGACTTTGTCTCTCAATTCTGACTTTATATCTCGCAATTCTGACTTTATATCTCACAATCCTGACATTGTCTCTCAATTCTGACTTGATATCTCACAATTCTGACTTTGTCTCACAATTCGGACTTTATATCTTGCAATTCTGACTTTGTCTCACAATTCTGACTTTATATCTCGCAATCCGGACTTTGTCTTACAATTCTGACTTTATATCTCGCAATTCTGACTTTATATCTCGTAATTCTGATTTTATATCTCGCAATTCTGACTTTATATCTCGCAATTCTGACTTTATATCATGCAATTCTGACTTTATATCTCACAATTCTGGCTTTATATCTCGCAATTCTGACTTTATATATTGCAATTCTGACTTTATATCTCGCAATTCCGACTTTGTCTCACAATTCTGACTTTATATCTTGCAGTTCTGTCTTTATAACTCGCAATTCCGACTTTATATCACACAATTCTGACTTTATACTTCAATGAAAGGTTAGAATTTTGTGAATTTTTTGAATGAAAGAGCAAAAGAATAAACAATGCAGATTTATTTTTACAGCCGCCTTTGCTCATATTTACTAAGGGTGCCAATAATTGTGGAGGGCACTGTATGATCCAAGTCTTACACAGTCAAATTCTGAAATGTATTAAGTCTGACGAATGTCAAAAGGCGCATCACTTGTCTGCTGGTTATTTTTTACTTTTTTATGCCTCATTTTCAGGCATAAGTGTAGTGCTGTAGGTGTGAGGATGTGTTTTCATCATCTTGCTGTCATCACTAACAGCTGCTTGTCTCATGCACCCAGATGTGTTGTTGAATGTTGTGTTATGTCATGATAATTTGTCCTCTGTGGAGTAAAAACAGTACAGACAGACCTTGAGGCTGGTGCCTCTTTTCATTTTTTTCTTTTATTGAAACTCAGCGTTTCATGGGTCAGAACATGTCCACGTACAAAGCAGTGAACCCAGTGCTTTAGACGCAGCACATGCTCCAGTAAACCAGCAGAACGAGGCTGATCTTTGCGTGCAGAGTCAGTTTCTGCAGTCATTATGAGTTTATCACATGTATAAAAAGACAAACCACATCATCCAACAGCATCATGCTTGTCGTATCGTTTTCTCTGTGTCCTCTAAACCTAGAATCAGATCTACAATTTGAAGGGAAACCCAAATCAAGCGAAACACTCAGTAAATGCAATAAAACTCGTCAAACTTGGCTCAAGCACACAGGACTGTCAAAAGCATTGTTGAAGTGAAGGCTGGTTTGTGCAGAGAATAACTCCTAAGAGAACAAAATAACAATCAAATATTTTGTTTCAGTGAATAAAACACATTTTTCCTTCAGTTTGTCTAAAGAGCCATAAGTGAACAAGAGGTGACTTGACACCACTAATGATGCACAGCAACACAGTAAAGCTACATTCAGACAGGACTTTGAGTCTAGAAATCTGCCGACAAATTGCTGGAGAGCCTTCTGTGTGAATGAGAATCAGAGCCCAGTAACATTTAACGGAAAGTTCACCCAAAAATTTAAATTCTGTCATCGCGTCATGAAACTGCTCGGAGACGTGAAGGTTGAGGATCCAAACACAGTATTTATTGAAAGGGTAATCCACAATCACAGTCCAAAAACAGGCAAAGGTCAAAACACAGGCAAACAATCCTAACATAAACCAGGGCAGGAACATAGGGTAAATCCAGGAAACAGGGTCAAATCCAGGGAATAGATAATTGCAGTATATATATTCATATAAGACTTTGCAATGAATGACTGAGAAAACCATGCCTACGTCACGCATGACCTTTCCAACATGATTATGTAATGCGTGGCACATCACAGAGCAGTGCAAGATGAGCATTTGTGGTTAAAAAGTATAAAATTTTTATTTATTTTTTTTAGAAAATGGACAATGGTTTCTCTAGATAAGACTCTTATTCCTCGTCTGGGATCATGTAGAGCTCTTTGAAGCTGCACTGAAACTGACATTTGGACCTTCAACCCGTTGAACCCCAGTGAAGTCCACTATATGGAGAAAAATCCTGGAATGTTTTCCTCAAAAACCTTCATTTATTTTTGACTGAAGAAAGAAAGACATAAAGATCTTGGATGAGATGGGAGTGAGTAAATTTTCAGGAAATTTGAATTCTGAAGTGAACTAATCCTTAGAGACTTAACCATAAGTATTAAACTTATAAAAAATAAAGTATGCAACTCCCTGGCTGTAAATTAAAGTTGGAGATAAAGACTCTGGATGGAAGTGCAGAGAAATCATCACCATTCTGCATTATACAAGATTCCCGAGCAACAATGCCCAGAAGAAATCTATCAAAAGGCTGACTTGCCAGAATTGGATTTATCCAGGCGGGAGAAAAAGAGACCAAAAATGAGGGCTGGGTTTTGTTTTTCTGTCGATGTCGCGATAAATGTAGGAATCAGTGGTTTCAATTTTCAGAGGGGAAAAACAAGATGAAGGGAAAAGGCTGTAAAAGTAAGAAGAACAAAGGCAGATGCTGACACAGTGTCCACTGGTTTCTCTTTTTTCCTCAAGGGTTTTATGGGAAGCTTTACAAAATCCACTGATATGGGCTGCTGTTCAGTAGGAGAATCATCCTACTGTGCTGAAGTGCCTTCTATTTAATTAATATTATATCATGGGATTAATATTATATTATCTTCATGTACATTTGCTTTTTTAAATATACTTTTAATATAAATGACACAAAGGCAGACTAAAAGTATATATCCACAAAACTCAAGTTGATTTAATTCATCTGAAACAATACAAACAGACAGAAATTTAAGTGGTCACTCAATCTCAAATCAAATCAAACCCTTGATAAACTCATGTATGCAAAGCTCAAATCAAATATAGTGACACGTCAGTAACATCAAACCTCATTGGTGATGGTGAGTCATGTGACTGATTGCCATGATGTCACAAGCACCAGTGAAGTGATGTCCTCTTCGATCCTCTTCGAGCAATGACTCATTTACTTGCTATTGTATATAAATAATCAAGCTATATTTAAAGAAGTTTAAGTGTTTGAGCTCGACAGCAACATGTTTCTGAAATCTGCTAAACCATTTAAACACAACACAAGCACAGACAATGCATGCATTACAGTTCAAAAAGTACTGCAATACAGCAATGTCCCGGGACAGACACCGTAGCCAGAAATGACACGTTGCAGCATTAGAACTATAAAGTGAGCTGTGAATTCATTCTGAATCTGTGCCATCAGCAATATTTACAGTATGAAGCATTGAGAACAGATGTTATTGGGTGTGGAAGCTCATTGGACACAGTAAATCCGACGCCTGCATCTCTGAGATGAAGCTTCAGAAAATGTGAATGTGAGATTTGAGTCAGAAATAAAATACACTATCATTAAGAAACACTGCACCATAGAACAAAGCATCAGTACTGGAGATGTACAGTGTGAGAAATGAGTAAGTGGTTTATGGGGTGAGAAAATGAAAGCTGACCTTTAGAGTAAAGCAGACGATGATGATGATGTCTGTGGCGCTTTAGCAGGCTGAAAAATAACCTTCTTCTTCTACACACCGTATACTTAAATTCAACCACTACACAGCAAAATCACCAAAGTTAAAATAACTCTACTTGAAGTACATATGGTCCCTCTCTAAATAGTGTTAAAGTAACACTGAAGCAGAGTTAAAGTTAATGAGATAACGAAGCGATGAATTAGCGTTAGTGATGAACACCTGCTGTTAACAAGCAGAATCACTGAAGAAAAGAGAAACACAAGAACTACAACTGACTTTAGTCACAGCCTTAGATGAAATCAACTGAAGATAAAAGACATTATATCTCTCAAGATCTCAGCAGAGGAGGATTATCTTTTCTTCAGTGATTCTGCTTGTTAACAGCAGGTGTTCATCACTAACGCTCATGCATCACTTAATTAATCGCTTTAATATCTCAATAATTTTAACTCTGCTTCAGTGTTGCTTTAACACTATTTAGAGAGGGAGCATATGTACTCTTAGCAGAATTTATTTAACTCTGGAGATTTTGCTGTGTACAGGCAATCCTGAAGAAGAACGTGATGAGAAACGGGTTCTCCAGACAACCATGTTCTCTTAACGTTCGAATGACCAAGAAAAAAAAAAAAAAAATGTTTTGAATGTTTGGAGAACGTATGCATAACATATAGGAACAATATGTAATTTTCGCCACTAGAGGTCGCTTATTCAAAACAAAGGCATAGCTTGATGATGCCTTGATTTCGTGGAATCACGGGAGGTGTTGTCTTCATGCCTACAGCTGTTGGAAAAGAATCCGGGCAGCAATAATAATAATAATAATAAGTTTAATTTATATATCGCTTTTCCAGAGCTCAAAGCGCTTTACAAACAAAACATAGACGCAAGAAAAGCACAGTAAACAATACAAAGAAACAATACAGTGTACATAAACATCACAGATAATCATGGTATTGAAATAAAATGCATACATATTAATGCAATCATATTAATGGATGAGCTAATGTATTAAAGATGTATTAAGATTACTGTAGTATGAAGCAGGGTGTGTCTGAAAGCATATGGAGCGGAACGAGGCCGTTGTTAATGAGAGATGAGCGCGACACATGGCTGGAGAGCTTTTATTATGACGCAAAAGACCAATTCCGCTTCTTCCGGTCATGCGTATATGGGGTACCGCAGTGCTGTTTTATCATATTAGATACATTTGTGACCCGTGCTGGGAATGCACATGGGCTAATTTCAAGCTACTGGCAAAACAAGTGAAAAATGTCAATTTTGGTCGAAATTGAGGTTTTCAGAAGATGAGTTCATTAAGCCCTCATCTAGTGATCCCAATGCTCCAAATAGCAATTAAACATCTAAAATGATCTTTATTTGTATGTTTTCTGAGAGGAGTACCTTTCCTGTCCATGAAAAATGCTGTTTTTCTCTGTTCTCTTCTGGATGACTGGCGCTTCCTCTCAGCTCAAGTTTGGTATCGTTTTAAAGCGCAGCTGTGAATATTCACAGTGAATTCCCGATGGCATGAGTCTGAACCAATGAAATGTGATTTTCTAACTCACGCTGATGTAAACAAAACGATCTTACTCGAGCTGACAGATCCAAAGCGCGCACACAAAGACGGCGCGATCCTGATATACGCATATACACAGAATTACAGTATTTCAAAAAAATCTGTCTTTGTGAGTATTCACGCAAGCATTATCTGTTATGCCTTAAACGGGGGGGTGTAATGCTATTTCATGCATCCTGACTTATTTACACTATTAAAGAGTTGCATTCTCATGCTAAACATGGCCAAAGTTTCAAAACACGAGTTGGACGCATGACGGAGTATTTCTGTGCCAAATCCACTACTTCCGGTTGTGGACATGTTTTGCCGAATTTTTTTCGAGTACAGCCTGTATGACGTCATAAAGGGCGGAATTCCTTGTATAGGCACTTCTTCTTGATAAGCATGCACACACACACACCACCCAGAGCAAGAGCACACCCATCAAAGCGCTTCGTTCGGGATACGGAAGCCGAGAGATTTTTCAACAATGGCTGTGTCCCAATTCAGGGGCTGCACCCTTTGAAGGCTGCATACTTCATCGGTCTCATTTAAGAAGAATAACCGTTAGATTGCAAAGTAAGAAACAAATTACAGTATTTTACACCTCACAATGAATATCAGTCAATTTTATTACGCTTACTTTTCTTAAATAAGACATCCTTGATGACGTATGCAGCCTTCAAATGCGACCTCCGGAGGACACAGCCTCCGAAATGAGATGCAGCTCCTGTCACCGAAGGAGTGTGTTTGTGGTTGTGAGGGAAAGATTACCTTTTCAGCTTCCCAAAGAACCCAGCATTAAGGGAACTGGGGCAGCAACATAGTTGCGCACGTATGTTTGTTTGTTCCCGGGATTTCGGTGAAGAATGTTTTGTAAACAAGTCCCAGTTCAGCACTGGATTTCCAGATCGCGGGCGGTGAGTAAAGCTGCATCAGATGTTTGTGTTTTGTTGGCAATTGGCGTGCAAGTGCATAAAATCTAAACAACATGAACGTTTTTGTTCCCTTCTTATTTATGTCACAGCTTGCAGGTGATCTCTACGCAGAAGCTGTGCACGCTCGTGACTCTTTAGCTCCGCCTACGGCACTGACGGCAGACACGCCTCCAGGAGCTCGGCTTTTTTTGGAAAGACTCAGTACAGCGTATCTATCTTTTGTAAAAGATACTAAAGACTTTTCGGAGATATGAAAGATGCAATACTACTCTATATGTACTCAAGATTAACATGATTTTAAGGTATGGTTACTAGATGATTCTGTGTTGGAACCTTCAGAAAACTTTAACTCGATTTTTCTCAAAATTGACTTTGCTGACTCTATCGGCTTCAAACAGGTGTAACTCAGTCCTTTTTTTATCGGGTTCCAAAGGTTTTTGAAGGGTTTTTTTTTAATTGAGAATGTGAGAAATTTTTGAGAAATTGCTCATTGTGACTCATTTTGTCAGCACGGGTCACATCTGTGTGTTGAAAGTTGTTATAATGCTACTTTGCATTCGCTCGGCAGCTGCTAGGAGACACCTGTTGCACACTGCAGTAAGCTAGACTGATATTAGTCATGGTAAAACATGCAGTAAATCAAGAAAACGAGATTTAAACAATAAGACTTATAACATGATTAGTTTTCTGTCGATAAATATATCCAAACAGTTGCTCACCTGACTAATAAAACTCATAATATATTAAAGCTTCTTTATGGTTTCTACAAAATAAAACCAGAAACTGGGGGTAATGTGGGTATGATGTCATGGTTAAAATTGCTTATTTCTCAGGATTTAAACATTCTTGGAAACATTTGGGATAATGTAAGTACACAATTCAACAAAATATATTACACTGTTCTAGTGGTTTTTGGATATTTTAATCCAAAAATCTTACATAGTGTGCCTTTAATGGGAATGTGTGCAAACCATTTTTAGACCACATTTTTGTTAGCTGGGATTATTCATCTTTGCATGATCTGGGCAAAGTCATCATCATTCCAAAATCATTTCTCCACGCTCATCATTACAAACAACTTTCTTTCTTCTGTGGGACAAAAGGATGATGTCCAAGCTGTTCTTTTTTATGCAAAATAAAAGCAGATCATGCAGTGACGAGGGGCTTTGAAAGCTCCAACAGAATGATATCCATAAAAACACCTCTGAAATCATACAGGGGGAAAGATTTATTTAGTATTTAAATTGCATATAACATTTTGTTTCCACTTTATTTGGTAACACATTTTTATTTACAGTGTCTGTTACACGTTACATGTACTTACAGTAGTAATAACAGTAAATTATGCATAATTGCATGCAAACAGACCCCTAATCATACCCTAACCCTATAGTAAATACATGTAATTAATTAATTTTACTCAGTACTTCAATGTATAATTACACTGTCACAAGAAAATAAAGTGTAACCCTTTATTTTAAGCTGTCTCTGTTACACTGTAACAATACATTTAAGTACTGAGTAAAAATAAGGTTTTGCTTTAGGGATAGTTGCATGAAATTATGCATAATTTATAGTTATTAATGTACATGTGTAATAAGGACATTGTAAAATAAAGTGTTACCAACATTACACAGTTTTAACATAAACTAACAAACAAACTTCACTCGATGCATATTTGTCAGTCATACATAAATGAGATTTCTGCACTCAAAATATCATAGCATAGTTTGATTTTGTTTAAATAATCATATTTTCAACATGCATTTATTGCGTAGAATCAGCATAAATCCGTTCATTGTGAAAACAATTAAATGTATTTAGTTAAAAGTATGAACATGGCTAAAATATGGCTAGCTATGAAACAGACAATATTCAATCAGTCATGAGATGTTATTGATGATAAATATATAAACAGTTTTTTAGTGCTATTACAGAAATCTGAGCGGTTTCATTCATGTGTGACTGACAGATATATCACTTTAGTTCATGTTAAAACTGTGTAGCCCAGATGGATAGAAATGTTATATGCTATTCAAATACATAGATCTCAAATTTAGTCTAGCTTTGTCAAACAGAGTCTGGTACTTTTGTCCTTCCTGGGTGTGCAAAGACGTGCTTTGACTAACAACACATCTCTAAAGAATGATACGCTGCCTTTAAATGATCAAATGTCTGTTTGTCCATTGTGTTTGTATAAAACGTTTGCTCCGCGCAGCACTTTCCATTTTAAGATCTATCAGAGTTCCTCTTTTATTTGAGAGCCAGTATATCCCCTGTCAAATAATTTAGGTTTTAATTCATCAAAGGTTTGTGTAAATCCGAAGGCGGCTGCCTACAGAAAGTTGATTAAATCCATTTATAAACCGCAAAGTCTTGATTCGTCGACTGAAGTGTCGACCGTTCAGACGTCTAACGCCCCACTGACGCTCTTTCACAACACCAGACTGATTGTTTCACTCCTCAAAGTTGCTATAAAAGTGACAGAGAGAGTTATAAATGCAAATGCAGCAGAGCTGGTGTATTTTACCATGAACAACCGAGCGCTGTTGGTGGAGCTCCAATCAGACAGATGCACAATTTGTTGAGCACCCTTAATAAACACTGCGGAAAGTTCACTGTTCTTGTTTTTGTCCCTTTGGTTTTATTGCCAAAACTTCACACACACACACACACACACACACAATGCGGCAGATGCATCACAATAGATGAAGAAAGCGAGCTGCAGTTTCTGCAGAGGCGAGCAACAATGAGAAACACATTATACGCCCATTCACTTCGTTAGTTCGTCATACTGGAGACCACATGACCCTGACAAGAAACAAACCCATTGTCAACTGACTGACTTGAGTCATTTTATCATGTTCAGCCACCATGGCCGAAAAAGAGCCAGGGATATCAAGCTCAATACAAGTACTGAATGTACAGTAACACATTTACAATGGAAGTGTATGGGGCAAGAGTACGAGAGCATCTGAAAGGGAAACTCCTACAAATGCATATGCAATAAGATCAGCCACAAACCAACTCAGTCTACGCCTTTTCAGTCCTAATTTTGCACTGCGTGTCTTTTTAATGCCAAACAAGGGTTAGCGCTGGTGCAAGCTGTTAGTAAATCTGGTCCTTAGGATGTTCTCAGAGTTGTACAGTGATTATTTATGGACAGGTTATGGAGTCAGTCACAGCATTTTTCAGCAAATTACCACAATAGATAAATAACTAGGCGTAACTTAGTGGGAAACAACTGACCTAAGCACTGCGGCAGGAACGTTCACTTGTGCCCGTGAGAGAGAGTCATTCTCCACCATGATTGGCCGAGAAGACGTAAACATGAGATGAGATGGAAGACATGCTTAACAATGTTAAAATTCTCCTTACAATCATGATCCACAGCTAGATCAATGAGTATACGTGAATACAACAGTGCCACAAAACTCTGAAATTATTACATTATGGGATTATTTTCATTACATTTTGATCGTACATCGTACAGAGGTCAAAATGATCGTACAAATACAGTGGAAACAGGACAATAGAAACTGATCGATTACACTGGAATTACTTCTAAATGTCTAATTTTTACTTCTAATAGTTGTTAAATGAGCTTAAATGTAGGCAATATGTATTAAAAACGATATAAATATGCTACACTCTAAAAAATGCTGGGTCAAAATTAATTTTTAATACATATTGCCTACATTTAAGCTCATTTAACAAATATTAGAAGTAAAAATTAGACATTTAGAAGTAATTCCAGTGTAATTGACCAGTTTCTGTTGTCCTTTTTGGTTAAAAACAACCCAAGTTGGGTTGAAAATGGACAAACCCAACAATTGGGTTGTTTTAACCCAGTGGTTGGGTTAAATGTTTGCCCAACGTGCTGGGTAGTTTTATTTAACTCAACTGTTGTATAAAAATGACTGTATTGCTTGCTTAAAATGAACCCAAAATATGCTGGAAATTAACATTTATTAATATTTTTAATAAATGAGCATTTATTAATAAGATAATGAGTAATAAACAATAAACATTTATTAAATTGCTCTCACCTATTTTGGATTCATTTTAAGCCAGACATATAGTCATTTTTAATCAGTAGTTGAGTTAAATAAAACTACCCAGCACGTTGGGCAAACATTTAACCCAACCGCTGGGTTAAAACAACCCAATTGCTGGGTTTGTCCATTTTCAACCCAACTTGTTTTTTTTTTAACCAAACATTTTTTAGAGTGTATACAAGAAAATACGATCGAAAATAAAGGAATTATCATGCAAACCAGTGGTTGTGTGGAGTATTTAAAAAGAAAAGATCCATAAACATTAATGCATGTGTGAAGTTAAAAAAAAAAAAAAAAAAAAAGCTAATATTACAATAAAAATAAATCAATCCATTATGCTGGGTTAAATAAACAACCCAATTTGCTGGGTAAAATTAACCCAACATGTGTTCTGTCCTATATTTACCCAGCCCTTGGGTTGTTTTTAACCCAGTGTCATAATGGCTTTATGTAAAGTGTTACCCTTTTTAAATAGTTATATTTAGCTTTAATTTATTTTAATTTCAGTTTAGTTGTTTTAGTACTTCATCTTGAACTTATTTATTTCAGTTAGTTTCCAAGGCAACATTTCAAGTTATCCATTTTTTTATGGTTTTATGTTATTTTGGCTTTATTTCAATTAACATCAACAAAAAAAGATTTTTAATCGTTTTAGTTATAATTATAATAATCAACATCAATATAAGCATGATCAGTTTTTAAGAAAGTCCGTATGCAGCTGTGTTGTTGTCTAC
The DNA here is from genome assembly GCA_036281575.1 of Ancherythroculter nigrocauda. Classification (NCBI taxonomy): domain Eukaryota; kingdom Metazoa; phylum Chordata; class Actinopteri; order Cypriniformes; family Xenocyprididae; genus Ancherythroculter; species Ancherythroculter nigrocauda. Next base: position 51,704,839 of record VTFQ01000007.1, on the reverse strand, counting down.
TCCTTGCACACGCAGGATCATAACAATATTGGGCCTCATAAACGACTGATTTGTCATGCTCCTCATAATCCTCTGAAGCGCACAAGTGTCTGACAATTAAGTTTGGTGTTAACATGTCATTAAGCCACCACTGTGATACTCTAATAATCATAATAAAAACACAAATATTACATAAAAGAGTCAATTTGTAATGAAATATTTTAACTTATCAATCACTTTTGGCATTGAAAAATATATGAATTTATATTCAGTCAACTGAAAGTCCCATAGTACAGTTTATGATGGGCTTTACTGGATTAAAATATTGTAATTAATAATCATACAGTGTCTTCCAGGTTCTTCTAATTGCCCTTGCATTGAGGAGGGGAAACTAATTATCCACAAACCTCCTTCAATTAGTGTGACATTTTGAAAAGGTTAGACAAATCAATGGGAAATGTGCACACTGTAATTGTGGCTTTTCCTGGTTTCTCTGATAGCTGCAGCTCGTCTGTAAGAGCGCAGGCACGGTTTATATGAAGCATTAACCGTCGGCACTGGAGGACTGAAATATTCTGTATTGTCAAGTTTACACACCGCAAAGCATGAAGGGCATTTCTTGTTTGAGAGCAGTTTGTCAAAACCAACCGTGCGATTTATTCAGTGAAGATCCACACATTAAAGTCTCATGATGGCTCAGCCACAACATACAATACTGGTCAAAAGTTTGGGGAAAGTTTTTTTTTTTTCCCCATCAAGGCATTACATTGATTAAAAGTGACCGAAATATTTTTACATTGTTGCAGAAAAAAACAAAACAAAACAAAACAAGAAAAAATCATTAGATATTAGCATATTAGAATGATTTCTGAAGGATCATGTGACACTGAAGACTGGAGTAATGATGCTGAAAATTCAGCTTTGATCACAGGAATAAATTACACTTTACTATATATTCACATAGAAAACAGCTGATTTACATTGTAAAAAATATGTCACATTTTTTTCTGATTTTACTGTATTTTTGATCATATAAATGCAGACTTGGTGCGCAGAAGAGACTTCTTTCAAAAACACTAAAAAATCTTACCGACCCCAAACTTTTGAAAGGTAGTGATTTTACTGGCAATATAAAAGTAAGTGAAATTGTGATTTATATGGTCATTAATAATTTTAAAAACAGCATCATCTCATTTGACTCGTGTTGCAATCTCTCCTTGAGTCTATATGTAGATAAAAATAGTGAAAAACAGGTTCTTATACTGGTGCATATACAGTAAATGACATGATTAAATTCTTCCTGGAGCTAATTTAAATAAATAAATAAAAAATAATGATTGTTGTTAATTAGATTTTTACTGTATTTTATTGCATTGATTTCAAATATATATATATATATATATATATATATATATATATATATATATATATATATATATATATATATATATATAAAGTCCAAGTCATCTCAGAGATGAAAATACCAAGATCTAAATAAAATCTGCCAAAGGCTGAAAGATATTGTAATATAATATTTCTGAGCTGTATCACATAACGCACACTCATCACTTCTGTTTTCACACTTTATTCCCGTCTCTGCTCTGAGAAATTCCTCGCCTCCAATAGAAAAGGCAAAGAAAAGCAGTTCGGATAAAAACTTTCATCTTGTCGTTTTTTAATCTTCTCTCTGTCTTTCTCAACATTCCCGAGCGCTTCAGGTAATAAATCACGTCTGAGACAGGAGGTGAGCGCTTGAGCGACGGTCAGCGAAACGCTTGCTCTCTCTCATTTCGTTCTAAGCAGCTCGAGAAAGCATGCAGAGACATAAACACAAGGCTACCACCCGTGCTTTCGGTAGTTTGTTGGTTTTTCTCTCGAAATAAGTGCAGGAAAGCTAAAACATAAACGTGATCGAGGTGTGATTTGCATCATAACCATGTCGAGGGCTAAATCTTCTCACAATCCTATGGACCTTCAAGACCAAGTTGTGTTTTGCTGACACATCCTCTTCGGTATCAATAGATCTGTTGCACATAAATCTTAATGAAAGACAAACATGAACTTGTTATACAAAAGGAGCCCTGCCGCTTTGCCAATGATCAATATTTCCAACCGTTTGCTCATTTTTCTGTGAGAACTGCTGATCAGGTCTGACTGTAGTTCTTCATTACAGGGATATAGATTCGGTTCTGACATATGCAACTAAACCTCTTTTTTAAGACGCTTTCATTGGTATTTCATCACCAGAGCCCTAAAACTGCTGGCTCTCTCCCAGTCCTGCAGTGTGGATGGAGCACGGGTCACTGGGCCGGAGGAAGCCCGGGTAAAATTAGCCACTGATGCAAACCTGATTCAGAAATCCGAAAACTGTTTTCCAACGGCTGACACAGGGAAAGGTCATCGGATCCTACTGAGCAGACTGAACCAAAAAAACAGCACCATATCTGGCATTAGGAACAAACTAGTCAATTGTTTTCTGCATGTTGCATTTCTCCAGTCAAACAACAGTTGATAGATCTCCAATCCGGGTAGATTTGTGCACTGAAGAGCGGGACTAAACATCAGCTGAGCAGACAAAACACATATAGACTCATGTTTACACACAGCGGATACACACACGGCCTCAGGCTATATTTAAATAGCATCGTGTGTTGCATGCAAAAAAAAGTCTGCACAACGTGGAGAAAGAGAAACCACTCTTGATCATATGATCTATGCACATACTGATAGTTCCCAGCTTTCCTCTTCCAGTAGAAGTCGACATCAATATAGTGTTTGAGCGTAACTGAAACTCTATATATGGGTGAAAGGGCAACGCAGCGGTCAATATGGAGCAGTTGCATTACTGTTTTTCATTCAATCCTGAGCACTGACTGTACTGTTACTGATTTCTTGTTTATATGTTATGGTACATTGAAATCTCACTATCCTTAAATATTTTATACATCAGCTGAAAACTGAATGCATTACCAAACGTGACATGCATAAGATGATCCTGATGACACACACACACACACACACACACACAAAACTGGAAGCGTTGCTGATGTTGTTTCTCTAAGATGCACACAAGGAAAAAGCTGTCATTTATAGTCAAAAAAAAAAAAAAGCCTATAAAAATACTGGGTTAAAAATAACCCAAATTGGGTTAAAAATGGACAGACCCAGCGGTTGCGTTAAATGTTTGTCCAACCTGATGGGCAGTTTTATTTAACTCAACTATTGTTTAAAAATGACTACAAAAATGAACCCAAAATATGTTGGAAATTGAAAATCAGACACATAATTACTAGAGGCAACAATAATAATCAAAAGATGAACATTTATTAAAAAGCAATTTCATACATGTTTATTATTTAATTATTATTCATTAAACATTAATAAATGTTCATTTATTAAACTTATTGATACATGTACATTTATGAAACATTAATAAATGCTAGTTTCCAACATATGTTGGGTTCATTTTGAGTAAGCAATATAGTGATTTTTAAACAATAATTGAGTTAAATAAAACTAACAATTTTTGGCAAACATTTAACCCAACTGCTGGGTTTGTCCATGTTTAACCCAATTTGGGTTGTTTTTAACCCAGCATTTTTAGAGTGTGATGCTTTTTATTCTCTAGTTCTTCAGCGTGTTTTTATGCATGTTCTGATGCTTAGAGAACCCCAAAAAAACTATATTATAACCTGAGAAATGTACACTCTAAAAAATCCCAAATTGGATTGAAAATGGACAAACCCAGCGACTGGGTTGTTTTAACCCAGTGGTTGGGTTAAATGTTTGCCTAACCTGCTGGGCAGTTTTATTTAACTCAAATATTGTTTAAATATTACTACTTAAAATGAACCCAAAATATGTTGGAAATTAAAATCAGACACATAATTACTAGAGGCAACAATAATGATCAAAACATTAACATTTATTAATAAGCAATTTAAATTAAAATAAATAAATCGTTTAACCTAATCGCTGTGTTTGTCCATTTTCAACCCATCTTGGGTTGTTTTTAACCCAGCAGTTTTTAGAGTGTCTATTGAAGAACTTCTACATGCCTAAAGAGCCATCTAGTCACTTGACTTGACTTTGCTATTTTTGGTACTGTACAATATACTGTAAGAACAAATAATAATAATAATTCTGAATAGTAACACATTTCTGGAAGCTGTAGCCGTCTGTTGTTTTACAGAGTAACATGCACTTTTCAGAAATGTCACATATATAATCTGACTCCAGCAAAACACACTGTAGTGAAATACCGGTGGCGATGTGCTTCTCCAGATTTTCTGTCAGAAAACAGTATTATTTTGGCTGCATATACCTGATGACGTCAAACACAAATAATGCTACATTTTTTTTTAATGATGCAAGTGGTATATAATCAGCTTCCATGCAACTATATGAAAAGTCAAGCAGACACTTGAGTCCAGTTTTTGAGATACCTCTCAGATCCCAAACAGAACATGAGGATTCAGGAGCTGCACAGAAACACTGAAGCACCTTGATTGCCCTGCAATGGTCATTCTGCTCGTTTCCACATGCATAAGAACAGGCACACACACACACACACAGAGCTGTCATCTCCAAGCGCACTCTACTGCATGTCGGACGGTCAGATCTCACCTAAGGTGAAGTAGGGCAGCGCCGTGTTGTCCAGATCATCCAGAACCGAGATGCGACCCGGCAGGTCAGTCCTGACGAACAGCATGAGTCTGGACTCCCCTCCGGCGAGACTCCCGGATCCCGCGCCGGTGAAGCTGAACTCATTCTCCCGGAGCACAGGCAGAGTGGACACGGTCACGGTCTTCACCTCGCACGGGCTCTCCGCGTCGCCTCTCTTGTCCCGGTCCTCGTCCGGCTTTCCCCCGGCCCGGGTTCGGCTCGCACAGAGCTCCAGCAGCAGCAGGAGGAGGAGACGCGCGTGTCTCGGTGTCATTCCGCTCGCGGTGCCGCTGCGCGTGGATTGAGCGTCTCATGTAAAGCGCTGGTGGTTTATAGCAGTAGCGGCAGTGCTGAGAGCGACCGGCAGGCGGCAGCACTGAGGAGCTTGACACATCCTACACATTCACAGCTACATGAAACAACAGCACCGCACACAATCAAACATCTAAACAATGTATGCAATAAATCCAACAACAACATCACAAAGATCAAAATCATCACACACTTTAACATGTACACATCAAATCAAAAAATAGTATCAAACACATCAATATGCGTTTTGCATCATTACACACTAAAAATGCTGGGTTAAAAACAACCCAAGTTGGGTTGAAAATGGACAAACTCAGCGATTGGGTTAAATGTTTGTTCAACCTGCTGGGTCGTTTTATTTGACCCAACTATTGCTTGCTCAAAATGAACCCAAAATATGTTGGAAACAAACATTTATTAATAAGTTTACAATAAACATTTATTAAATTACTTATTAATAAATGCTCACCTTTTGATTATTATTGTTGCTTCTATGGGTCTGATTTTTAATTTTCATTTTAATCCAGTCATATAGTCATTTCTAAACAATAGTTGAGTTAAATAAAACTACCCAGCATGTTCAGCAAACATTTAACCCAACCACTGAGTTTGTCCATTTTCAACCCAACTTGGGTTGTTTTTAACCCAGCATTTTTAGAGTGTATAGTATAAGAAAAAAGTTAATTATGTTAATAATTTATTCTAAGTTATTATGTATATTACTTATTATTTTCATTTATTAATTAATTTTATTAAATTATTTTAATTTATTTTTTATTATGTTTTATTGATGATATTATTATTTTAGCATAAGATGCATTTAAAATGCATGTTCATATTTTATTGCTATATTAATTAGAGTAATTTTAACTATATAGCTATTTTATCACTTTATCAGTATAAAAATCAGTGTTTTGTTTTGGTGTAAATTATTGTATTTGCATGATTCAGCAATGTCAAATAATATTTTGAGTGGAATAAAACCAGTTAATTTAGATGTTACATTTTTCAGTGCATATACTAAAATAATTAGTGCATCAAATCTTATGCACTTATGCAAAAAAAAGCTTTCTACAGTGGCATATACTGTATGCATTCAAAGATTCAAAAGTGACTTCTGCATCTCTGAAAGTCTCTTTCACTGCAGCCACACAAAAGCTCCACAACAGCAATCAATTAGATATATTCCTATAGTTTATCAGATAAATTAATCACTCCATTTCTAGTTCTATCACTTTATATTTACTTTATGACACGGTTAATAATGAATGATAAATAGTAATTTTAAGACAGACATTTTAACTTTAAGAAAAATACATTTGCAGTGTGTTTAAAATTGTACTGTATTTGTTTGAAATGACTGTATAATCTAAATTGCATTAAATATTAGTTTCCAAAACTTAATATCAGCGAAACTCCTGCAGATAAACTTCACTTTTGAAACAGAAGCTGCCGAGAGATGAGCTGAAGGAGACACCCGGAGCTCCTGCATGTCAGTGAACACAGCGACGGACTGGTCAAAACACACACCAGTCCCTGTGAAACCACCTCCTGAAGAGACTCTCTGAGCTCCCGCTGCGTCTGTTATCTGTGCATCAGTGTTTAAATTCGTGTTGAATCAGAATATCCTCCCCTCCCTCTCTCAGCGACATCTCTTCTCTTCTCTGATGATGAGGGCGGGGCAACCTGTCACTCACATGAGATCCGCCAATAGCAAACCACAACCATCCAATCAATTCCCCACAGACAAAATCAAGCCCCGCCCTACATTTGTTCTTGTTTGCAAAGCCGTTTCAGTCAGATGCCGACTTTAACACACCAACAGTAAACATGAGGAGAAATCCTCCTGTTTTGAAGTGAAATCCTTTTTAAGAGTCCTAACATACTGTGATTGTTTTGCACAACACCATATTTTAACGGACGTACGGTGATGCAACTTAATACCCGAGAGACTGAGGACTCACATATTTAATTAACCGCATGCAGAACTTGCTGACGACCCAGAAAAGGCTGCGTGTGGTGGGCAGAGACCAAACAAGTGTGGCGACACGTATGGTAAAGAGAACGATACACTCTTAATGGCTAATAGCGGCTTTTTCACACACACCCCCAGTGGATATATGAGATTCATTGTCGTCGAAATTGCCTTGACCTCTGTGCCAAGGAGTCCTCTGATTTCTTCAAATTGAATTTGACAAACAACACGGCAGCGAGCGTCGGTCTAGACAGAGATGCTTTAACCAGGTTTAGCGCGTGTAATGAGTCCAGCCTCTCCCCTCTCCATCTCAACAATAGGTCTGCCATGCTTGTTTTCTTGATTCTCACAAATAAATGAACAATTTGTCCTTCCTTTCTTCCTTTGGGCGCGTACAGCACAGGCTGCAGAACGCCATGCTTATTTATTGCTTCCAGAGTTATTTATACTGTGCAGCTGGAGGGTGTTGCTGTTAAAAATATAAGGGTGTAAATATGGATCTGACGCATGTGCAATGCTTTTTCAGCAACAAAACATGGGCGGATCTCATGCATTTTGCTTAGAAAAAAATAGGATCACTAAAATGATTTTCATGACTATTAAGAACACTTTCCCATAAAGTCTCTCAGTGCTGAAATGGTCTGGTACATTTGAGGTTTTTTTTTTTCTTTCTCATTATTCTCAATAAGATTTCTCATAAAATTTTCATGACTTCAGCACAGTATTTTTTAATTCAAATCAGCATTTACATATTTATCTTTGGTTCTCAATATCTCATCTTTGCTCTCAGGCCTGCAGACGTTGAATCTCATCATCCGTTGCCGTCTGTCCTCCAGCCGTGTTTCTGTGTCGCTGTCCGTGGTGCTGAAATGCATGAAGGATTCTCATTCAAAGCGTTAGGGAAGCCAGGCGACTTCTTTCCTCTTATGTATTTATGTGGGTCACTAGCAAAGACATTCAGGGGTCTTCCATATGCCCTATTCCTATAGCCAATCAATACTTATGATGCATTTGACTATTTTCTAAATTCCAGAAGGTGGTAACTTTAATGTTGAGTAATTTGTGATCACTACATGTCTCATAGGCTTATATCAGTGAGTTGCATTGGCATTTTAAACTCTTCAATTATGGAATGAGATTTTTTTTTTTTTTTTTTTTCATGCTAACATGAATAATATTGCCTAACCTTGCAGGTCAGGGATTTTTACACTTCAGTGCTATAATGCCGATTTTGAGCCAGTCCAGTGAACTCTGCCGAGTAGGTAAAATAACCCCTGAGAAGAACTGGCATAAGAATCCATGCTTATCTGAGGGCTGTTTATAGCATGCAAAACTCTGTGTCATATCTAAACAGAACAGTTTCAACAAGGTGCCAAAAACTCTATATGTATGGGCCATTCTACAGAATTGGTGCAATCTGCTTTCCCACAACCAAAAGTTAAAAAAGCATTTAATTATCATTAATTTATCATTTGTTTATTATCATCCTTCTATTATCTATTGAATCCCACAGTAAAATTTAAAATATCAGTAAGCTTAATATATAAAATCATCATTTATTGGTACTTTCAATTGGGAAATTTCAACTTTATATTGAAAAATGTTTTGCAATTTTTTGAAATTGTTGTTTTTAAAGAATTATAATTATTTATTTATTTATTATTTTTAAAGTGAAGCTCAAAACAAAACAAACAAACAAAATTCTTTGTAAACCATGAAATTTTATGTTAAAAAAAAAAAAAAAAAAAAAAAAAAAAACCTGTATCCTGCATTGTCACTACAAAAACAGTCCATTGGCTGAGACTGATTTTAACACACTTCTACATTTTTGATCAGGAAATATTCCTGTGTTTCTCCTCTCACAGCCTCTCTTTCACAGCAGATAGATCATCAATCTGAGTTAAATGTGTTCAAGAGTCTGAAAATCTGTGTGTAACTTGTGTGTAAATATTGTTAAAATTGTAATTCTTATTGATTTACCTGTGAAACCTTTTTTAATAAAAGAGCAAAAAACATTTACAAGGTAGATGTAAACAAAATCTTAATAGGTCAATGCAACCCTTCTTAAATTAAATTATTTATTATTGTGTTTCGGTAGTGACAAATTTGGGGAGAGGAAAAATATTCCAAAACTTTCTGAAAATACAATATGAGAAATGTGTACTTTGGATATTACACAATTTGCATACATACAAAACTTGTGGAAAAATAATTTTATTTTATGTTTATTTATTTATTTATTTATTTTTCAAGATGTTTCCAACTCTGACTTTGAACCAGTTCTGTAGAATGGCCCATATACTGTATTATAGTTATTTCATTGCGATGTCAAATACACTATTGTCCAAAAGTTTGGGGTGGTAAGATTTTTCTTAATGATTTTGAAAAGTGTTTTTACAAAAATCGCTGTTCACCAAAGCTGCATTCATCTGATGAAAAATACAGCAAAAATATTTTTACAATTTAAATCAGCTGTTTTCTATGTGAATATATAGTAAAGTGTAATTTATTCCAGTGATCAAAGCTGAATTTTCAGCATCATTACTCCAGTCTTCAGTGTCACATGATCCTTCAGAAATCATTCTAATGTGATGATTTGCTGCTCAAGAAACATTTATGATTATTATCAGTGATGAAAACAGTTGTGCTGCTTCAGATTGTATTTATTTATTTATTTATTTATTGTGTGTGGAAACTGTAAAACTTTTATTTCAGGCTTCTTTGATGAATAGAAAGTTTAAAAGAACAGTTTTTATCTGAAATAGAAATCTTTTGTAACATTATAGATGTCTTTACTGTCACTTTTGATCAATTTAATGAGTCCTTGATGAATAAAAGCATACAAAATAAAGATCTTACTGACAGTGTTTTGACCGATAGCGTATGTACAGTAGTCTTCATGTCGTACATCATCAGGCCTCATTGTTTCAGTCGTTGTTGAAAAACTCATTTAAACCGCAGCAGATATCTGTAGAGATTTACAAGCCTTACCTGTTCATATTTTCCTAGATTGTCCTTTTAAATTATTTTTTGTTCTATCCTATTGTATTCTCAAGACTGTTTATGTTCGCTTGTAGTTGTTTTTCCCGAACAATACTGTCTGCCAAAGTTACAAAACACTATGTGTGCGATAAAAGAACTAGAGAATAGAGAATGATAACAATAAAAATGTCTGTATTAATAAAAAAATGTATATTTCTGCAAGCTTTTGTGATATGTTTCAGGCATTCATGCGGGACACCGTACATCCATTGTTGGAGCTGTATGGATTCTGAATGATTGCACTTAGCCAATGATTCAAACGCTCTCTTACAAAAGCGGTTCCTTGGGAAGCCAGAAATAATGAAGAGAAACCTGGCCAAAGCCATCCGTTATAAAGAGCAACACAGTCCATTACTGGGTTCATAATATTTATTACAAAGAGTGAATAGAGATTTAATGTCCTGTAATGGAGGTGAACCTAAGGAGATTTTTTTTTCCTTCCCCAAACCATGTGCAATAATTTGATCAACAAACCCCTGATTCTTTCCAATGGTCCTCAACATCAAATCATCTCAAAAGCTTTGAGTTCACAGAGGAGGGATTCGTTTTTTTTAAAAATGTGTTTCCATGGAAACACCTCGAACTAAAGAAAAATAAAATAAAAGTATATGTTTGTGTGTATAGGTGATTTGCAGTCAAATGTACTTTACTCTCAAACACTTCAGGTGTGAGACAACGGCACAGATGGAGACTAATTTGATTATACAAAAATATTCAAAGTCAAGTAAAAAAAATGAGCAACATTCTGAGAATCAGTAACATTACAATAAGGCCTCATTTCATTTGTTACATTTCATTATCACACACACACACACACACACACACACACACACATGTTTGTTTTTGTGAATTGTGGGGACTTTCCATAGACTTCAATGCATTTTACACTGAACAAACTGTACATTCTATCCCCCTACCCTGCCCCTACCCCTAAACCTAACCCTCACAGGAAACTGTGCAAACTTTTACTTTTTCACAAAAACTCATTCTATATGATTTATAAACCCATTTACATTGTGGGGACCGCTGGCTGGTCCCCACGATGTAGGTGAACTCAGGTTTATATTACATCATGGGGACATTTGGTCCCCACAATGTAATATAAACAAAAGCACACACACACACACACACACACACACACACACACACACACACACACACACACACACATACAAAAACTATGGAAGTTCATTTCTGCCACATAAGAAAAGAAAATCTTGCTTTGGTAAATCATGATTATGACACGAAAAGTCAAAATTCTAACGTTAAAAATCATAATTATGATGACATGAAAATTCAAAATTATCACTTAAAAAATCAAAATATCACATACTAAATCAAAATTATGATTTAAAAAGTCGAAATTATGACATACTAAGTCAAAGTGACAGAATAAATCAAAATTAGGACAAAAGTGGAAAATATGGCACTAAGACGAAATTATCACTTTAAAAGTGGGAATTTCGACATAAAATGTTGAAATTATGACTAATTGAAAGGTCATAATTATAGTAAGTTGAAATTATGACTTAAAAAGTCAAAATCATGACTTGCAAAGTCAAAATTATGGCATACTAAATTTAAATTATTACTTAGTCTAAATTATTAAATAAATATTCAAAATTATTACATCATAATTATGATTTACCAGAGCATTATTATTTTTTTTTACTCTTTTTTTTGGCAGAAATTGGCTTTTATATATAATGCACATTAGTTATAATAATGTTATAATGTCTAAACAGAAATCTAAATGAAAAACAAGTAAAAAGATGTATAACAATGTGGAAATGGCAACTGAGCCATTGAGTAATCCTCTGCCACCATCTAGTGGCTGTAGTTGAAATTTCATGTCATTTTAATTTTAAAAGTGTTTGTTTTCCAGTAGATGGCAGTAATCTTCTTTTCCTCAAAGGTTTTCATGATATTTCATGTTTAATGGGTTATTTGTTTATTTTTTTCTACTGATAAAGTATGTTTACAAGTTAAACAATTGATAAAATTTAATTAAATTAAATGAAACATTATTTAAAACAAAATTATTGTACTGTAAATGAAAAATAAATTCATAAATTGATCCCATGATTGGAACCCATAAAAGGTTCTATATATGAAGAGACATACGGAATCCTTATGCTTCTATATAGAACATTTTCTGCTAAAAATCTAACAGCATACAAGAACAAATAAAGGAATGTGTCGTTTCGTTGATCACCGGGTGTCCAGTGTGACTGCAGCTCATGTGATCATGGTGTCCAGTGTCTCTGTGCTAATGGACCTGGATGTATCTGTATCCTGATCCATTGCTTCTAAAATGTGCTGTTTCAACACTGTGAGATGAACATTCCCTCTGGTGTTCTCCTCTTCAGTTCTGCTATTGTTGCATGTCAAATAAGCCTAATCTGGTGCTATTTAGAAACATTTCCCCCAATCTTTGTCATTTTAAATAGAGATACACTACTGTTCAAAAGTTTGGGGTCCGTAAGATTTTTCAATTCTTCTGAAAGAAGTCTCTTGTGTCCACAGTAAAACAGTAATATTCTGAAATATTACAACTGAATACAGCTGTTTTCTATGAAAATATATAGTTAAATGTAATTTATTCCTGTGATCAAAGCTGAATTTTCAGCATCATTACGCCAGTCTTCAGTGTCACATGATCATTCAGAAATCATTCTAATATGCTGATTTGATACTCAATAAACATTTCTGATTATTATCAATGTTGAGAACAGTTGGTTCAGATTTTTGTGTAAACTGTGATACATTTTATTTTTCAGGATTCTTTGATTAATAGAAAGATCAAAAGAACAGCTTTTATTTGAAACAGAATCTTTTGTAATCTTTTTGCAACATTTTGTAACCGATCAATTTAATGCATCCTACAGCTGAATGAAAGTATTAATTTCTTTCTGAAAAAAAAAAAAAAAAATCTTACTGATCCCAAACTTTTCCTAGTGTAAATAAGCAAACAGCATGTAACAACAGCACGAGCTCAAACAGCCTTGAGCTTTTCCCAAATGTTTTTTTTTTTCTTTTTCTTGCTTTGCTCGTTTATGTGCGAGCTCCTGTTCAGGAAAGTGTTTCAGGCCCATATTTTATAAATTCTTGTGAAGAAAAAGAGAGACTAAAATGAACTCCTCTCTGTTCAGTCTCATACGGCGTGAGTATGAAGCACATGTCCACCTGACGGCAGAAGCGCTCCATTGTGCTGAGTTATACTGCCATAAAATAACAAATGAACTTTTATCGTTGAGAGGAGCAGAAAACCTTGAACCATTACACACAGCCATGACAGTTTATATGGTTGTCATTTATAAAACAAATTGGCCTTTTGTTATGTCACTGCCTCACTTATTCCATCCTTTTATGATTCCTTTTTTACATTTATTGAAGCCAACATTCATATCTTGACGGCTGGGAAGTCAATCTTCTCTCTTTGGCAATGCATATATTTAACTTTAATGGATATATGCATATATAACACACACACACACACACACACACACACACACACACACACACATACATTTTCAGTGTGCCACAGACTTTGATTGCATTTGATAAATGAATAAATTAAGTATTAAACTATATATTGGATGCATGTTGAAAATAAATTCTGTAACCCAGCAAGTCATGGACCAGCCGTTAGTTTCCTTCTGCTGTTAGAAACTCTCAATATGTTAGAAAGAATCAAGTGCACCAGCGCATTTGATTGATGTGTGATGTGTTTTTTTTTTTTTTCTTTTGAGATATGGGCAAGTGACGTATGACACAATGTCCTCCGAAAACCATCCCACCTGGTCTAAAATATAAACACTTATAATAGGCTTACCATGTTGAATCAGTGTTTTGGAGGAAGGACTGATGACGTATATATTGTTCGTTTTGAAAAAAAAGTTACATAGCGTACCTTTAAATGTTAAAATTAATTATTATTGGGACAGTTTTGTTTCAGTGCCTTTGTCCGTGTGTGTGTGTGTTTGTGTCATATTTAATTTCTGTGTTTTCAGTGAGTTTAGAAACACGATGAGCTCGAGAAAATCACAAGAATGCCAGAAGACTCCTTTAAAACCCTCTGGTGCTCTTCGTTTAATTTTTACGTTTAACTTTTTTCTTTTTTCTTTTTTTTTTTGAATTTTTTACTTCATCGGAATAGTAGGAAACTTGGTAAATGTTTTGGCACTTGCTATGTGAACACAAAACAATCATAAAAAAAAAAAATAATAATAAAAAAAATAAATAAATAATGGACATGAAAAAATTGGACAAAAAAATTGTCAAACTTGTGCTCCTCGTGGAGAAAATGAGCACCCTGGAAATGAATGGGAAACGAATTTCATCTAATGGAAACTTTTGGTACTGCAGCCAAACAAAATCTTACTGAATGCTCATTTCTTGAGAAATCAAGCTCAAATTTGGAACACAACTTGTTTAGATTTATGGTTTTGATTTTCTTTGATTTTCTTTCTTAATATATATTTCATATAAAAATTGAAAATAGTATTTTTGTGCATTTTTCATAACAGTAAACGTAAAATTCTGTAACTTTTTAAAACTTTTTTTCACTTCAGCAATAATGTGCCAAGTGTCATCTTTACAAAGAGACCAACATTATGTATGTGCTCTAAAGCATTCAAAATGTATGACAGTTTAAGTTGGAAATTTCATTTTCAGTTCTATACTCAAAAAGTCAATAAATGGATTATAACTACAGCATAAATATAATTTAGTACCATAGAATTCCCTAAAATACAATATATTTATATATACATTATCATTATAAACATTATCAAACTAAAATATAGTACATTCATTTCATTGAGAAAACAAACAAACAAAAAAAAAGACATTCATTTTTGACTGATACATACGGAAGAGGATTAGGGCCAAGCAATAATAAAAAAATAAAACCATCTCGAGATTAAAGTTGTTAAATTTTGAGAAAAAAACTCGTTAAATTTCGAGAAAAAAGTCGAGATAAAATGTTGAGAATAAAGTCATTAAATTATGAGAATAAAGTCATTAAATTACGAGAATAAAGTCATTAAATTACGAGAAAAAAGTCTCATAATTTAAAAGTCTCAACATTTTATCTCGACTGTTTTCTCGAAATTTAACGACATTTTTCTCATAATTTAACAAATTGGTTCTCGTAATTTAATGACTTTATTCTCGTAATTTAATGACTTTATTCTCAACATTTTATCTAAACTTTTTTCTCGAAATTTAACGAGTTTTTTCTCGTAATTTAACGAGTTTATTCTCAACATTTTATTTTGACTTTTTTCTCGAAATTTAACAACTTTAATCTCGAGATGGTTTTATTTTTTTATTATTTCTTGGCCCTAATCCTCTTCTGTAGATACACAAAGAGCACCAGAGGGTTAAACTGACTTGAAATAAATTGTCAGTTTCTGTTGTGTTCAAAAGTTCTCTAGAAGATTGAAAAATCCACTGACATTAATAAAACTGAAAAGATAGTTCTCCAAAAGTACTAGTTTGATCTATTAAATAAACATAATTTCATCCACGATGCCTTTTCTGTTCAGTAATAATGACTGTTTAACACATAAACAACAAAGGTGCACTAACACTGTCTAACATCAGATGATATTTATCCCTTTGTTTTAGACTAAATAGCAACATTTGTTCCTGTTTGGTGAGCTCACACATAAATATCCATGTTTAGAATTCAGCACATCTCTCTTTTGTTTTCTGCTGAAATGCCACCCAATTAAGCAAAGAAAAGGAGGCCAATAAAATGGCCATTAGAGTGTTTACAAGTGAGTTCTGCTGGGCTGAAGATCACTGTCATGAGAGCAGGTGAAATCAAGCCAAGCAACCCGAGTGGAAACAATGAACAGCGCTCTACTGCAAAGACACAAGAAAAGAGTTTCACTGAAACGAAACAAGACCCTGTTTACAAAGAGCTGGAATTTTAAATGAAAAAAAGTCAATGAAAAGCTACATTAACATGCCATTAGATGGCAGTAAAGACTGTCTTTATGATTGAGTCAGTCAGTCGCAAAGACTATGAAATGGACTGAAACAAGGAAAAAAGGACGTAGATGTAACTGACAAATGCATTGACTAGCGCTGTCATGGGAAATCCTCTTAAATGTTAAAAGGACAAAGATATCGCTTTCCTCAGCGGACATTCAAACTGATTTTGTGATTATGAATATAAGATTGACCTGAAGAATATCAGCTAGATGCAGGTAATGCACTCGCTCAGGTGATCTCTCTCTCATAATACTCTACATATTACAGTGAATTTCAATGAAGCGACTCAATGTTCCTTCGTTACTAGTTCTGAAGTGATGTTTTAACGTTTAACTCAACTGTTAAACTGTCAAATAGACAGACAGCTCTAACCCAGAGCAGACAGGGTTAACCTCGCTGTTGCCCTGATCCTGGCCTGCTAACAGAGATATTGTATTGAACTCATCCTTGGAACTTTTCTGTTCTGTGAATGGCTGTAATTGGAGGCACAGATGGCGGCGTTTGAACAGTAACCAGCAGCTCACAGACTCGTAAGCCCGTCCATGGGTTTCGCCTCTCTTTACACAGAGAACAATGGCATCGTAGTGCCAGCTACTGTCGGCCAGTGACGTCCCAAGGCCCCGGGACAGCGACGAGGCTGAAACACACTTGGAAACGAGAAGCATCATGAAAACGGCAGATTTATCAAGGGCTTTACTGCAGTCAGCGTGTGTGGGAAGAGTTCTCTCTCGCTCTCCGTCATGACTTACAGCTCTGTACAGACACATAATCCTGATTCTTATAGCTGTCAGTCTGTTGGTTTGTATCGATGGCTGGATCTGTTGGATCTATCGGAGGTACTGCCCCTGTTTGTCTCTCTGAGAATGAGAGTGTTGTAGAGATTTAAACGGGCCATGCGATCCTCCTGAGCCAGAGATGAAGAAAACAGCGACAGCAGGGGAGAAGGTGTGTGTGTGTGGCTCTTTCCACAAATATCATACACATATTATGATTTATTATGTTGATTAACAAGGAGGTCAAAACAAATATTATATGATGTTTATTTTTACATTTATTTTAACCCTGTAAAGCATGACATATGAAATGATAGTCTAATATATATATATATATATATATATATATATATATATATATATGGTTTTGTTTTTTTTTTTTTTTTTTAATGGAACCATTAGATTTTATTCAGAGACCCAAACCCAGCAAAAATATGCAAAAAATATAATGCAATACAATACAATTATGTTTGAGAGATGAACAAATAAACCATTTAATCATTTAATGATGATTTAATTATATATATGGTGGTTGGGTTAAATGTTTGCC
The DNA here is from genome assembly GCA_036281575.1 of Ancherythroculter nigrocauda. Classification (NCBI taxonomy): domain Eukaryota; kingdom Metazoa; phylum Chordata; class Actinopteri; order Cypriniformes; family Xenocyprididae; genus Ancherythroculter; species Ancherythroculter nigrocauda. The sequence goes on along the minus strand of VTFQ01000007.1, from coordinate 51,687,537 downwards.
CAACCTGCTGGGTAGTTTTATTTAACCCAACTACTGATTAAAAATGACTATATGTCTGGCTTAAAATGAATCCAAAATAGGTGAGAAATTAAAAATCAGACACATAATTACTAGAGGCAACAATAATAATCAAAAGGTGTACATTTATTAATAAGCAATTTAATAAATGTTTATTGTTTATTATTCATTATCTTATTAATAAATGCTCATTTATTAAACATATTAATAAATGTTAATTTCCAGCATATTTTGGGTTCATTTTAAGCAAGCAATACAGTCATTTTTATACAACAGTTGAGTTAAATTAAACTACCCAGCACGTTGGGCAAACATTTAACCCAACCACTGGGTTAAAACAACCCAATTGCTGGGTTTGTCCATTTTCAACCCAACTTGGGTTGTGTTTAACCCAGCATTTTTTAAAGTGTATATATATATATATATATATATATATAAAACACACACCAGCTAATTTAATTAGCTAAATAATCTGGCAATTTTGAAGGAATGTTATGTATTTTTGTGGAAAATCATGTATTTTTATGGAAAACATAATTTTTCACCATTCACATTAGATAATTATAATTCAAATAAATTTTCAATAGATTAAATGTTTAAATGATGACATTTTAAATCTTGTATTCTTTCAAAAATAGCCCATCTATGAGACTGGGAAAAAATCAGACATTTTATGTGTTTACAACAAGCCATTTTTCATGCTATGTTGATTTTATGTCAGATAATAGCTTATTAAACACATAATAAATCTCACAAGAGAAAATATGCAAAATAAACACAGCAAAATGCACTTGATGAGATCAAAAGAAACAAGATTTAGTTCATTTTATCATCCTAGACTGAAAAAACAGCCCCATTCCTGTCTTTGTGTAAATGCTGCTTCTGCAATGAGTTTTGATCATGGTGCAGGACAGTTTGAAGGCTGTTGTGTCCTGTTTTTCAAAGATCACATGTAGCTTAATCTTAAAGCGACGCTTACCTTTGTAGCATAATGCATAATGGTGACCGCCGGCGAGTAATGAATGATGCAGAGATTAACCTTTAGCCCTTGTGAAGGACACTGATTATATGTGTGTATTACTGCTTAAGCGTGCGGGGATGAAACGGTCATGTCTTATGTATGATTGCGTTCCTTTATCCGGCCTTTCTAGTTTAGGAACAAAGGCAGCGCACCCCTAAAAGCTGCCCAACAGGCTGCGAATTCGCTTGAATAAAGGCGCTATAAAGAGCTCATCTGGTCCTGGGATGCATTAATCATGCGTGTCCGCTCCGTGGCCCGCCAGGCTTGAGCTTTGAGTCCTCTGCGTCCTCCCTGTGATCAAAAGCTCTATTAAAAATCTGTCAAGACTATAAAAGCTACATTTCGCAAACATGCCTCACACGTTTAGTTCCCTGTTCTCCTGCTTTACTGCTCTCGCTGCATTACTCAACAAGTATCGCATAAGCATTACATTCAACACAACCACCATAAACTGAAGAGACACATGTTCCTCATCTTATTGTGAATGATTCATCTGTGCAAGTTTTTGTTCTACTTTAATCAAAATGTTATAACATTTATTTTTGGTTATTTCTTTTTCCTCTGATGTTGTGCAGGCTGCTGTATAACCTTTATAAAGTCCTGCCCATTATTTCTAATTGAAAATCCTCACATAAAAAATACATTTGACATTAAAACATTGTTTGTGCATGCTTGTAATCACGCAGAACAGAAATGAACCATTATAAATGTCAAAATAGATAATTTTGTTAACTTTGTTAAATAGTTGCGATGCCATTATTTGTTAGGCTAACATAATTTACAATATAAATAATATTATAATTGTATAACTAGAAAGTTGTGCATATGTGTAGGGTTATGCTTGTTGATATTGTACATTTCAGTCACACTTATTTTAAGGTGTCATTAAAGTGTAATTATACATTTAAGTACTGAGTAATATTAATTAACTACATGTACTGTACTTACTATAGGGTTACAGTTTGTTTTAGGGTTAGATTCATGTATTTATGCATAATTTATAGTTATTACTAATTATGTGTAACAAGGGCACTGTAAAATAAAGCATTACCTTATTTCAGAGTAACAATTTTTATTTCTTTATGTTTGCTGAAACTATACTTTATGAAACATACCTATGAATAGTAATAAGATTGTGCTATACCATTATTATCATATTCTATGGCAAACCTACATAAAGCAGGTTTGCTTCTATTCCAAAATATGTTAGGTAATCTGTTACTTGTTGCATTGAATGTGAATGTGGGTTTGGCTTGAGCCAAAAAGAGTTGGTCTTTGTTCATTTAGGTTTGCTTCAAGAGAGCAAACATACAATTTTGTAATATTCTATGCGTTACATACACTGTATACCACCTTTCAGAAGCTTTTTTCTTTTTCTTTTTTAATTCATCAATTATTTTTCTCTTTTCAACATTTCAACATTGATATATGATAAATGGTGTAAGTAAAATGTATTTAGGTACCACTTGTAGTACACTATGGGTTCAAGTACACTCATTTTTTTTCAAGTATTTTTTTTTTTTTTTGTACTGTGCACTTGTAAATAATACCCCCACTTCCCTGATGCACTGTAAATAAGCAACACCGTGACGTGCCAACACCATGCTTTACGGGTCGAGCCATCTTTTTGTCTATTTTCTATTCATTTTATTTTACATTTATATAGATTTTTCTTAGTAAATGCTTTGAAGTTTCATTCATTTCTGGCAGCAGGGAGAGTTTCTATCTGCTAGAGCATCTGTATTATCTTCAAGGTTATCTTTTAAAATTTTTATCTGAAGGTGTTGCTGCCATGGACACTGAATCTCTAAAGAGGTGTTTTGACACTGTGTGCTTCGGATCATCTCTGAGAGAACATGAGGTGGCTGAGTCCATCCCTTTTATTAAAGAAAGCTCTACATCATCACACCATCTTTAATGAAAGACACTAAAAGCAAAACCTTTGTGTTTTCATGCACTGGTCAATTTTAGAGAATTCATCTAAAATACATATATAAGTGTTTGTTTAATTGCATTTTGTCTGTTTGTGTCTGTGGATTTCAATTACAATACAAATCTTTAAAGGCTGTTTTTTTTTTTCTTCAACACTAAGTCAGAAATCTCCACATTAGAAGCACTTACATACAGTGGGTACGGAAAGTATTCAGACCCCCTTAAATTTTTCACTCTTTGTTATATTGCAGCCATTTGCTAAAAAATCATTTAAGTTCATTTTTTTCCTCATTAATGTACACACAGCACCCCATATTGACAGAAAAACACAGAATTGTTTACATTTTTGCAGATTTATTAAAAAAGAAAAACTGAAATATCACATGGTCCTAAGTATTCAGACCCTTTGCTGTGACACTCATATATTTAACTCAGGTGCTGTCCATTTCTTCTGATCATCCTTGAGATGGTTCTACACCTTCATTTGAGTCCAGCTGTGTTTGATTATACTGATTGGACTTGATTAGGAAAGCCATACACCTGTCTATATAAGACCTTACAGCTCACAGTGCATGTCAGAGCAAATGAGAATCATGAGGTCAAAGGAACTGCCTGAAGAGCTCAGAGACAGAATTGTGGCAAGGCACAGATCTGGCCAAGGTTACAAAAAAATTTCTGCTGCACTTAAGGTTCCTAAGAGCACAGTGGCCTCCATAATCCTTAAATGGAAGACGTTTGGGATGACCAGAACCCTTCCTAGAGCTGGCCGTCCGGCCAAACTGAGCTATCGGGGGAGAAGAGCCTTGGTGAGAGAGGTAAAGAAGAACCCAAAGATCACTGTGGCTGAGCTCCAGAGATGCAGTCAGGAGATGGGAGAAAGTTGTAGAAAGTGCAAGACAAATGAAGGACAAGACACCATCTTGGAGTCCTTCAGGTGTTTTTTTAGCAAACTCCATGCGGGCTTTCATGTGTCTTGCACTGAGGAGAGGCTTCCGTCGGGCCACTCTGCCATAAAGCCCCGACTGGTGGAGGGCTGCAGTGATGGTTGACTTTCTACAACTTTCTCCCATCTCCCGACTGCATCTCTGGAGCTCAGCCACAGTCATCTTTGGGTTCTTCTTTACCTCTCTCACCAAGGCTCTAGGAAGGGTTCTGGTCGTCCCAAACGTCTTCCATTTAAGGATTATGGAGGCCACTGTGCTCTTAGGAACCTTAAGTGCAGCAGACATTTTTTTGTAACCTTGGCCAGATCTGTGCCTTGCCACAATTCTGTCTCTGAGCTCTTCCGGCAGTTCCTTTGACCTCATGATTCTCATTTGCTCTGACATGCACTGTGAGCTGTAAGGTCTTATATAGACAGGTGTGTGGCTTTCCTAATCAAGTCCAAGTATAATCAAACACAGCTGGACTCAAATGAAGGTGTAGAACCATCTCAAGGATGATCAGAAGAAATGGACAGCACCTGAGTTAAATATATGAGTGTCACAGCAAAGGGTCTGAATACTTAGGACCATGTGATATTTCAGTTTTTCTTTTTTAATAAATCTGCAAAAATGTCAACAATTCTGTGTTTTTCTGTCAATATGGGGTGCTGTGTGTACATTAATGAGGAAAAAAATGAACTTAAATGATTTTAGCAAATGGCTGCAATATAACAAAGAGTGAAAAATTTAAGGGGGTCTGAATACTTTCCGTACCCACTGTACACCAAACTTCACAGTTTTATTCCTATCTATATTCTGATGGTTTGTTCATATATCATTTGTCTGATTTATATGACATTTTATCCTTAAAAACATGGGATTTTATTATTATTATTATTATTATTATTTTTTTTTTTTTTTTTTTTGTCTGTTGACAGTATTTTCCAACACTATCTCATGACCAATTCATATGTATTTTGCAAGATGACTAATTTGTACAAATTCGTACGACCTCACTCGTAGGTAATTCATATGAATTCATATGAATTTGGTAACCTGTAAAATATGTACGATTTAGCAAAAACGTACAAATTTGTGTCACTGTTTCTGAACTCCCTGAAACACCTCCATTATAGTTTTGAATTTTCTTCCTGGAACGAAAGCGTCACAATATTCCACATTTAAATAATAATTGCTGCCCAAGGCATATGCAGAATAAAGGGGCGGGGCCTGGTTGAGTTAGTTAGCTGTTTGATGAAACTGGTGGTTATGGTAAGGGGTGGGACATTTCCCAAACATGCTCGAAGCGCTTGACCAATCACAACACACTGGTCCAATTGACCAATCAGTGCACACTGTGCTTTTCAGAAGGAGGGGCTTCATAGAGACAGGAAATAAACAGGGGTGCATTTCCCAAAAGCATCGTTAATCAACTATGGTCGTAAGTCCCATTGAACTCTATTGGTAACGACGGAACTTGCGACCATAGTTCGCCTTGGGAAATGCACCCCAGTTCATTACTGACAGACTGGGAAGAAAAGAGCTGAAAAAATAGAGAATATGGGAAAAATAAGTGTGTTTTTGAAAATTTAGACATGGAAACTCATTCTAGTAGAGTTCAAACACAACACCAAGACTTTGAAAAAGGGTGTAATAGGTCCCCTTTACATGTTTACTCTTGCCTTAAAGGAATATTCCAAGTTCAGTACAAGGTAAGCTCAATTGACAGCACTCATGGCATAATATTGAGGGAGGTGGAAGTGAATGGAGCCAATGTGTTAATGTTAGCCACAAAATGTAAACAATATGCTTGTTAACATGATTTCAGTGAAGCTAAACACAAGACATTTAGAGACTTTATTATTCATATCTGGGTGGATCAAATGATTTAGCCAACTTCATCCCTTCGGGATTGCCCTGCTAAGCAAAATCTGTCTGAAAGGGGTTGAGCAGATGAGAAGGGGAATTGCTCTGTCAGTGTACACATCCCTTAATGTCCTATTGAGAGCAAGAGAGCTGGACACACTCGGCTGGATAGCAATCAGCTACACGGCCAGATAAGCCCACAGACCGATTGGATTTACCTATTACTCCCACAATCCACTGGAACAATATTTAATTTTGATCTTCAACTCAGACTGATCTGAAATCTGATCTGGTACAAGATACGGTACTGCGGCAATACCAGTACAAGTGAACTAAATCACAATATCACTTTCTAAAACCTTACTAATGCATTGCAATGTAATTATATAACAGTTATAATATATATTATATAACATGCATTCACTAACATGAACTGATACTAAGCCATTAATAATGTTACTTAAAACATTTGTTCATTAGTTAGTTCACAGTGCATTAACGTTATCAGATACACCATTTGAGTTTTTTTAATTGTAGTATTAAATGTTGAAATTAACATTAACTAACATTATTAAATACTGTAAAAAGTATATTGTTCATTATTAATGTTAACTAATGTAGTTAACTCATGTTAAAGGGTTAGTTAACCCAAAAATGGAAATTCTGTCATTAATTACTCACCCTCACATCGCTCCAAAACCTTAAGACCTTCGATCATCTTTGGAACACAAAGATATTTAATCTGGCCTCCGATAGACTGCAACACAATTAGCACTTTCAAAGAACAGAAAGGTAGTAAAGACATTGTTAAAATAGTCCACATGACTACAGTGGTTCAAATTTAATTTTATAAAGCGACGATAATACTTTTTAGTGCGCAAAAAGAATGACTTTATTCAACAATTTCTTCTCTTCCCTGTCATTCTCCTAAGCTGTTTACGTTGACACAGTACAGCGCTTCCGGGTTATACGTCAGAACGGCGATTCAGTATTGGTCGACCCTGTTCACGTGAGCACCACAGCGCATGTGTGTGATGCTGACGCAGGAGCCGGCCAATAATGAGCAGACGTTCTGACATTCAACCCTACAAATAAAACAAAGATCATTGGAGTACATTTTACAAGAAAATTCTATTTCAGTCTCAATTTTTCAAATTTAATTGATGTTGTCATGTCTTTGTAATTATTTGTATCTGAAGAAACACGTTTATTATGAAATGCTCTTAATGAATTATGTTATGATGATAAAAGCACAGCACATTCAAGAGCTATCAGTAAGCACAGATGCTCTTCTATACTGGTGCCATGTGCTAAATCGACATGTTGACACTGAACATCTGGTTGCTTATTTTCCATGATAATTAGCTTTGGTTTGTTCACCAGAAAAGTTTTTTTCTGTCTCTCTCTCTCTCTCTTTCAGCTAACAGCATGAAAACCAGGGAGGTCATCCTGAAATAATGAGAATGCATGCCTCAAATGACCATAAATCTGTGCTTTTGAGCTGGTCTATGTTAAATCCATTAGCAGTGACAGAAATGTTGTATGATATAATCTTTAGGCAGGCAGGCAGTGGACAAAACTGTATTACAGCAGCTCATCATACAGCAGCCTCAACACAAATTAGATCAGGTCAAGTTAAATACTGTTGCAGCAGATGTCTGTAAAAACAAGTAGAGTTTGTGTCTTTACATTACATTACATTTTTCATATCAATTGATGATGTCTTTCAACGGTTTCTTAAATTGTTTTTACTGGATGATAGCAGCTCATTGTCATGGTTAGCTTGCAGCACGCACAGACTGGATGCAGGAGTATCCAACAAAATCAGTCTTTATTATGAAACCATAACTCACAGAAGACCATAGGGGAAATGGGTATATATACACATGGCAAACATAACGATACACGTGACACTGATACGTAAATATAGAAACAAATGAGGAACAAATAAGTTACCAAGCAAACTGAAACTAAACCTAGCAGGGAAACAGGAAAAGAAAATGAAACAGAATATCAACATAAGTCCATAGAGAGAAATGTAAACCTGACATTACATCCCCCTTCCTGGAAGGCATGTCCTCGCACAATAAACAGTCCAATGGTGGAGGGAGGCTTGGGGCCCTTGAGGTGGGTGTATAGCTGGTGACATAAAAGACCCTGCAGGAGCTGGCAGAGGAAGATCCCATGGCAGAGCCAACAGAGAGAGGAGCCAGGGTGGAGCCTTTGCTGAGATTCCAGGCGAAACCTGGATATTGACCGATGGAGGTGGAGCAGGGGAGGTGGAAAGCCAGGTGAGTCGAGGGCAAAGTGATCAGGGAGACACTGCAGGCCTGGAAGACCTAGGCAGAGCTGCTGGCTAACCCTAATCCTCACTGGACCAAGGCGGAGACAGGAGCTCGGCAGACCGGATCATTACCGGAGGGAGGGAGGAGCCCGACAGAGTCGAAGGGCTAGGGAGACGAGGCACTGCTGAAAGCCAGAAAGTCAGTGGTTTGGGCAGAGTGACCACTGACCATGGCGGAGCTGGAGGGACAAGGTAACCCACTTGAGGTTGAGGCCTGATGGACAACAGTGGAACCAAGGGAGTGCAGAACCAGGGCGGAGACGACAGGCTGAGAGGCTGAGGTAGAGTTGTGGGCTTGGAGGCCTGGAGGCCCGAGGTGGAGCCGGAGGATCCACATCACTGTGCTGAGCTGGAGATCGGGAAGCCCAAGGCCGAGCCAGAGGGCTGCATGGAGCAGAGCCAAGGAGCTGAGCGGCTCCAGTGAAGCAGGCGGATCCAGGGGGGGTAGATGGAGCCAGCCGAGAGGACGCAAAAAAAAAAAAAAAGAAGGGATACAAAGGACATTGAGCAGGATCAGGTCATGAACATGATTACAATGGGTCTGGCTGAGGAGATGAGAGTTTGGGGGTGAGTGGGAAATTGCTCCATCTTCCACAGATCAATGAACCAGAGCTCTGTTTCTGGCTCAGGGATGGACTATGCTGCAATAGCTGACTCCTGGATGGATTGGCGATAGGCTCCAGACTTGGGACGGAAATGATGGCCTGTCCTGGCTCTGGGATGGACATGGTGCCTTGCCCTGGCTTCATAGCAGGAGTGGGCTCTATCTCAGGGTTTTTGGCAGGCGCAGGCTTGGGCTCTTGTTCCATGGTGGGAGCAGGCTTCATCGCTGGATCCCTGGTAGGTGTAGGGTTGACAAGGTCCTCTGCTTCGCAGATGGTGAGGATGGAACCACAGGGCAGGAGCTAGTATTGGAGCATTGAAGTATTAGAAACACACAGAGGGAGTGGTCTGGATAGTGTCTGGCACACCAGGTGTATAAAAAAATAAAAAATAAAAAAAAATCACTTGTATGGTCCTCGAGGGAACGATCCTCCTGATCGAGGAGTAGAAGGTGAACAGCTGGTAAGTCCATCTTTAACTCATGTTTTGGGTCGGTTCTTGTCACTGGACACAGGCATATCCTACAAAAACAGTCTTTATAATAAAAACATAGAATCACAAACCAACATAATCCACAAATGAGAACTGACAAAGAACTGAACATAAATGAGTATGATACGTGACTATAGAAACAAACAAGGATATAATAAGTAATTAATGAAACTGAAACTAAACAGAGCAGGGAAACAGGAATTAAAGGAAATGAAACAGAATAAGCCTAAGTCCATAGAATGGAACATAAACCTGACACTCATACACAATTTGAAGCATCAAAAAAGACAAGAGCTATGGGCATTGCTCCTTATGAAAGTTGTCTGCTGGGCCATTGATAAGATATCAGTATATCAGTAAGTAAGTAAATAAATAAATAAACAAACAAACAAACAGACATTTATTTAATTGTTGCACAATCACACAAAATGCACTGCATGTGCCTATTTTGTATGTGTGTGCGCTTTACTGAATTAATTTTGTGCTCATCAGAAAAAAAAAAATGACGTGTACAGCAACACTGTGAAACAAATGTATTAGGTAAAAATGTTCCATGAACAATGTATAAATGTTTTTGTATAAATGTATAAAACTTTTTATAATACATATGACATTGTCATCATCATGTGACCTACAAGCATCAGTTGCCTCGCTTCACTACCATTCACAAATCCCATGGCCCCATGTGATAGAAAAATATATGCACACTTCAGAATCTAGCCAGAAGGTCATCCAGGTACTTTTTGGCCATACGAGTACTGTGAAGTCAGACATACTTCTTTTATTACATAATGATTTCACCTACTATATTGTAGGGAAGTATGTAAATTTGGATGCAGCCTAAAACACTGAGCTTTAGAATAGCTCTGGCGCCATGGGAGTGGATTGCACTGCCATTCTGCTGACTGCCGGAAACCAAAGGACAGTTTGCTGCTTCCCAGGAGGAATTCGTGGACATCATCTGCATTATAAAGACCTTTCAGGGGACCTGTTTATTTTGTTTCAATTGTTAGAGTGAAGAGGCCATTTGCTGTTTCCAAGGCCCCAATGCTCACAAGCATCAATGCAAGCCTGCAACAGGTCAGGAGTAAGTAAATAAAGTTTTTTTCCCCCCTCTTTATAACTACCACACAAAAACAGCCACTTGAAGATTTTCAGTAGGGGGTGCTACATATGTACTCATAGACCTAACCTACATAAAACAGTCTGTGTGACTATTATAACCTCAAAATGAAGATCAGTATGAAGGTGTGTGCTAGTTATTATTCCCCCGGTGCCAACATTTGTGCCACAGGCTGCCGACCCCTGTAGAATAAAGAAACTGGGATTTTGATGATTAACGGTTCATTTAATTTATGATCACATGGACAGAAAACATGTTGCACATTATGAGTTCCACTATATGGTTCGTTGTTTCATGGTTCGCAACATATCAATACATTGTCCCATCTTTAACTTTTAATTAAGTTTGTTTTATTTTTTTCACCTCTAATACTGTTAAATCTAGTAAAATTCTCAAAATGTTTCCAGTGCAGTTATTAAGTTTGAAGCAATGCAAAATGCTTCAGCTTGGTAGGTGTCAGGGTTTTGTTTTGTTCTGTTGTGTCTTTGTTTTCATTGTGTTCACCTTCTTTTTGCTCATCTTCAGTTGACCCAGCTTGCATGTGTTTCTTTGTTTCTTCTCATTCACCTGTTGCTCATTAATTAGCTCAATTAGTTCCTCGTTTGGTCTTGTATGTATACATATACTCCCTGTTTGGTTCAGTTCTTTGTCCTATCTCATGTTGGATGGTTGTTTTCTGAGTTTCTCTGCCTGTTCCTGCTACAATAATAAATGTTATTTTAAAATCCAGAGAATGTCCTTATGAAATATGAATTAATTTGAGAAAACTCACAAGTTTTAATGTAGCAACTGTTCCTTTAACTGAGCACAATGCTCATTCTGTGACCCATATATGTTTTACTGTTAATAATGAAATGGATCTAATACTGTAATGGAGGCAAATGGGCACAGTATTAATGTAAAGATGGGAATGGAGGGAGAAAGGGTAAAAATAGTGGCTTGTGGTCAGGAACTGTGGAGAAATGACTGACCTTAATTATGTGGATGTCACTATGAAATATTCAGCCAATGAGTATTCCCATCTGCAGGCTCAGCAAAGCCTCATATAGAGTCATATTCACCAGCAGATGTGTGCTGAACGCTGCCCTGGTGAGAGCTGGCCAGTGCAGGGGAAAAGGTTTGGCTTGGTAAGATTGGCTTGCATCACCTGCGGAATAAATGGATATTATCGTTTACTAATACATGGCACAAAATTGTAATTTTAAGTTGAACGTCAACATGAAATTGACTCCATTTACTTTCTTAATACATGTTCCTGGTCTGTGCATATGGTTCTAATAATCTTTTATAAAAATTGCTCCACCTCTTATACTTTTCTTTTTTCCTTTGGCCTAATATTGCTAGAAGATAGTGCAGCAATTTAATGTTCATTAGTGTACAGAAACTAATTATGAGCAATATATTTTGACAGCATTTGAAAGTGTTGGGTTAAACATTTCCCCAAACTTCTGGGTAGTTTTATTTAACTCAACTATTGTTTAAAAATGACTGTATTGTTTGCTTAAAATGAACCCAAAATTGAACTTTATTGTATAGTTTTACCTTGGAGAAGCAGTAAAGGGTAAATTTCAGCTTAACCTTGCATCCTATACCATAAATAAAGAAACATAAAGGGCAAAGTTTACATCATATTCATTGCATACGATTTTTCTGCATAGGTTAAATTTCAGCAATTACTTGTGATGCTGAAATCTCTTGCTGCTCGTGTAAAAGAGACAAGGATAAACAGAGAGAGCAGAGAAAGAGATACAACCCGTGTCTCCTGGGATAGAGATCTTATTAACACCCGGAACGCCGCATTATAGGTGGAACAAAGGAGGTTCCGTGCGAGGTTGCCATGGTAATATCCCCTGGGCTTTGTCCTAAAGTGCTCCCTAAATTCAATTAGCTTCCCCCAATTACACTATCACACTGAGCTTGACTAAGCTGCAATGAATCCAAAGTAAGAGTCATTTGTCCAAAAGCAAAATTACCTTTCAACACTGTGAATGCCACCTATATATGAGCAATATCACACAAGTACTGTGATATGGCTGTATATCACATAGACATATGCATATTTATAGAAAAGCTATTTCTGGTTCTAAAATCTGATTGGCTGAGAGCCGTGTGATATTCTAGTGATAACAGCACTCCTACCTTTTCACCGTTTGTATCACTCTGCTTGAAACAACTGTCATGGTGCCTGAGCAAATCCACAGTATATATATATTTTTTTTTCAAATACTACACTTGTATCCCAAACTGAATCTAGGTGGGAATGTAGTTGTTTAGACCTAAAATATGTGACTCATATTTAATCATGTCAGCTATTTAACAATTTGTTTAGACGTTTTCGGAGATGCAAGCTCCATGCTGTCAGCGGCCGTTCAGTGCTCGTGTACCCGCCGAGAACAGCTTCATCTCAGCCAGTGCTTCGGGGATTTGCTGCTGGTTCTTATGTAGATAGTGTTTAAAAATATAATTAATTCAGGGTATATCAAATGGGCAATCTTTGGTCTTATTATTCTATTAGCATTAGGGCTGTCAAACGATTAATCGCGATTAATCGCATACAAACTAAAAGTTTAAGTTTGCCTAATATATGTGGGTGTACTGTGTGTAATTATTATGTACATATAAATACAAACACATTCATGTATAGTACAGTCCAAAAGTTTGGAACCACTAAGATTTTTAATGTTTTTAAAAGAAGTTTCGTCTGCTCACCAAGGCTACATTTATTTAATTAAAAATACAGTAAAAACAGTAATATTGTGAAATATTATTACAATTTAAAATAACTGTTTTCTATTTGAATATATTTCACAAATTAATTTATTCCTGTGATGCAAAGCTGAATTTTCAGCATCATTACTCCAGTCTTCAGTGTCACATGATCCTTCAGAAATCATTCTAATATGATGATTTGCTGCTCAATAAACATTTATGATTATTTTCAATGTTGAAAACAGTTGTGTACTTTTTTTTTAGGATTATTTGATGAATAGAAAGTTCAAAAGAACAGTGTTTATCTGAAATCTAATCTTTTGTAACATTATAAATGTCTTTACTGCCACTTTTGATTGATTTAATGCATCCTTGCTGAATAAAAGTATTCATTTCTTTAATTTCTTTTCAAAAAAATAAAAATAAAAATTCTTACTGACCCCAAACTTTTGAACGGTAGTGTATAATGCTACAGAAGCTTTGTATTTCAGATAAATGCTGTTCTTTTGAACTTTCTATTCATCAAGGAATCCTGAAAAAAAAAAAAGTACACAACTGTTTTCAACATTGAAAATAATCATAAATGTTTCTTGAGCAGCAAATCAGCATATTAGAATGATTTCTGAAGGATCATGTGACACTGAAGACTGGAGTAATGATGCTGAAAATTCAGCTTTGCATCACAGGAATAAATTACTTTGTCAAATATATTTAAATAGTACACAGTTATTTTATATTGTAATAATATTTCACAATATTACTGTTTTTACTGTATTTTTAATTAAATAAATGTAGCCTTGGTGAGCAGACGAAACTTCTTTTAAAAACATTAAAAATCTTAGTGGTTCCAAACTTTTGGACTGTACTGTATATATTTGAGAAATATTTACAAATATTTGTATTTATTTATATTTTTATATAATTTATATTATATATAAATACAAATATTTTGTACATAAATAACATATTTCTCTTAAATATATACATTAATTTGTGTGTATTTATATATGCATATTAATTACACACAGTACTCACACATATATTATGCAAACTCAAACTTTTATTTTGTATGCGATTAATCGTGATTAATCATTTGACAGCCCTAATTAGCATTCTATTAGCATTCGTTCTTCAGATCAATATCCATAATATTATATCCACACTCTAAAAAATGCTGGGTTAAAAACAACCCAAGTTGAATGTTTGCCCAACCTGCTGGGTAGTTTTACTTAACTCAACTATTGTTTAAAAATTACAGTATTGCTTACTTAAAATGAACCCAAAATATCTTGAAAATTAACATTTATTAATATGTTTAATAAATGAACATTTTAATTTAATTTTAGATTCATTTTAAGTCAGCCATATAGTCATTTTCAAACAATAGTTGGGCTAAATAAAACTACCCAGCAGGTTGGGCAAACATTTAACCCAACAGTTGGGTTAAAACAACCCAATCGCTGGGTTTGTCCATTTTCAACCCAACTTGGGTTGTTTTTAACCCAGCATTTTTTAGAGTGCATTATAGAAAAATATAAGTCCACTGAGAAAAGCGATATTTTTGTCTTTGTCCTTTTAAAAGATTTCTCATGACAGCGCTAAAACAACTTCCTATTCCCTTTCAATTTGCTACTGACTCACACATAAAGACAATCTTTGCCACCATCTAATGGTGTAATAATATAACTTTCACTGAATGGACCCTTTCTCAGTACCAAATAAACACAAGCAAACAATTCAGTCAAATGCGTAAAAGCATCGTTCTAGTACAGGACTTAAGTTAAATATAGCCTAAATATAAAGTTATGAAACTTAATTTTCCCCTTAACCCAAATCATTTTGCTCTGAACAAGTATCAGAATAATAAGACCAAAGACTGCCTGTTTGATAAACCCCAAATTACTTTTGTTTAAACACTATCTACATAAGAGCCAGCGGCAAATACTCGAAGCACTGGCCGAGATGAAGCTGTTCTCAGCGGGTACTCGAGCACTGAAAGGCCGCTGACAGCCTGGAGCTCACATCTCCAAAAACATCTAAGCAAATTGTAACATAGGCACTATATGTTTACATATGAGTCACATTTTGAGGTCTGAACAACTACATTCTCACCTAAAAACTCTTAAAACTACATTTCGTGACACAACAACAGTAGTATTTATGAAAGCATCACTTATGGAACATCAGAGGTGGGTAATCCAGGGGTCAAAGAGTAAAAGTCCTGCCATATTTTTATTCCACCCACTGAAGCATTAATGAGATAAATAAGTGATTAATTGAGTGATGATTGACCATTATTGAAGACACCTGATGATAACAAGGAGAAAATCACAATTTTTAAGTTACCATCATCGAGGTCAGGGTTTGTTTTAGTTGAGCTCTTGACCCTTCACTTTTTAATATTAGATTTTGTTTGGGCAGTTTTAACTGCATTAAAACCAACCAGAAAAGCAAAGTTAAAAGATGATCAGGTGTTGTTGGTTATGTTTTTACATAATCATTATTTAATCTGAATCACTGAACTCATTTAGAGCCCAATCTCTGAGTTAGATTTACATTATTGATTACAGCAGCACTGTGATTCTACAGCACAAGACCAACTTTATCAATGCAATTTTTTTTTTTTTTTGTCTTTTTTTTTTGTGTCATTTAAACACACAGACATCAAGAATCATCCTGTGAATCTCAACAGTGGTGGCCATCAAAAAGCATGTTGCAGTGCATTCTGGGTGCCACCAATCAAAATTCATCCATGCCTCCCATCATGCATTGCTGCATGAATAAATTGTGAGCTGAATTGTCTTAGTAATTTTCTTTATTCTCACTATTAAAATTTTTCTGTTTTTCTGTGACTTTTTAGTAGCTTGTTTTCTAATATTCAGAGTTGATCTGTTTATCAGAACATGTTGCTTGTCACCGTTGTTGAGATTCATACGCTGATTCTTGATGTCTGTGTGTGCCTAAAATATTTTCTTTTTTTGTGATAAGGACAACTTTTTAAAAAAAAATTCTGTATTGTAAAAGCTGATCTTGTGCTGTAGAATCACAGTGCTGCTGTAATCAATAATGTAAATCTAACTCAGAGATTGGGCTCTAAATGAGTTCAGATCAAATAATTATGTGAAAACATAACCAACACCTGATCATCTTCTCTCTTTGCTTGTCTGGTTGGTTTTAATGCAGTTAAAACTGCCCAAACAAAATCTAATATTAAAAAGGCAAAGGTCAAAAGCTCAACTAAAACAAACCCTGATCTCGATGATGGTGGCTTAAAAATTGTGATTTTCTCCTTTGGTGATTCTGCTTGTTATCATCAGGTGTCTTCAATAATGCTCAATCATCACTCAATTAATCACTTATTTATCTCATTAATGCTTCAGTGGGTGGAATAAAAATATGGCAGGACTTTTACTTTTTGACCCCTGGATTACCCACCTCTGAGGAACATACTGCAATAAGCCGCTTTTAAGGAAAATGGTCATTACTGTAGTGTAGGATCGGAATGTGCATAGGCTCATTTGAAAAAAACGTGCCCCTACATTTCTGCAAAAATCCACAACATAAATATACATAAAATTTGTTGCAGTTTCCAGCTGAAATTAACACTAGAGGCAGTAAAACACCAATACAATTTGTATTCCTTTTCACAGAAATCTTTACAGGGGCAGATTATTAATAAATACTTATTTTTGACCACAATATTATGTTATGAGCTCAAAACACTTTTACCATAGTACGTGATTTGTAAACTAATACATTTTGGGGTTTGCATCACATAACCAGCTCCATATGTGTGGCTTTTCTGATGTGGTAAACTTGCTTGGAAGCTCACCTGGTACAGCATTGTGATGTGAAGCGCTCGGGTACGAGTCCCGTGAAACACGAGTCTTGTAGAAGCAAAATCAAAAGTTTTTATCTCACGTTTGCTTTTGCTAACACTGTTGGTCATGTTTAGTGTAGGTGCTACGTTATTGTGATAGAGCATTAACCTTTTAGCGCCACACGCAGGACATTTCATTTCCCAAATGCAGCGTACCACAAACAATGTAATACAATATTGTCAGATTCAAGCTCATCTGTTGAAAATGAACTCAATGGACATTTCACAGTGTTGAGAAATGCGCAAGAAGCCACATGATATCATTTTGCATAAATGTCGTGCAGGCACATTTTTACACTACGCCTGTTAGAAGTACTTCTGAATCAAAACGATCAAATTATTCAATACTCAAAAAAATAAAAGGTTAAAGAGATGCAAAAACTCAGACTGCACACCAGACAGTGAAATATTTATGTGAAGTGGTTCAGGATGAATTAATTGCATAAGTGTGGAGAAAAAAAGATGTACATCAAAACACTGTGCACGTCTATACTCCTGTTATCTGAGCCCCAAGGTTCCTCTGCTCCTCATAGTGTGTTTTCTATTGGCCTTCAGTTTGTTCTGTATATGTGGAGCAGTGTAAATATGCCTGGTTTCACTCGCTATCACATTTTTCTCTTAGCCATGAGGTTCTTTTTTGAGTGTGACAACTTGATTGATTCAGATTATCTTTGATTTAAGGATTAGGTTGAGTGAATCTCTATTTGCTGTTCCCAAGACCTTTTTGTCATTGAGCGACATATATATTTATTGTGAAGGAGCGCAGACACATCTGTAGCTTTAATTGTACTTTGACACATTAAAATGGGCCTTTCCTCTGTGTAACAAATACTGTTTTTATTTTTTCTACTTCAAAATTTTGTAGTTACCTGCTGCTTCTTTGTAATTAATTGTGAAATTTAGCCATTTCTGAGTGAAAATTGTTTCTACACCATTTTTGTTTTTTCAGTGTATGCACAATGTTGACAGAAAAATGGCAGGCATTTCAGGTTTTCTGTAATGAAGTTGTGTTTCTAATAAACAATGTTTTCTTTTAGGAATATTGTTTTAACTGACAATAAACGGTCATCAAAATACCTTTCCATCCTGCAAACTGTACAGAGACTACTGTGTTTGAAAGGTTCTGCAGAAAAGGACTGACCCAGATGTTGCAGTATCGTCTGCGTCATGAGAGAAACATCGAGAGGGGGCAGTGTTGCCTTAGAATTTAGCACATAAGATACAGAAATGCAGTCCTGAAGTAATGTACCTCACACTCTGAAAGCAGAGGAGGGCTGGTCAGGCAGAGAGCTTTACAAAATGAATAGAGCTGCAGGGGGCAGAAATCACCGTGTGCTCCACTCCACACAGCAAATGTTGTGCAGCAGGTATACTTCAGCCATGAAATCCAATTTTACAAGCAAGATTGTGCTCAAAATGACCAATGTTCCAAACACTACAACTGTACATGCATGTAGATCTCACAATCTGACTTATTTTGCACTTCTGTAAATGATAGTGGTGCAAAAGCATAGATAGATAGAAGAACGGACAAACCTATAGATGGATGGATCTAACCCTAACAGACAGAATCCTATGATACAATCCTATGATCAGGATTAGAGTCAAACTCGACTTTGACTGTTAACCAAGGAGAAAACCAGACTTCATTTATACGACCAGTAACGCTGCTTATCTGTTCCAGTTAGTGTGGGACATGAATAAAACATGGGCTAACATGAACTTTATGCATTGTTTTTCTTTCTCCTCATCGTCGCCTTTGCTTCTGAAACCTGGCCTGAATATCTATCAGGTGGAGAGCAGACAGTCAGGGGAGGTGAGCCTTTGAAGTCGTCTCTCTTGAGCTCATCGTAAAACACTCTGAAAGCAAAATATCGGACTACAATGCTTAAGCCCCTTGGTAGGATATCTCTCAGGATTTCCCACAAGATAATTTATTTAATTGCCATATTTGTTGGAATTAATGAAACCACCTCTGAGAACAAGCTTTTCAACTGACACGAAGAGTGCTGATATTAAAGAAATGTTTCTGGTTAAACAACTCAAACTCTGTGTGCAGCTTATGTGACTTACTCTTGATTACTTCAGAAAATAGTCTGCTCATTCCTCAATTAAAATAATATAATACTTTAAAAAAGTATCTGAAGTACCTGCAAAAATAAAATGAAAATGCACACACAATGCAATCTTGTGTTATGTTTTTCTACCCAAGTCCTGGGTTTGTGTTGAGCCTTTTGGGTCTTTTTCTTTTACCCAGAACCGGGGTCAACCGGTACGTGACAACCCAGTGTTTAGGTGGTTTTTGTGTTACCCTGATCCTGGGTCAGACGTAACAACCCAGCGTTTGGGTAGTTTTTGTGTTACTGAGACCCTGGGTCAGACGTAACAACCCAGTGTTTGGGTAGTTTTTGTGTTACCCTGATCCTGGGTCAGACGTAACAACCCAGCGTTTGGGTAGTTTTTGTGTTACCCTGGTCCTGGGTCAGACGTAACAACCCAGCGTTTGGGTAGTTTTTCTGTTACCCTGATCCTGGGTCAGACGTAACAACCCAGCGTTTGGGTAGTTTTTCTGTTACTGAGATCCTGGGTCAGACGTAACAACCCAGCGTTTGGGTAGTTTTTCTGTTACCCTGATCCTGGGTCAGACGTAACAACCCAGTGTTTGGGTAGTTTTTGTGTTACCCTGATCCTGGGTCAGACGTAACAACCCAGCGTTTGGGTAGTTTTTGTGTTACTCAGATCCTGGATCAGACGTAACAACCCAGCGTTTGGGTAGTTTTTGTGTTACTCAGATCCTGGGTCAGACATAACAACCCAGCGTTTGGGTAGTTTTTGTGTTACCCTGATCCTGGGTCAGACGTGACAACCCAGCGTTTGGGTAGTTTTTGTGTTACCAGATCCTGGGTCAGACGTAACAACCCAGCGTTTGGGTAGTTTTTGTGTTACTCAGATCCTGGGTCAGACGTAACAACCCAGCGTTTGGGTAGTTTTTGTGTTACCCTGATCCTGGGTCAGACATAACAACCCAGCGTTTGGGTAGTTTTTGTGTTACCCTGATCCTGGGTCAGACGTAACAACCCAGCGTTTGGGTAGTTTTTGTGTTACTCAGATCCTGGGTCAGACGTAACAACCCAGCGTTTGGGTGTTTTTGTGTTACTCAGATCCTGGGTCAGACGTAACAACCCAGCGTTTGGGTAGTTTTTGTGTTACCCGATCCTGGGTCAGACGTAACAACCCAGCGTTTGGGTAGTTTTTGTGTTACTGATCCTGGGTCAGACGTAACAACCCAGCGTTTGGGTAGTTTTTGTGTTACGATCCTGGGTCAGACGTAACAACCCAGCGTTTGGGTAGTTTTTGTTACTCAGATCCTGTGTCAGACGTAACAACCCAGCGTTTGGGTAGTTTTTGTGTTACCCTGATCCTGGGTCAGACGTAACAACCCAGCGTTTGGGTAGTTTTTGTGTTACCCTGATCCTGGGTCAGACGTAACAACCCAGCGTTTGGGTAGTTTTTGTGTTACTGAGATCCTGGGTCAGACGTAACAACCCAGCCTTTGGGTGGTTTTTGTGTAACCCTGATCCTGGGTCAGACGTAACAACCCAGCGTTTCGGTGGTTTTTGTGTTACCCTGATCCTGGGTCAGACGTAACAACCCAGCATTTTGGTAGTTTTTGTGTTACCTGGATCATGGGTCAGGGTCACTGAGATTTTGCCAAGTAAGACGTGTTCCTGGATCAACATATTTTGTTGGTCCTGGAACAACATTCCAGTCTGAAAATTTAGTCTTAACCCTATTCCTACCCCTAAACCTAATCCTACCCATAAGTTATCCCTAAAATCAGAGGGGAAAGATAGGTGAATAACATTGATGTAAAAGCACCTAACCCTGGTTGCAAGCCTAAACTTGACATAAAAGGTAAACTTGTCCCTCAAATCTGAGTGGTTGATTGTAATGTTAAAATATCTTCATGGAACATGATCTTTACTTAATATCCTAATGATTTTTGCCATAAAAAAAAAAAAAAAAAATCGGTAATTTTGACTCATACAATGTATTGTTGGCTATTGCTACAAATATACCCGTGCGACTTCTGACTGGTTTTGTGGTCCAGGATGAACAATCCAATTTAACTTTTTTTGATTCACAATGCTCTGTTGGAGCAACTTAATGGCTGGACTTTGTTCTGCACTATGTTCCACCACTTTAAGACTAATGGATTTGTTGTTTGTTTTGTTTTCTTATTCAAGAGATTATAAGCTAGATGCAGCTTTTTTTGGGTTCTCACTGAATGTTCTTCGATTGATCTGTTGAAAGCAGATATTTTGAGTTAGATGCATAAATGTTCAAATGTATGCATCTAACTCCTATTCAAATTTTACATTGAAGGGGTGCATACAACATATTTGCCCACCGGCAGCTATAGTTGCTGCACATTCAAATATGTTTTTTTAAGGAAAAAAAAAAAAAAAAACCTTGGGAAAATAAATGCAGAACATGTTCACAAAGGACACAATTAACAGGACTATATGCATGAAATCATTCAGTAAAATGTGGGCACAAATGGGATAATGTTAATAGGTCTAGTGAGCAGGTTTCTAAGATAAAACTACAAATCAAGTTCATCACTAATGAATGTTGAACAAAGTGGCCCTGAGTCTCACACATTTGTATTCTGAAGTCAAGGAACTGGGGTTCTTTAAATGCAAACTGAATTTCTTAGAGAATGTAGATCTCATTTGTAAGAAAACAAGGGAGAGATTTTATTTTTGTTATTCTGCAGATGGTGAGCTAGTTTACTGTCAGCCAAAGTGGCTGGAATAAAAGATTGCATATACTCTGACAAATAAAACAAAACTCTATTGGATTGTAAAAAACAAAACTGTGGATGCCAAAAAGTAATATAGCAGAACAATACAGCAGAAAGCCTTGTCTGTTATGCATGACGCAACTTATTGGGTGCACCAAATGTTACTAAAACAGGATTTTAATCAATAAGCAAGCAACAAAGTGTAGTAAATGTTTAGGAAAAAAATACTTGTTCCTTTTTTACGCCTTATATGATGTTTGTCTAAAGGTTCTGTCACATTTACCGTTGTTCAGGGAGTTTTCATGTGCAAAATCCAGTCATCTCAATAGGAATCCACGACTGGGAATTTCACATGAGTATGAATGAATTCCCCACGCAGATTTCACAAAAGTGTTGAACTTTGCCATATGGATTCGGCACAGTGCCAAACAGAAAGCTACTTGGTTTGAAAGTGACCTCAGTGTGAGCTGTGCTTCATGCATCCCTACACTATTGACAGCGGACCTTTTGTGAGTGCTCCTTTATGCTGTAGGAGTGCGGTTTGTGCAATGTACTGTATGCGATTTTTCTCCATATAGTGGACTTCACTGGGGTTCAACAGGCTGAAGGTCAAAATGTCAGTTTCAGTGCAGCTTCAAAGAGCTCTACATGATCTCAGACGAGGAATAAGAGTCTTATCTAGAGAAACCATCGGACATTTTCTAAAAAAATAAATAAAATTATATTTTTTTTTACCTCTGCGAAGTGCCACACATTACATAATCACGTTGGAAAGGTTCCTGAATTTCTATTGTTAAGGTAATGATTCTCGTTCCTGTATTTTTGTACACATTTACATTATGATGTTTAAGTTACGCTTTCATAACTTAATGTGAACATTAGCAAAATGTTTTTAGAACATATTTTTGTTAGTTGGTACTAAACTCAAATGTACTGGACAAGCAGATCATGTTAAAGCCTGGCAGGTAAAAGAAGACAATACTAACTAGAAGAATAGCACACATTGATCGATAAAGGGTCAGATGTGAAGAGACTCTTGGGCATGTGCATCTCTCAAATACAGCTGCAACAGCATGTCTGACTCAATATTGAGTACAGCAGGAGGGAACTCTGTGAGAGAGCAACACATCCAACCTCGATCCCATCTAACCCACATCATTCTGAGAGGGGAGTTTCAAGAGGACTGAAATTGCATTAAACAGCAAACAGGGAAATATACAGAGATATTCATAGACCGTAATGAATGTTGATTGGTCCTATCACATGATAAGTATCTGTGCTGGGCACATTATGAGTTATTTACTTCAAAGTGGCTCCCTTGAAGTGGAAGAAGACATATACTTGAGAAGATGAGACGGTGTGGTGAAGTACAGTGGTTCTCATCTAGTGAGTCTTAACCACAGATGCATCATGGACATCAGAGAAAAAAAACATGCTAAATGCAAATAAATAAAAAGTATCCAACCATTTAAAAGTCCCTGAAATGCCTCCATTGTAGTCTTGAGTTTTCTTCCGGGAACGAACACGTCACAATATTCCTCATTTAAATAATTCATATGCAGAATAAAGGGGCGGGGCCTGGTTGAGTTAGTTAGTAGTGTGTTGAAACTGGCGGTTATGGTAAGAGGCGGGACATTTCCCAAACACATCGACCAATCACAACACACTGCTCCAGCTGACCAATCAGAGCACATTGTGCTTTTCAGAAGGCGGGGCTTCATAAAGACAGGAACTAAACAGAGCGTTACTGACAGACTGGGAAGAGAGGAGCTGCAACAATGGAGAATATGAGGAAAATCAGCATTCAAGTATGAAAACCTCTCTAAAAGAGCTGAAAAACTAAACTTTGTAAAAGGGCATAAAATGGCCAAATCATGATTATAACTGTGCATATTTTTGGGCTTATGTAGTTCATGGTGATATAACATTAAAATGTTCAATTTAACCCTCTGGAGTCTGAGGCTGATTTGGGGCCTGGAGAAGTTTTGACATGCTCTGACATTTGTGCTTTTTCAGTTCTTCATAAACATATTAATGGAAAAAGTGTCCTTACACTGTATTCAGCACAAACTAGGCTACAATAATATGTGAGGAACATGTGTACATGTTTGTGTTTTTGAAGGAATAACATTTTGCGTGGTTATTGAAAAAACAAAAACTTAAGTCACTGAAATAAGGCCAAAAAAGTATAGTAAATCTGTGTTCACAAGACTTTTGGGTATTGGAGGTTGTAGACTAGAATTTTTGCTTCAGAATTATGTAAAAATTATGCTGCCTACTCCTTCATATAAAACAATATATTCATTTAGTTTTTGTAAGACACTTTTTGCCAAGAAACACAGTATGCGAGGAGGCGTGAATCACCACTGAAATGGCCATTCTCCCTGAGAAGACAAAAGAATTGGATAGTAATGAGCTGAAATGACTTGCATATTAATGAGGCATTTCAGTCAGGTAGGCTGTGAAAAAACCTTCTGTGTGATGTCTCAAGCTCATTAATGATGAAACATACAGAAAAATATTATTACAATATAAAGTAATGGTTTTATATTATACTTTAAAATATAATGTATTTCTGTGATGCAAAGAGTCTGAATATAGGCTTTTAGTTTAAAAGCATGCACATTTGGAGAAATATTGGATTCTCATATGCTTATGTCAATTTTCTATACAGAGGAGTTATTTTTTTTAATATTCACTGTCATACTATGAGCGCTGGTGTTTTCAATTCATCCTTGAAGTCGGAGGGCGCTCTGTGCATTTTTAGTCCACAAATTCATCTAAAAGAAGAGGCTATTCCATGAATGGAGTTTCCAATTCATACAGCAGCAGGAGGGCGCTAAAGAAACAAAAACTCATCTAAATTCATCCATAGAAGAAAAGTAAACAGGAACTAACTGTATGTCTTCTAGAGATCGCTAACCATGACTTTTACATCCAGATAAACACTTTTCAAGACAATAATACACGATTGAGATGATGCATGTATTGCCTCTGAATTTGCGTCTGAATAGCGCTGGCTCCGTGGGCTGGCCGCATTAGCGGATAATGAGCTGAATCACAGTCTTCTGACATGGCTCTCTTTTCATACAGATTACATAAACACAGAAGGTTTGTTTTCGATTTGACTTACATGATTTAAACCTGACATCTTAACGTTTTTTTAGACATAAGTTAATTTTTCTGTGATTATATTCACTAAGTTACAGTTCATTTCTGAGAATTATCAGATTGGATTTCGTTCAAGGGAGAGGAAGATCACGCATCATGTTTTTTTCTATTTTACAAAAAGCACAACATTTTGTTTTTACTTTGAGTGTATATAAATAAAAGAAGACATTCTATAGTTTCAATTGATATTACTTATGTCTCTATGACAAAAATGACGGAGTATTTGAAGTCTGTTTTGCTGCAATGTGAAAAAAAACTGCAAAACGCGCCGGCGCGTTTTTAGACCTCAGTGTTTAAAGCTCAATGTCAAGTGTAGCTGAATGCAATTCACAGTACATGTTGCCATAGCAGCCTTGTGAACTTTCTTCTACTGTGGTCATTTTTCTCTTTGCTTTTTTTTTTTTTTAAAGCAAAAGTTTGAAGAGAATCTTTCTGAGCAAGACAGTGTAAGTTAGTTTTTACATTTACTGTACATTTATGCATTTGGCACACACGTTTATCCAAAGTGACTTACATCGCATTCAATACATTTTACATTTTTTATCAGTTCTTAGTCAAACTGTGTCTATGTTCAATGGCATAGAGATTTTGAAGGTAATTATATTGCCTTCAAAACTGATGTTTGTTAATGCCACAGTAATGTAAGCATATCAGGACTGCACAGAGTATGATTCTGGCCTGAGGCTCAGGATGCTACATGAAATATTCGGAGTGATCCATGAGCCTTCACCATTGTGCCCTTGAGCAAGGCACGTAACCCCAGGTTCCTCCAGGAGGGCTGAGCCTGATAAGTTCATGGCTGCATTCGGCAGATTTGTGGTAAGAAGCACCACCTGCCCTGGTGCTGTAGTGTTATAGTCACCATGAAACAGAAGTTGTGCTAGTCTTTTCTTCACTATTTTGCCATATGTCTGAGTGAAACGTAGAAATGTAGCTTGATTTTGTCCAAGGGGAATTGATTGGAAGGCTGTAGTTTGCTATTGGTGGATCTCATGTGAGTGACAGGTTGTCCCGCCCTCGTTATCAGAGAAGACAAGGGGAAGTTATTTTGATTCAAGATACTGCAATATTCCATAAAATTCCCATTGATTTCATGCTGACTTTAAATAAAGTGTTGTTATAAAAATGTATATAATAAAGTGACAAATAAAACTGATGAAATAAAATGTTACAAGGTTTTAGCAACCTCAACTTGCCATGCCGTCATGATAAAATCAGCTTATATGAGACTTTCTGACACTAGGCATCTTATACTGACTAATTGCAGGTTCCTTGTTGAATACTGAGGAAACAATTGACTCACATTCAGACAGACCAACTGTGCATGTATCTAATTGAGTTTGGTTGCCAGTCTCATTGGGTTATTTGTGAGTGAATTGGACAGGGTAAATTCAGACTGTTTTGTTCAGACTTTATTGTGTCAGCTCTTTAGGGTGCTCAAAGTGTGGTGAACGATGCAGCCATCTTGCTGTTCTTGCGCTTTCCTTCACTCAGGTTTAAACTGCTGATGGTTGTTTCCATACCTGGAGACTTCGACTTGGACAACATTGAATTCAGCAATCTAGAGGCAATTATAGACAATTGTATTTACCACTTGGGTTCCCAACACCCAAGACTAAAATGTGTGTGTTTTTTTCTTTCTGTTTTTCTCAAGATAATACATGCATATACTGTATAAAATCAAGTTTTTTGAAAGTTTGTTGGTGAATTCTGCCCTGCAAATTCATATCCCAGCAAGATCAGCAATATAAGATTGATATGTCATTGATATGATTGATATATTATGACTATTGCAGTGTCCGTACAAAATTTTGCATGCTCAAAGTCTGGGACGTATTTTCCTGTGCAGGTTTGTTTTTGGTCACACAACCTGACCATGTCAGCATCTAATTTCATTAGCTTTTACTGAGTAAATAGTGTAACGTTTGATTGGATACAATGCTATACAATACATACAATACATATACAATCTTTATATACAATTTATATAAAAAGGGCTTCCTCATCCCTTGAGAGTTGCTTACAATAAGCATTTTAAAAAATACAGTATAAATATAATTGATCCTTTTTTAGACCCACCACTGAGATCCACCATTTCAAACCAATTTGGTCAAAGTAACAAAACAGCAATTTCCTATGATTGTCCCACAAATGGATGGTGAAAAATGTCCTTGGGCACCTATTCTCTGATTCCCAGTGGGAAAAAAAGGACCTAATGAAGACGTTTCAAACACGGTGCCAACATCAAAAACTATCCGCACTCATGTCAACACCATACAACCATCAAGCCCAAAAAGAAAGTATGCAATCAGGACCCTTTTACTGCGTTCTCGTGCACCTCTCTATAGGTGTGGAAGCACACAATGACCTTCATAATGGTCCTATTCAATCTCTGTCAAAATGTGTGATGACTTAACCAGCATTCACTCCGACTAAACCACAACCACTGACCGTAGCGAGAGCCACAGCAACCCGCTCTCATTGATCGCAGTTCATCAGCAGCCGAAGACCATTGATCCCTCCCCAGTCACTTCACATTGATTACTGCCATGCTATAGGGCCGCGTGACACGTCCCTGAGCTCAGCTACACTTTATTAGAGGTGCAATCATTGCGCCGGCGTGATTTGGGTGCCCTGCTGCGTGTGCTCTCTCTTTCCTGCTAGCACTGCACGGATGAACTGCCACGTGTACTGCAGCGGTTCAATAAAAGTCTGCAGCGATATCAGCGCCATCAAGGTGTTGTTTCATGGAGTTTGGGTTCTCACAAAAGGATTTTTAAGTTACTTTCTTTCAACACACACTCTCTATGTGACCTTTTTATCTGTATCTTTGCAGCAGACAGGGAAAAAAATGTGTACATTTCATGCTGTTAAGAGTAAACTACTATAATATATCTATTATAAATCATCAGAATGTATAGATAATGTGTCCCGTTTTATATTAGGTGTCTTTAACTACTATGTATTCATTTTAATGAATAATTTGATACAATGCACTTATTGTGTACATACAAACCCAATTCCAAAAAAGTTGGGACACTGTACAAATTGTGAATAAAAAAGGAATGCAATAATTTACAAATCTCATAAATTTATATTTTATTCACAATAGAATATAGATAACATATCAAATGTTGAAAGTGAGACATTTTGAAATGTCATGCCAAATATTGGCTCATTTTGGATTTCATGAGAGCTACACATTCCAAAAAAGTTGGGACAGGTAGCAATAAGAGGCCAGAAAAGTTAAATGTACATATAAGGAACAGCTGGAGGACCAATTGGCAACATGATTGGGTATAAAAAGAGCCTCTCAGAGTGGCAGTGTCTCTCAGAAGTCAAGATGGGCAGAGGATCACCAATTCCCCCAATGCTGCGGCGAAAAATAGTGGAGCAAAGGAGTTTCTCAGAGAAAAATTGCAAAGAGTTTGAAGTTATCATCATCTACAGTGCATAATATCATCCAAAGATTCAGAGAATCTGGAACAATCTCTGTGTGTAAGGGTCAAGGCCGGAAAACCGTACTGGATGCCCGTGATCTTCGGGCCCTTAGACGGCACTGCATCACATACAGGAATGCTACTGTAATGGAAATCACAACATGGGGTCAGGAATACTTCCAGAAAACATTGTCGGTGAACACAATCCACCGTGCCATTCCCCGTTGCCGGCTAAAACTCTATAGGTCAAAAAAGAAGCCATATCTAAACATGATCCTGAAGCGCAGGCGTTTTCTCTGGGCCAAGGCTCATTTAAAATGGACTGTGGCAAACTGTTCTGTAGTCAGACGAATCAAAATTTGAAGTTCTTTTTGGAAAACTGGGACGCCATGTCATCCGGACTAAAGAGGACAAGGACAACCCAAGTTGTTATCAGCGCTCAGTTCAGAAGCCTGCATCTCTGATGGTATGGGGTTGCATGAGTGCGTGTGGCATGGGCAGCTTACACGTCTGGAAAGGCACCATCAATGCTGAAAGGTATATCCAAGTTCTAGAACAACATATGCTCCCATCCAGACGTCGTCTCTTTCAGGGAAGACCTTGCATTTTCCAAAATGACAATGCCAGACTACACACTGCATCAATTACAACATCGTGGCTGCGTAGAAGAAGGATCCGGGTACTGGAATGGCCAGCCTGCAGTCCAGATCTTTCACCCATAGAAAACATTTGGCGCATCATAAAGAGGAAGATGCGATAAAGAAGACCTAAGACAGTTGAGCAACTAGAAGCCTGTATTAGACAAGAATGGGACAACATTCCTATTCCTAAACTTGAGCAACTTGTCTCCTCAGTCCCCAGACGTTTGCAGACTGTTAGAAAAAGAAGAGGGGATGCCACACAGTGGTAAACATGGCCTTGTCCCAACTTTTTTGAGATGTGTTCATGCCATGAAATTTAAAATCAACTTATTTTTCCCTTAAAATGATACATTTTCTCAGTTTAAACATTTGAAATGTCATCTATGTTGTATTCTGAATAACATATTGAAATTTGAAACTACCACATCATTGCATTCTGTTTTTATTCACAATTTGTACAGTGTCCCAGATTCTTTGGAATCGGGTTTGTACATGTTTTTATGTTGTATATTTTAAAAAAAAAAAAATGAGTGCATGTAATTACAGCTGTAATTAATTGCTATAATTACATCTATATAGCCGCAAACAGCAATTATCGAGGTTTAAGCATTTTAAAGCCTTTAAGCCAATGCATAAATATGCATTGTAACCATAAGCATTAAGTATGCATTAAGCCAAGCATTAATATGCATTAAGCCAATGCATGTAACCACTTAAATCACAGAAGGAAAAAAAAAAAAAAATACAGCCAATACAGGCAGTTTAACATACAAAATATTTGGTTTTTAGCATCCGATCACCATACAAGTTGGCATGCTTGTTTAGAGTCGTAGGTTGCATGTACTCACCTTCATTAAGTTCTACCAGAAAGACTCTGGAGGCAAGATAACGTAACAATGTCATTTATTAACAACCAGCACGCAAAATATTATAAAAAAAAGTTATTTGGCGTAGGCCATGTCCATAACACACATCCTGAGGGTTGCGGACTCTGCATTTCCTGCCTGGAGATGAAGGCAGGGGTGTAGCCGACCCCCTGGAAGGGACCATCCTGGTGGTGGTGGGGAGGTTGTAGGTGGAGGTTGGCGTCAGCATCTGCAAACTCCAAGTGTTAGATAATGATTGATTAGATCTAAACTAATAAGTGACGTAACATTAGAGTCTTCCCGGCAGAACTTATGCTAGAGCTTTCATTTCTGAGTTTTCGTTTAGGAGTTATTATAGGCTGTTGTGAGCACTTGGTCACACCCATTTTCTAAATGACCATACTATAGCTATCCAAAGGGTAAAGTTAAACTTTTTTGATTATTATTTATCAGGAGAGTCCAGAGAATTGTACTTCACTGGTTAGGTTCGCAAAAGTAGTTTTTTTTTTTTTTTTTTCCTTTTCATAATTGTGAATATTTAATGAACAACTTGATTGACAGCAGTGGTTCTTGAGGCAAAGTTGTTCAGCATGAGGGGATCTATCAAATGATATGAATATTGTGTTGATATGTGAAACACCACGTGATTACAGATGCGTACAATTCATTAGCACCACCTAGTGGCTGATTTCTTTCAAAATTATTACAGACCTTTAGGGCCATGAGTTGAAAATGCCCACCAAGTTTCGTTCCAAACGGCCTCTGTTAACCTTGCCTAATAGGTGCTCAAAATTCATTGGCCAAAGACGGCCATGTTTTTTGAGATACGCCAATGTCCTCATAAACAATCATGACTCCTTTGACCAAGATGCGGCATGCCAATTTTCAAGTCAATTGGACTAACGGTTGCATAGTTATAGCTGTTTCAACATGTTCTCTAACCAATACACCTATATAGGTCATTTGTCACTTCCCTGAAATACGACCCAAAGGAGCATTTGCTAAAGTTGCGCCCCTATCGACAACAGGACACTTTCATTTTAATGCATTGTTCCCTTTTATCTGCATCATATTTTGGTTTTGCGTAGCTCAATTGGTAGAGCATTGCAATATATAACAATATGCAATTGTGGGTTTGATCCCAGGCAACACGTGCTCAAAGTGTAAATGCACTATAAATCACTAAGGGTAGGTTTAGGGTTGGGGTGGGTGTAGTCGTTAATAAAAAATGAGTTTTGCTAAATGGAAATAGGACAAATGGTGTAAAAACTCCACACAAGCATTTTGATTGGTAATGACAGTCATACGTCATTTCATGACGACAGACGCAACACAACACTCATTATTTTTACGCCAGCTAGAGGGCGCATGACTTTAAAACGTAAATATAGGTCGTAAGGGTCTTTTTTTTTTCTTTTTTTTTTGGAGGACAGTCTCAGCTGTTTTCATGTTTGTTTGTTTTTTTTTTTTTTTTCCTGTTATAGCGCCACCAAGTGTCCAATTCCCGCGACCAAAAATTGAGCCCATACACATGGGTCCTGAGCTTGGTGAAAACATTTCATTCTGTTCAAGACTTATTGCCGTTTTAGTAAAAGTGGCTCCGCCCACTTCAAACAGTCTCTTAGTGACCGTGAATCGAAATTTCAACTTTTTTTTTTTTTTTTTTTGATAATTATTGATATTCAGACTCCAGAGAATATTTCTGCACTGGTTTGGTTCCGATCGGGTGAAAAACCTAGGACTAGTTAACAAAAGTAAGTTTTGTATTAAATTCAATATGGCAGAAAAAATGTCATGACGGAAATGAAATCGGACAAATGGAAATATACGTTTTGCCCGTCTTGACCCAAGGATTCCAATGATATAAGACACTTGAGTCTTTATAAGCAGTTTTGCGTTATTGACTGCTGTAGCGCTACCTGTGGGCCAATCGGGGTCATACCTTGTCAGACTCTCCCCAGATTGAGACATCTGGCCAAGCTTCAAGTCTCTAGTTCTGCGCGATCAGATTTACGGCGGAATAAAAATAATAAAAATCCTTACCATTACAATAGGGTTTCAGCACTACATGCTTAGACCCCCTAATTACACTGTTGACCCCTTAACACACCCTTAAACCTACCCATACCACCAAACCTGTCCCTAACCTTACCTTATATCAGGAAAAAACAATCACAGCTATTTTTATTGGCTTTAAATGCACATGGTGTGTTTTCAACTAGCCCCAAACTGATATCTGCTTGATTAATAATACATACAACACAGGAAATGTGGTTTTCACAACTGTTTACACATTTATCACAATTTCATTATGTAATAGGGAAAATATAAAAGGGAAAGTATACATAGAGCAAGAAACTATGCAAGAGAAGGGTAAATAAAGAGGTGTAAGTTTAAAGGTGGCGGTGTGGGTAGAGGAAAGGGTGTAATGAGAAGGAAAGGAAGAGTGGAGGAGATCATATATGAGGAGAGAGGAGGAAGTAAAAAAGGAGGATAGGAGAAGAGCTGAGGAGATTGGTGTAGTGGAAAGAGCAAGAGGAGAGATTGTAAGAAGACATGGACAGTGAAAGTGGACAGCAGAGGGTATGGGGAATTCTGGATTCAGTCCCCATAAGAAATGCTTTTAGCAATTTGTATATTCTCAAATGTCAGGGTGGCACGACTGCAAACATTTTATTATCACCTGACAGGGTAACAAGGTTAAGCCTGAAACTCTAACATGACATGCAGAGGACCCCCATATATATCACTGTGGCAGAGTGAAAAGGTTTGTAGATGAACATAAGATATAATATAAATAGCATAATTAATAATGATAACAACCAATCAACCAATGCCAGATGACAAATGTCAATTAATTAATTTACTAATGAAATATTTACATATCATTAACTGAGAGGGTTAACTTTGTGATCCCAGCAAGCAAATAGTTTTACCACACATCCCTTCAGATTTTATAGCATAATTCAGAATAACATTAGCTGTTGTAATTTCTGCTATGTTGTTCTCGGTGGGATTTTAAGAGCCAAAGTTATGAGCTTTTATATGAAGCAATATCTCTTCATCCATTTTTAATTCCTTCATGCATTGTACAAAAGGCGCCATTACGATTCACTTAAAGCCTATTAATGATTAGTTTCTCAGAGGCTCGTACGCACTGCAGAGCGCAAACACTGACGTCGTTTTCACGCTAATGCTATGTGCAAATGGCGTTTCGTCGACATAAAGCTCAAAACCAGTCCCCCACGGTGAAAATGACTCCGACCTTCCCGTCTAAATTACAAAGAACCATAAATCTGTACTGACTCGTCTTTATTACAATCCTGACCGGTCTGGTCATAAAATATACAGTATATGATTTATGAGGAGGGAGAGTTAGGCCCGGAGCCTGGATTTGGAAGGCATATTTTATGAACGCTGGATATGGAGCATTTGATGAACTAGTGGGTCAGTAGATGAACTCTGGCAAGGACTGCATTCATAACGTGCCTCCGTCTTGTTTATCTAAAAGAGAGAGACAATGATGGATCATATCAGAGTGCCATTTCACAATTCGTTTTTCTTGCCGACTTGTACTTAGCAGGGGCGTTTTCTCCGAGGAGGTAAAGGAGGCAGTGACTACCTCCACAAAATACTAAAAGCAAACACAAAATACTGTATATATTTTAAAATAATACACACAAAAAAAAACATAAATCCTAAACATAAAACTTTTTTTCCCCTGATCTTAAATGTTTGAACTAATAATGCTTGATCCACAGCTAGACACATTTTAACCATGTTCATATTTCTTAACTGAATTACTGTAATTGTTTTTGCAATGAACAGAATTATGCTGATTGCAAGCAATTTAAATAAATGCATCTTGCTTCTGCTCACAGTGTTCTCACTGAGATCTACATGTGATGTGAATGTGAGTGCGGTGGCGGCGGGATACAGGCAAAACGTCATGTGATCATCATGACACCTGCAGTCTTTAATGAGGATTTGACTAATGGTGTGAAAAGAGGGTTGCTATTAATATCTAATAGCAGTAACTATCGTAATAAAGGACTCTCTAATGGGATGAAATTGCAGGATTCAAAGGCCTGAACAGATGGGGGGCAAGCCGAACACTTTTCCAGTCTGATTTTGTGATTTACACGACCACTCCACACAAGTAAGCTAAAATGAAGACTTGATGATCTAGTGTGTGGGGGTCTGCATAAAGTCACTGTGAAATTAAAAGTGACAATTCTTATTTATTATGGAATATTGTTGTGTTTATTATATATGGAAGCTTGTTTCCGCCACTAAATAAAAAAATAAAAAAAAAAGATAATTCTGACTTTATATCTTGCAATTCTGACTTTATATCTCACAATTCTGACTTTATAACTCCAATTCTGACTATATAAATCGCAATTCTGAGAAAAAACCCTAGTGGAAAAAAAAGTATACTTTATTGTATTTTAAATATATTCCCTTTTTCTATAGTACACTGCAAATATAATAAAAAATGTACTATCAATAAATATATAAAAAAGTATATTAGTATCATATTTTCACAATACAACTTTTAACACTTTAAAATAATTGTACTTTAGTATATTTTCTAAAAAATATATTTTAGAAAAATATACTTGAAGTGTAAGTTCAGTTTATTTTTTAAAAGTGTATTTATTTGCACTTTATAAAAATATATTTGAGGTATATTTTAACTTTGTGCTGAAAATGATCATTGTAACAATGCACTGAAAGTATAAAAAATACATTATTTAATATCCTGAAGTTGTAGTGTATCTAATATTAAATTTGAGTATATTTTTTAAGTTTACTTCTTCATCCTTGGAATTCATTATATTACTTGTGCTTATTTATTTCAGTATGAATGCATTACAAGCCCATTTAATATATGCAGTGTAACGTTAGTCTATACAATTTCCAAATATGTGTAAATGTTTATTAAGTTTACACTGGCAGAATCATTTTACAATCGTACACACAAATCTATATTAAACAACACACCAGCAGCACAAGTAACGTTACATGTGAAAAAATATGTTGAGTGGTTAAACTTATCGGAATTCAAATGTCTCTTCAACTCGGTCTGTGACCAATCAGATTTTGTTGCTCACTGCCTTCAGCCAATCAGAGCTGCTGACGTCACGGTCGTCGTCTGAATCCCCTCGCTCAGTCACTCAGGTGAAGTATAATGTCGCAATGTATAATTTATTTAATAAAACACTGAAAGCGCAATACATCGCTCAATCTTGGGGATTCTGACCAGTTCAATCAAGTGACATCGCAGCCTGACCGTGATGGCGACGACAACCGGCTAATCTAATGGCCTACGCGATCCTGAAAGAACCGGAGAAAAGTGCTGCTATTGGCAGGTGAGTTGTAGCAAAGACTATAGAATAACACAAGACGTGTCGCTCGTATTGTTTTGAATGTGATAAAGTGTAATGCTGCGTTCACACCAGACGCAACTTGCGCGAATAAATCGCGCTATTCGCGCGTAGTTGGACGCTTGAACATTTTTGAACGCTTCATTCGCGCGTGAAAATCCCTTCATAACAGACGCGAATTCGCGTCATGAGAGAGGCTCTCCCGCTCCTTTATGTGTCCCAGACTCTCCCACTGCTTTCTGCACACTTCCTCTGAATAAACACAACTTGTCAGTGGGGAAATAATTGTAAATTACAGAGAATAAGCTCAACTGGTCGTCTTTAGTTGGCTTGTAGTCTTAATATGTATATATATAGCTCAAATTGAGTAAAGACCGTTTTTTACAACTTATCAGATTGTCCGACCTCCTCACTCACTTTCTTTCAAACACGATCCTTTTTATTTCTGTTTCTATAACTGTATGAAGATGTATAGCGACGATGATTTTGTCCTCGAAACAACGAATTTCTGCCTCAGCTCGCTACGTCACGTCACTACTAGAGCAAGCTCCTGATTGGTTAACGCGGCGCGGAAATTCGCCAAAGTTCAGATTTTTCAGATTTTTCCGCTTCATTCGCGCGAATCGCGCCGCAGGATGTCAGTTCGCGTCTTTGCATTGACTTAACATGTAAATCACTCGCGCTTACCGCTTCATTCGCGTCCGGTGTGAACGCACCATAACGCGCAATATGGCAGAATAAGTCCCGCCTTCTAAATAAGAGCCAATCGCCGACTGGTAAAGTCATCGCGTCACTTCAGCGGCCGTTAAGCCCCGGGTATACTTCACTTTCCGCGCCCAGACGCGTCACGCGCGCAGTCACGTCCGCGCGTCTTTCAAAGTATACTATAGCACGGATGCGCGCGGATGAACGCGTTCGTCACATGCGCAGTACAGCTTTTTTCTATGCTCTACCTGACATCGGAGAGCAGCACTGAGTCGTGTCATCAACGTGACATTCACTGGGCATGATCGGAGAAGAAAAGAAGTGCATCCTTTCCCATATTTTACTTATCCCCCTCCATGAACACGTCTTTATACTCTTTAAACATGAATTGTACAAATGTGGTTACTTTCTAATCTCTTCGCGCAAACGCTGGTCAAGTTCGCTGTCCATTGTTGTGTTTTTCTCTTTTCAAGCGTGTTGTTTTTAAAACGGTCTTTTCACACTCTTCTTTGACGGCTGAACACTGTGCTCAATACTGTGCGTATTGCCACCTAGTGGACTCCTCTATACTGCTTGCGCATGCGCTGTTGCACGACTGTCCGACTGTCCGCGCGGTCTCGAAATTTGGCCTGCACACGGCCAGGGTGTGCGGCCGGCCGCGAGCCCTCCGCATGACGAAAATTACGTCATGCGGACGGTGCACGAACGCAGACGGCCGAAGTATACCCAGGGCTTTAGAATCACCGGTTTCTATAGAAACAGTCAGACGCGCGCCTCCGAAGAGACGCGCATTTAGGTCTGCGCATGCGCGTTAGCTTGATCCAGCCTGAAAAATACAGGTTTTTTTGTCATGATTCGAGCATTTAGAAACTAAATTTATGAGCCGGTTGTTGTTAGATTTCATTGGTGATTTCAAATATGAAATTTAATCGTAAGGTTGGCGAACAGTTTTGGAGAATTTGATGTTTCCCCATTCAAAGAGATAGGAGCTGCATGATGCCCAGGGCCCGGTTTTTCAAAAGGTTTAATCCGGATAAAATTGATCCAGATTTAGTAATCCTTTTTTTTTTTTTTGCGATCCATGATCACGTAATCCAGCTTACTTTTGGAGCCAGTTTTTTAAAGGTGCCCTCGAATCAGAATTTGAATTTATCTTGGCATAGTTGAATAACAAGAGTTCAGTACATGGAAAAGACATACAGTGAGTTTCAAACCCCATTGTTTCCTCCTTCTTATGTAAATCTCGTTTGTTTAAAAGACTTCCGGAAAACACTCGGATCTCAACATAACACCGACTGTTATGTAACAGTCGGGATAATTAATATGTATGACCCCAATATTTGCATAATGCCAGCCCATTCGACGCATTAGACAAGGAAAGGCAGTATTAACGGCTGGATCTGTGCACAGACAAGGTAAGCAAGCAAGAACAACAGCGAAAAATGGCAGATGGAGCAATAATAACTGACATGATCCATGATATTTTTAGTGATATTTGTGAATTGTCTTTCTAAATGTTTCGTTAGCATGTTGCTAATGTACTGTTAAATGTGGTTAAAGTTACCATCGTTTCTCACTGTATTTACGGAGACAAGAGCCGTCGCTATTTTCATTTTTAAACACTTGCAGTCTGTATAATGCATAAACACAACTTCATTCTTTATAAATCTCTCCAACAGTGTGTAATGTTAGCTTTAGCCACGGAGCATATAGCCTCAAACTCACACAGAATCAAACGTAACTAGGGCTGGGCGATGTATCGAATGCTTTTGTCACGCGCATTTCTTCAGTAAAGCCGGTTCCCTGATTACCGCTAAATCGCCATCACCTGCTTTCAAATGAAGCAGCATTTAATAGACAGAGCCGTAGATCACTGATAAGACACGCAATATCGCGTTCAATATCGACGGCGATACATATCGATATTGAACGCGATATTGCGTGTCTTATCAGTGATCTACGGCTCTGTCTATTAAATGCCGCTTCATTTGAAAGCAGGTGATGGCGATTTAGCGGTAATCAGGGAACCGGCTTTACTGAAGAAATGCGCGTGACAAAAGCATTCGATACATCGCCCAGCCCTAAACGTAACCATCTAAATAAATACTTTACTCACATAATTCGAAGCATGCATACAGCATGCATGACGAACATCTTGTAAAGATCCATTTGAGGGTTATATTAGCTGTGTGAACTTTGTAAATGCGCTGTAATATAGTCGACAGCTCGTGTGGCAGAGGAAGCGCATCTCTTAAAGGGGCCATGCTGAAAAAATCAGTGCATAGTTAATGATGCCCCAAAATAGGCAGTTAAAAAAATTAATTTAAAAAAATCTATGGGGTATTTTGAGCTGAAACTTCACAGACACATTCAGGGGACACCTAGGACTTATATTACATCTTGTAAAAAAAACAATCTAGGGCACCTTTTAAAGCAACATCGGATTGGATCAATCTGATCTGGATAGGAACTTTTCAGGATCACCAAATCTGGATTTCCAGAAGCTCTACGGAGGCCCTAAAGGGACATGTTGATAGAAAGAATATGGGTTTTGAATTAAATATATTTTTGTTGGATATTTACAGCTGTTTAGGGATTGTTTTATGGCACCAAAATTTCTTTTTACTTTAGAGTAGGTTACCGAAAGGCTAAATAAGTAGACTAATGTCTGCATTTAATTTATTACTTTAACAGTTAAACTAATCAAGAGCAAGATAAAAATGTGTATGTATATTACATGATAAAAATGTTGTATTTTTTGACTAGTTTTAAAGTTTTACTACATTTTCCTCCTGGAATCCACCTTGAAATCCTACCCCCTGTTGGGATCAGGATAATCCTGTTTTTTTTTTTTTATCAAAGTGATCCAAATCCTACAAAAAAGTTCTGAAAAACCCAAACTAAAGGTTTGATCCGGATCAAAACCAAGATTGGATTACGTGATCTAATCCGATTATGTAATCCATTTTTTCTTTTGAAAAACACATTTTCAAGATTTGATCCCTAGTGAAAAAAAGTATACTTTATTGTATTTTAAATATATTCCCTTTTTCTATAGTACACTGCAAATATACTAACAAAAAATGTACTATCATTAAATATATAAAAAGTATATTAGTATCATATTTTCACAATGCAACTTTTAACACACTTTAAAATAATTGTACTTTAGTATATTTTCTAAAAAATATATTTTAGAAAAATATACTTGAAGTGTAAGTTCAGTTTATTTTTTAAAAGTGTATTTATTTGCACTTTATAAAAATATATTTGAGGTATATTTTAACAGTGTGCTGAAAATGATCATTGTAACAATGCACTGGAAGTATATTTAAAAAATACATTATTTAATATCCTGAAGTTGTAGTGTATCTAAAGTTAAATTTGAGTATATTTTTTAAGTTTACTTATTCATCCTTGGAATTCATTATATTACTTGTGCTTATTTATTTCAGTATGAATGCATTAAGCCCATTTAGTAAATGCAGTGTAGCCTATACAATTTCCAAATATGTGTAAATGTTTATTAAGTTTACACTGGCAGAATCATTTTACAATCGTACACACAAATCTATATTAAACAACACACCAGCAGCACAAGTAATGTTACTTGCGAAAAAATATCGAGTGGTTAAACTTGTCGGAATTCAAATGTCTCTTCAACTTGGTCTGTGACCAATCAGATTTTGTTGCTCACTGCCTTCAGCCAATCAGAGCTGCTGACGTCACGGTCGTCGTCTGAATCCCCTCGCTCAGCCACTCAAGTGAAGTATAATGTCGCAATGTTTAATTTATTTAATAAAACACTGAAAGCTCAATACATCGCTCAATCTTGGGGATTCTGACCTGGGCAGCGTTTCCCAAAAGCATCGTAAGCTTAAGTTGATCGTAGCTCCATTAAAACCAATGGAGCTACGATCAATTTAGGCTTATGATGCTTTTTGGAAACGCTGCCCAGTTCAATCAAGTGACATCGACAGATGGCGACGACAACCGGCTAATCTAATGGCCTACGCGATCCTGAAAGAACCGGAGAAAAGTGCTGCTATTGGGAGGTGAGTTGTAGTCTACCAGTTAACAAACTTTATTTTGTTTTCTTTAACAAACTGAGAGCGATATTTCGGCTTGATATCTCCTTTTTGAGTTTGTGTGTGGTGGTTTATGGAACATGTTTGAATGCAGCACCAAAACATTAATATGATTGGTCAAATCGGCCCGTATTCTGTATGATAATAATTCATGAAGTGTTTTATGCTTGACTATGTACCGAAAATATCGACATGCCATTCTGATACAGTTCCTGCTGCTAATCCTCATTTACTGTTCAAAAATAGTATTGGTTCAATGTAGGATTCAGACAGACTATTGTAAACGTCAATAAAGGGTTGAACATATAAAGTGTCTTATATCTTTGTATATTCTGTCAACAGATGCTGTTCTTCACGCCATCAGACACAATGAGAAGCTCATCAGAAAATGGAATATAATGTGTAATTTGTATTTGTGTACAGAGGGTCACCATGGTCCAATATTTTTTTTTTTCTTTAATGAAAAACATGGTAAGTTTTGCTGAATCTATATTAAGTTTAAATAAAAACTATTGGATTTGTCAATGAAATATGTCTCTTCATTAGTGATGTTCTTATATTTTATTTAATTGAATGGCCTTGAAAACAAATGCATTCAATTTTGGGAAAATGTGTTAAACTGTATTTAAATAGTAGCACAACTGTATTGTGTGAGATTATGTAATTCAAAGTACAGTAGTCAACATTTGAAGTGGATCAAAAAAGTTAGGACAACTTTGATTAAAGGTTTTGATCCGCTTTAAATGTTGACTATATTATACAAAGTATAATTAATAACAAAGTGTATTGTTATTGACTGCAAAGTGTGTAATTTTTAGTATTTGGAATAAGCCAAAGGTGAAGACACTCATAATTATTTTGTAATGTACTTAAATTACAAATAAAGTGTACTTATAACAGAAATAAAGTATACTTATAACACAAATAAAAGTATACTTATAACAGAAATAAAGTATATTTATAATGCAACTTATATTGTAACAAAAAAATATATACTTATAACACAAATAAAGTATACTTTAATATCACTAATCAAGCATGTAATTAGTCCCTACACAGACATATACTTAAAGTGTACTAAATATACTTAAAGTTGTATTTTAATACTACTTAATTTCAACTTAAATATACTTAGTACAAAATTAGTTGTTTCAAAATAACACACTTTAAATGAACTAATCATTAACACACTTGAAATATACTAATAATTAGTCTTGCTGCAAGTATACTTAGTATACTTTATTTTCACTAGGGATCCAATCCGTTATCCAAAATCCTAGTGGATTACTTTTGAAAAACCGGGCCCAGGATGCCCGAGAGGCGTTTCAAAGATGGCCGCCGAGTGAAGTGACTTGTCTTAAAGGGACTTTGGTTGTAGTCTACCAGTTAACAAACTTTATTTTATTTCCTTTAACAAACGGAGAGCGAGATTTCGGCTTGATATCTCCTTTTTGAGTTTGTGTGTGGTGGTTTATGACACATGTTTGTATGCAGCACCAAAACATTCATATGATTGGTCAAATCGGCCCGTATTCTGTACGATATTAATTCATAAAGTGTTTTATGCTTGACTATGAACCGAAAACAATATCGACATGCCATTCAGATACAGTTCCCTGCTGCTAATCCTCATTTACTGTTCAGAAATATTATTGGTTCAATGTAGGATTTAGACAGACTATTGTAAACGTCAATAAAGGGTTGAACATATAAAGTGTCTTATATCTTTGTATATTCTGTCAACAGATGCTGTTCTTCACGCCATCAGACACAATGAGAAGCTCTTCAGAAAATGGAATATAATGTGTAATTTGTATTTGTGTACAGAGGGTCACCATGGTCCAATATTTTTTTTTTTCTTTAATGAAAAACATGGTAAGTTTTGCTGAATCTAAGTTTAAATAAAAACTATTGGATTTGTCAATGAAATATGTCTCTTCGTTAGTGATGTTATACATTTTATTTCATTTTGTGGCCTTGAAAACAAATGCATTCAACTTTGGGAAAATGTGTTAAACTGTATTTAAATAGTAGCACAACTGTATTGTGTGAGATTATGTAATTCAAAGTACAGTAGTCAACATTTGAAGTGGATCAAAAAAGTTCAGCAAAGTTGTCCTAAGAAGAAGGTTTTAGGACAACTTTGATTAAAGGTTTTGATCCGCTTCAAATG
The DNA here is from genome assembly GCA_036281575.1 of Ancherythroculter nigrocauda. Taxonomy (NCBI): domain Eukaryota; kingdom Metazoa; phylum Chordata; class Actinopteri; order Cypriniformes; family Xenocyprididae; genus Ancherythroculter; species Ancherythroculter nigrocauda. The sequence goes on along the minus strand of VTFQ01000007.1, from coordinate 51,645,345 downwards.
TTGACTATATTATACAAAGTGTATTGTTATTGACTGCAAAGTGTGTAATGTTTAATATTTGGAATAAGCCAAAGGTACTGAGCATACAGTATATACTATAATATATTCAGTGTATATTGCTTGTGTTTTCTGAAGACACTCATAATTATTTTGTAATGTACTTAAATCACAAATAAAGTGTACTTATAACACAAAGTGTACTCATAACAGAAATAAAATATACTTATAACACAAATAAATGTATACTTATAATACAACGTATATTTATAACAAATAAAATATAACACAAATAAAGTATACTTATAACACAAATTAAGTACACTTTAATATCACTAATCAAGCATGTAATTAGTCCCTGCACAGACATATACTTAAAGTGTACTAAGTATACTTGAAGTTGTTCCAATTTAGCACACAAAAGTACACTAAATATACTTAAAGTTGTATTTTAATACTACTTAATTACAACTTAAATATACTTAGTACAAAATTAGTTGTTTCAAAATAACACACTTTAAATGAACTAATCATTAACACACTTGAAATATACTAATAATTAGTTTTGCTGCAAGTATACTTAGCATACATTTTTTTTTCACTAGGGAAGCCAATAATTTAAAAGTTAAATAATAAATAAAACAATAATAATAAAGGTTAATAATAATTTTATTGCTTCAACTTAATCTTATTTCAGTTTATTGCCAAAGCAACATTTCTAATTTTCATTTAGCATAAGTTTTTCAGCTAATATGTATATTTTATTTCTGCTTTATTTCTGCCTATTGTAGCTGCCTTATGTTGCTTTATTTTCAGTATCATTCAGGCCTTCTGTCTGTATTGCATACACATCGAGTGGAGCTGCTGCTAATTTAGAGACTAAATGCATTGCTTTCTTATGCTTTTTTTGTTATTTTTTGTTGTTTTTTTTTAGATCTTAATAGCAGTCTTATGAGATTTGTATCATATCACAATTCATTTTTTATTCACCACATTGTGCAGTGCTAATTTGTTGTATATACATTAGTTATTTCTATTGCACCATATGAGTTAATTTAAACTGTTTAAATTTAAATGTAATTATTTTATTTGTCTTACTTTATTTACAAATATGACATAAATATGCATGCAAGGATGATGGAAGTATGCAGTTTCCTGCAAAATATAAATAATATAAATAATCTCTAAAATGTAAATAATTATTATAGGTTACATAAGTCCTACACATGCCTGGCATCTAGATATAATGGATTAGTTTGTATTCTACATGCTTTGTTAATCAAAAAATTAAACCTGATCAAATTTAGCAAACAGCTCCCAGCTTAAAGATATGAAACGGTGGCTTCTGAAATAAAACACAATTAGTCTGTGTGAAAATATTGCATCTGAGTCACCGGCTGTAGTTACAATCAGTTTAGCAGTAGGTAACTCTGTAAGCCGCGGGTCAGAAGCGTAATAGTGTTTCACTTCTTCCTTGCTTGGCTTCGTGTTCCCCGCTGGCTTCCGATCTGCCCTGCCCCGGTCTGCTCTTGCTCTTGGGAAAACATATGTGGAGTTTTGGCTAGTTCTTCAGTGATTTGTGGAGAAGTGTGAGGGCACCTCAGATGAAAAGTCACCAGAGCAGAAAATGTTGCTGATGCTGTATTTTGAACGTGGGCTCCAGCCTACGCATCTCTGTCTGTTCTCGCCCGCTGCACCAAGGTCATCTACACCCGGCCTGTGTCGTCCAGTCCTGAATCTTTAGAGGAGCGTGAAGTGCACGAGGGGACCATAAATCAAATATTAGCATTGCCTTTGTCTGGAATGAGGCCAAATCGCAGGCGATTATTTGTGTTTGCAGGTTGTTTTTGAAGCGTTAAGGGACCTTTGCTTTCATTACAATGGTGAATAGGCTAAAATGATGGTTCTCTCTTTACATGCTTCGGTTCTTTCTTACAAAATAACAGCATCTGTGCAATGTAAAATACAAGTGTCCAGACTGAAGTTTGCTGTTTGAATTGGGCATATTTGAGAGGATAATAATTTATATTCCTGTTTATGATCCAGTTATGGCTCTTTTTTCGATGACTTTTTGTTGGCAGAATGGAATAGCTTGCCATATAGTGTGTGTGTTTGTACAAATATATGGCTTAAAATTTTTATTTCATTACATGATGTGGCAATTAATGAATCTAATTAATCACAATTTAATCGCACATCAGTTTTGGTTGAGATTTACCCCCAGATTTACCCCCAAAAGATAATTTGAAGTCATTATTGTGTAAAGCATCATATAGACATTACATGACTGACATGACATGACATTACATGCATAACATTACAGACATGACATTACATGCATAGAAGAACTCAAATACTAATCAATGAAAAAAGAAAAAAAAAAAAAGTGGTCCATTTTGTGTCCTGTTTCAGCACGTGCACGTCATATAGCTTCATGTTCTCTCAAGTGAAAGTGCATTTTGCACATTATGTGTGTCCAGTTAAGCACCCACAAAAAACCTTTACTTTTACTGTTAAGTAGAGAAGTATTTTCAAGAACTTTACATTTATAAATCATCAAATGTTTTTAAAACATTAAAAAACATTAAAAACTAGGACATAAAAAACTGTGTGTTGCCTCAAGGAAACATTGTACCATAATGGAATTGCATAAGGCCATAGAGTTTGAAAACAACTGTATTATATTTGTAAGAAAAAGAGTTAGAATTATCAAAATATATTTGCATTTTTTAATTATTTTGTTATGCATGTATAAGAATATTAATTATATTAATATTAATATATTATGATCTGCACATTTTCTATAGCACTTCAAAAAGGTATAAAACAAAAAGGCAAAATTTCTAATTTATTTATTTTTTTTATTTAATGTTTATATATATATATATATATATATATATATATATATATATATATATATATATATATATATATATATATATATATATATATATATTATCTTATTTACCTTCTGATCATATGTAATTGTTAACATATATGTCTTTTAAAAAGTTTGGGGTCAGTGTTTTTTTTTTTTTTTTTTTAAAGAAATTAATACTTTTAATTCAGCAAGGACACAATAAATGCTGTTCTTTTGAACTTTCTATTCATCAAAGAATCCTGAAAAAATAAATAAATAAATAAATAAATATATATATATATATATATATAATAGTTTCCACAAAAATATGAAGCAGCAAAAACTTTGCTAATAATCCGAAAAGTTTCTTGAGCAGCAAATCAGCATTTTAGAAGGATCATGTGACACTGAAGACTTGAGTAATGATAACATTATAATATTTCACAATATTACTGATTTTACTGTACTTTAATGCATGCAGATTTGGTGAGCAGAAGAGACTTCTTTCAAAAAAATGAACAAATCTTATCAACCTCAAACTTTTGAATGGTGCATCTAATACTTCTCTCTCTAAAACATAAAATTATGCCTTAAAAAAAAAAAAAGAAAAGAAAAGAAAAATGAATGAGTCACACATTATCATACTGTATATTTGGCTTCTAGTCCCTCAGCTTAGACATATTTCATTATTTTGCTGGCGATCATTAGTTATTTGTCTAGTGACTTTCGGACCGAGGTTTACAATGTTTCGAAGTGTTGGGGTCGCACACAGTGATCAAATTTTGCGCGTTTTGAAGCAGTAGGGGAATGCTCATGTCAAGATTATCAGGGTTTGCTTGCTCATGTCGACATCTTCAGCTTTAGGCAATCCTATTACCAAACTACCTCACCAACTTCACAAGTTTTATCTTCACACACAGCTGTTCCCGAGGCAAAGCCTGGGCTGTATTTGTACAGGCCGAGTTTTCCTTCAAGGCAACCAAGTCAAATCCTTTCTCTTTTTTTGCAGTGCACCTGTTTTTCATGAGATGAGAACATTTTTGCGTGACTCTCACGGGGTATTTGTTGCTGGAGATGTTGAGAAGGCTTCTTGCTGCTGGTGAGCTGCTCATTTTTACATGTCAAAGAGCTTGAATATAATGAACGCTAGACCAGCAATGCCATGCTAGAAGCGGGCTGTCGAATGAACACGCCATCGTACGGGTGAATGTGTTCATGAGGTCGTGCTCGAGCTGTCGCATCGACTGATAAAGTGCTGGAACTGAGAGTCTGTATGAAAAGAGCTAAATGAGATCTACTCGCATGCTGTTTAGTGAAGCTGAACATGTTTTATGGCTCACACTTGAAGAAAAGTCCATAAAAATACGACCCGATGTACTGTGTTAATATGAAGGACATTTCCGCATTGATTTTTCACAGGTGTTTTACCATTGATCTGACTTATGCATTGTGTTGAGTTGAGTTTTAGGGTTAAAGAAACGTCTGCAGAGAATGACTGGTGCTTTATGGATTGCTTTTTCTTACTTTGCAGATCAGTGTTATTTTAGTATTATTCATATACAGTTGTAAGAAAAAGTATGCAGAATATGTGAAAATGTGAAAAATGTTAACAAAATAAGAGAGATCATACAAAATGCATGTTATTTTTGTATTTAGTACTGTCCTGAGTAAGATATTTTACATAAAAGATGTTTACATATAATCCTTAAGACAAAAAATAAATAAATAAATACAATAAAAAAGCTGAATTTATTAAAATAATCCCATTCATAAGTATGTGAACCATTGATTCTCAATACTGTGTGTGGTTACCTGATGATCTATGACTGTTTGTGTGTTTTGTGATGGTTGTTCATGAATCTCTTGTTTGTCCTGAGCAGTTAAACTGAGCTCTGTTCTTCAGAAAAATCCTCCAGCTCCTGCAGATTCTTCAGTTTTCAAGCATTTTTGCATATTTGAACCCTTTCCAGCAGTGACTTTGATTTTGAGATCCGTCTTTTCACACTGAGGGACTCAAACACAACTATTAAAAAAGGTTCAAACATTCACTGATGCTCCAGAAGGAAACACGATGCATTAAGAGTCGGGGGGTGAAAACTTTTGAATTTGAAGATCAAGGTAAATTGTCGTGCTCCATCCTTGATCATTACTCCAATTAATAAGACAGACACATTTGAGACAATATTGGACCCACATCTGAATAGCAGAACTACAGAAATGTGAGTTAGCCGGTTAGCAGGTGATGTGTATGTTACACAACATACAGACTACATAACATAAAAAACTATGAATTTTGAACGATCGCTAGAAAATATAAACATCAATTATTAATCATACTTACAGATTGAGATTCAGAGGAGAAATTGGGCACTGATTCATGTTTTAAAGGTGCCATCGAATGTTTTTTTACAAGATGTAATATAAGTCTAAGGTGTCCCCTGAATGTGTCTGTGAAGTTTCAGCTCAAAATACCCCATAGATTTTTTTAAATTATTTTTTTAACTGCCTATTTTGGGGCATCATTAAATATGAGCCGATTTATGCTGCGCGGCCCCTTTAAATGCTCGTGCTCTCCGCCCACGGAGCTCGCGCTTGCCTTAAACAGTGCCTAAACAAAGTTCACACAGCTAATATAACCCTCAAATGGATCTTTACAAAGTGTTCTGCATGCATGCTTCAGATTATGTAAGTATTGTATACTGTTATATTGTTTACATTGATTCTGAATGAGTTTGATAGTGCTCCGTGGCTAACGGCTAATTCTACGCTGTTGGAGAGATTTATAAAGAATGAAGTTGTGTTTATGAATTATACAGACTGCAAGTGTTTAATAATGAAAATAGCGACGGCTCTTGTCTCCGTGAATACAGTAAGAAACGATGGTAACTTTAACCACATTTAACAGTACATTAGCAACATGCTAACGAAACATTTAGAAAGACAATTTACAAATATCACTAAAAATATCATGATATCATGGATCATGTCAGTTATTATCGCTCCATCTGCCATTTTTCGCTGTTGTTCTTGCTTGCTTACCTAGTCTGATGATTCAGCTGTGCACAGATCCAGACGTTAATACTGGCTGACCTTGTCTAATGCCTTGAACATGAGCTGGCATATGCAAATATTGGGGGCGTACATATTAATGATCTCGACTGTTACGTAACAGTCAGTGTTATGTTGAGATTCGCCTGTTCTTCAGAGGTCTTTTAAACAAATGAGATTTATATAAGAAGGAGGAAACAATGGAGTTTGAGACTCACTGTATGTCATTTCCATGTACTGAACTCTTGTTATTCAACTATGCCAAGATACATTCAATTTTTCATTCGAGGGCACCTTTAAGACTAAGCGTTTTGTGAATCCTGCATTAAACTCCCCGAGGTTTGAGAAGCAGTCATCAGTAAAATGACGGGAACACAACAAAATTTATTGTTTTAATACAAAAGGTTTTGTTTAAAAATGAATTTTCCCTGGCGTCTGCGCGTGCAATAAGTGGGCGGGCAATATGCTAATTATTTCGTTGTGATGTCACAGTGAAACGGCTTGGGATTCATTTTACAAATGACTCATTTAATTGACTCAGAGTCGACTCTTAATTTTGAGAGACAATAACTTTATATACGGTGCACTTTCAGATTTAAAACTTTGCAGGATGTTTTCATTCACTTAAAGCTATGTTACTCACTACATGAAAGGTCATTTTCAAAAACCATAATAAGGGCACTTTAATATTTTTTTTATTACATTTTGGATAAAGGATGAAGATGAAATTTTTTCTAGGCCATTTTTTCTTTGCATTAATTGTATTCGTTATTTTTATGTTAAAACTGTGTAATCTGAATAGATAGAAATGTTATATGCAATTCAAATACATAGGCTAAATCATAAATGTAAGCCTAGTGGGTGTGTTTGAACAGGGAATATCAGCTCACAGGGATTTATGCATATCAAAATCCAAGTGTTTGCAGCGCATCTTCCTGTAGGGGGCAGCAGAGATTCACCCAAGCAGAGCAAAGCTGCACCAACCCCAGCTGCATTTCACCATGTGTGTGTGTGTGTGTGTGTGTGTGTGTGTGTGTGCACGTCTGTAAATGTCTGACCGCATCCAGCAGGCACACGCTAGGGCAGGAGGGGACGAAGCTTTGATGCTGGCAAACACCAAGTTCAGCTGTGCACACAACGAACACACTCTTCCATTATTTGTTTATTTTCTGCTGAGAATGCCAACTAATTATCACCAAATGAAGCAGCTCTGAGATTCAGGAGGCATTATTATTGCAAATAAAGGCCGGCTTGTGTCTTGCGCTCCTTTTGTCTTTGTTCCGTGGATGATACTGTAGTTTGTACTCCGGAGCCGGACGCGTGGTCACCCATCGCTGTCCTCGTGTAAAAATAGAGTCTGGCCTGCTGGGCTGCAATCATTAAACAAATCACTCTTTTTGCCTAAAATTAACTTTGAGAAACATGGTGGGTGGCTGTGGACGGCGCTTCGTGCCAAGAACACAGTCACTTTGTTAGGATTTCTCTGCCTGAGGGCTGCATGAGGATGTAGTTTGTTCTTTGTTGGGACATTTATGCCGCACAGGTCGCTAATGAGGGACGGCTGGAGAGCATGTGATGTGATTCACCTCATCATGACAATATGGGGCAGAAACGGCTCTTTTCGGCATGCGCTTGAATGAACGTTGGCTTCTTTATGGGTCCGGGTGATTTTCACACCAAGATTATTGAATTCTCATTATTATGCAAAGTGACTCTCAGTTGATAGAACATTTTATTTATTCAGCATTATTTCATCAAAATCAGCATAAGTAGTTTCCTATATGACCTGGATATATATTTGACAAACACAGTGTTTTAACACATCTGATGACACTGAATGAATGTGGCACCTGAAACACTCTACACACATTTTGCTAGAAAGATTTTTGTAAAAGGAGAAAACAGAAATTGAGCAAATTTTTCAGACATAATGTTCCTCCGCTTGTCAAGCATGATTTCTGGTTTGTTTCATCTCCAATACTTCAGTACACACTCGCAATTAGAGGAATGGCAGAATCCGCACAACAGTGTTTACTTATTTATGTATTTCAAAGAGTTGATATGGCAGAAGACATCTCTCGCTGCCAAGAGGAGTGAGCATTAGTGGCAGGCCGCATTAGCGTAAATACAGCGTACAGGCTTTTAGACTGGGGAAGTGTGCTTCTGCTGTAACTGTGTGACATCTGATTTGCATTATAAAATGATGGATGTTTGTGGGTGGATGCATGTGAAAATATTGATCATATAATTATGCATTGAACATTTATGTGATCCAGTAGTTTGTGTCCATCGACTATATTCAAATCAAAGAGAACTGATGTTTTTGTTTTTCAATCCAGCCCCTATCATTGACATTCTCTATAGTTTTAATTAACATTTTGAATGTTGTGTGTGTGTGTGTGTGTGTGTGTGTGTGTGTACATATAGGCTATACATACACACACATGTGATATTCTAGTGATAACAGCACTCCTACCTTTTCACCGTTTGTATTACTCCGTTTTAAGCGACTGTTATGGCGGCCGAACAAATCCACTGTATTTTTTTACAAATACTACACTTGTACCACAAACTATAGTTTTTTAGGTGAGAATGTAGTTGTTTAGATCTGAAATATGTGACTCATATTTAATCGTAATTATTTTACAATTTGTTTAGATGTTTTTGGTGAGCTCCAGGCGATCAGAGCTTGGCAAGTGCTTCTAATAGTGGTTAAACATGAGATATAATTAATTTTGGGTACATAAAACGGGCAATCTTTGGTCTTTATTTTACAATTTGTTTAGATGTTTTCAGAGATACGAGCTCCAGGCCGTATGCGGTCATTCAGTGCTTGAATACCCGCCGATAACAGCTTCATCTCGGGGATTTGCTGCTGGATCTTATAGTGCTTAAACATGAGATATTATTCATTTTGGGTACATAAAATGGGAAATCTTTGGCCTTATTAATCTATTACTTGTTCCTGAGCAAATCAAATTGGGCTATGTTAAATTGATTAATTTAATATTATGGCTATATTTAACTCACATCCTGTAGAGCACTGCTTTTGTACGTTTGACTGAATTGCACAACTGTGTTTATTTCCTGTTGTCATTTATAATGGCTACTGTTGTTAATTTAAATATTGTTGCTCAATAAATATTACTTTATATAAATAACATGTTGTATTTGGTATTGAGAAAGGGTCCGTTAGTGTGTAATATGGATTGAGTGAAAGTTACATTAGTTTTTTATAATCACTTTGCTACTATTTTCAGAACCTTGATGTCATTTTTCACAACTCTAACCCTTTTCTCAATTGCTTGGATACAATACACATAAAACTTAGATCATTTGTTCATTCAACAAAAATCACCTGTTCAATATGACACAACTTAACATCAAAGTACTACTATTTCAAAAGGCAATTCACACATTACATTTCAAATGAGTGTCTATTCATTTCCTTACAATGATCTAACTATCAGTTGATACAACTGCTCAAAATGATAAGTAACTGTTGCATTACTCTTAATGCATGGAAACAGAAAAACAATTTTCCATGTTTACTGTAAATCATGAAAGTTTCAGGATAACAAGATTCATTGTCACCAATTAGTGTGGAGCATGAAGCAATTAGACTACAATATCCATGGATGTAGCCCAATATTTTATCATAATGCTTCATCAGACACTGTGTCTATGGCCCCAAATACTGTACCACCTTCTCACACTGCAAAAAATGCTGTTCTTACTTAGAGATTTTGTCTTGTTTCTAGTCAAAATATCTTAAAGTTCTTAAATCAAGAAGCATTTTCTTGACAAATAAAAATTATTTTCTTGTTTTCAGGAAAAACTTACTTAATTTTGACTTATTGTTCCTGAAAACAAGAAAATAATTTTTACTTGTCAAGAAAATGCTTCATGAATATAAGATATTTTGACTAGAAACAAGACAAAAACTGTAAGTAAGAACAGCATGTTTTGCAGTGCACTCCTGTTTTGTTTCTTACAGTACAAGCAAGCAAGTTGAGGAACACTGCATTTGATGTTTTACAGTACTGACTTTTCTTTTCTATTTCATAGCTAATTATTTTTGCTTTGATTCAAAGCTATGTTGTGATTGTACTGTAGTGTTTTGCATCAATATATTACAAACTTTGTTCAATGATTCCACTGTGTCTGTAGTATTCTCTCTACTACTGCAGTACTTTTACAGAGTACATGTAGTACCATAATGAAACCTGTATCACCTATTTTGTTCTACAATATTTACAGTTTTTTACAATCACTTTGCTACTATTTTCAGAACCTTGATGTCATTTTTCAAAACTCTAGACACAAAACTCAAAACGGTTATCACTTGTAACACAGGCTGTCTAATGTTCAAAACATTGCATTGTGCATTCACATCTTTAAAGAAATCTTGCACTTGCACAATCATTGGTTCAAAACACAAATTTACTGTGAAATACCATTGAAACATAACTATAGATCACCCACACACAAGCAACCGATAGTTTCACTGTGTCATTGTTCGTACAATCATTAAATACTGTAGAACAAAATAGGTGATACAGGTTTCATTATGGTACTACATGTACTCTGTAAAAGTACTGCAGTAGTAGAGAGAATACTACAGACACTGAATCATTGAACAAAGTTTGTAATATATTGATGCAAAACACTACAGTGCGATCACAACATAGGTTTATTTGAATCAAAGCAAAAATAAGTAGCTATGAAATAGAAAAGAAAAGTCAGTACTGTAAAACATCAAATGCAGTGTTCCTCAACTTGCTTGCTTGTACTGTAAGAAACAAAACAGGAGTGCACTGCAAAACATGCTGTTCTTACTTAGAGTTTTTGTCTTGTTTCTAGTCAAAATATCTTATATTCATGAAGCATTTTCTTGACAAGTAAAAATTATTTTCTTGTTTTCAGGAACAATAAGTCAAAATTAAGTAAGTTTTTCCTGAAAACAAGAAAATAATTTTTATTTGTCAAGAAAATGCTTCTTGATTTAAGAACTTTAAGATATTTTGACTAGAAACAAGACAAAATCTCTAAGTAAGAACAGCATTTTTTGCAGTGTGAGAAGGTGGTACAGTATTTGGGGCCATAGACACAGTGTCTGATGAAGCATTATGATAAAATATTGGGCTACATCCATGGATATTGTAGTCTAATTGGTTCATGCTCCACACTAATTGGTGACAATGAATCTTGTTATCCTGAAACTTTCATGATTTACAGTAAATATGGAAGATTGTTTTTCTGTTTCCATGCATTAAGAGTAACGCAACAGTTACTTATCATTTTGAGCAGTTGTATCAATTGATAGTTAGATCATTGTAAGGAAATGAATAGACACTCATTTGAAATGTAATGTGTGAATTGCCTTTTGAAATAGTAGTACTTTGATGTTAAGTTGTGTCATATTGAACAGGTGATTTTTGTTGAATGAACAAATGATCTAAGTTTTATGTGTATTGTATCCAAGCAATTGAGAAAAGGGTTAGAGTTTTGAAAAATGTGCATTTTGATCATTGGTTGTGAGTTTTGTGTCTAGAGTTGTGAAAAATGACATCAAGGTTCTGAAAATAGTAGCAAAGTGATTGTAAAAAACTGTAATGATTGTACGAACAATGACACAGTGAAACTATTGGTTGCTTGTGTGTGGGTGATCAATAGTTGTTTCAATGGTATTTCACAGTAAAATTGTATTTTGAACCAATGATTGTGCAAGTGCAAGATTTCTTTAAAGATGTGAATGCACAATGCAATGTTTTGAACATTAGACAGCCTGTGTTACAAGTGATAACCGTTTTGAGTTTTGTGTCTAGAGTTTTGAAAAGTGACATCAAGGTTCGGAAAATAGTAGCAAAGTGATTGTAAAAAACTGTAATACGCCAGTAGATGGCGGCAAACTTTAAAAGTAAATTTACAAACTTGTGCCGTCAAACTGTTGTATAAATGCACTAACACACACGTAGCCGTGTGATATGCTGTATATCAGCACGCTGTGATTACCTAGGGCCGAATCACAGCCGCACTGATATACATCCATATCGCATGGCTACGAGTGTTATATTGCTTATACTAACACATATATATCAGCGTATTAAAATGATTTTTGAAGGATTATGTGACACTGAAGACTGGAAAAATGATGCTGAAAATTCAGCTTTGATCACAGGAATAAATTACATTTTACAATATATCCAAACAGAAAACTGTTATTTTAAATTCTAATAATATTTCACAATATCACTGTTTATACTGTATTTTTGATCCAATAAATGCTGCCACGGTGACCATAAGAGACATAAAAACAAACAAACAAACAAAAAATATCACACTGACTCCTTTACACAGTGTATATACATACATATATATATATATATATATATACTGTAGTTGGCCACTTAACATGTGAGTTTGCTTGTAAATGGGCGATTCTGGGTTTATGTCGTTAGTCAATGCAGGACTATCTTCGTTAAATGAATGGGCAATGGAGTGAATATGGCATTATCTGTCATCGCTCCTCAGCAGACCCGTGTGATAATGCAGAATTCACGCACCCTCTGGTCTTCATTACTCTCCGAGCTTCCAGAAAGTTCTGCTGTGTGTAATGCGCCGGGGAAGTGCATGACGGAAGTGCACAGAATCAATTACATCAAAGGCATGAGGCACATCAAAAGAATAAAGAGCATCTACCTTAATGTAAATTTCTTGTGCAGAGTGACGCGTCTCATTCTTGGAAATCCGAGCTGTGCGATGTTCATTACCTATTTCATAGCCTTAATATTTTAGCTTTATCTTCACACAACAGTGCTGGGTTTGTGGGATACGCTTAGAAGAACCACCTTGAGCTTGAAAAGAGAAAAGCAGAGGTGGGCGCAGGACTCGTTATTTAATTAAAACCTGTCAGAGCTGGAATGAAAGGATTGCTTTATTATTTTGTCTGAAACTTCAGGACAATTGAGCAAATGTCGAACTGCCCTTGTGTTTCGACAAAGAGTCAGGAAGCAGGTTTGTTTAGCATTCCTGCAAATTCAATTAATGTACTTGTTCTCCAGGAAGGCCAGCATTAAACATTTATACGGACTGTACTCGCTTCTGCCAGACCTGGTTGGTGCCTGACGGACCTCTTCCGATTGGGTTTGCTTCTAATATTTATTTATTTATTTGTGTGTGTGTGTGATAAACTCACAGAAACATACACATTGTGTTTGATTGGAAGGAAGTTGAGGAAGGATTTATTGATCTATTCATCAATATGTTGGCAGTATGTACAGAGAGACCTCAGATTTGGGATCTCATGTACTCCTGACATCCATCAACAATGTTTATTAAACATTTAATGTACACTAAAACTTTGGGGTTGGTAAGATTTTTTAATGTTTTTGAAAGAAGTCTCTTCTGTGGCCTAACCAGAATTTAACGTTTGAACAATCTGTTTTCAAAGCAAGTGTAAACAGGGTCCAAAACATTTGTGATCGGATCACCCAAACCACATTTCAAGGTAGGAAGAACATGTGATCACATCGCTCTTATAGTGTAAGGCTGTGTTTTTCTGTGGCTAGCATAATTGATTTCAATGGGAGCGCCAATTTTTTTTAAAAACACCAGTGGTATGAGGAGGCACTGAGCGTCTTTTTCACACTGAGGCACTCTGCGTTTTTTACCGGTCGCAGAGAGTTTGAAGAATGTTCAACTTTGGGTAAAATGCAGTGCTCATCACTGTCACTTCACACCCAGCCGTCCAATCACAGTGGAGGAGGGGCGGGACAAATACAACACCGACCAACGCAACATTCTGCTTGTACAACGTCTACAGATGACAACAAGAAGCATAATGATGGAACAAACTAATTTAAAACAAGATCCAGAGCAAATACTTTACATTGTATTGCCATTTTAATATAGCTGACATTAAAAACTGGATGACAAGAAATTTCTTATTATTAAATTCAGAAAAAACTGATATCCTAATCTTTGGACCAAAAACTTCCTCACGAAAAAACCTTGAATACTCTCTAACACTTGACGGGTGCTCCATTAAACCTTCGTCCTCAGTTAGGAACCTGGGTGTGCTCTTTGATACCAATCTTTCATTTGAAAGTCATGTTTCTAGTATCTGTAAAACCGCATTCTTCCATCTAAAAAATATATCTAAATTACGACATATGCTCTCAATGACAAATGCGGAACAGTTGGTTCATGCATTCATGACCTCAAGACTAGATTATTGTAACGCTCTACTGGGTGGTTGTTCTGCTCGGCTTTTAAACAGACTACAGTTGGTCCAAAATGCGGCAGCTAGAGTTCTTACTAGAACCAGAAAGTATGACCATATTAGCCCAGTTCTGTCAACATTACATTGGCTCCCTATTAAACATCGTATAGATTTTAAAATCTTGCTACTTACTTATAAAGCTCTAAATGGTTTAGCTCCCCAGTACCTAAGTGAGCTCTTAATGCATTATAGTCCTTCACGTCTATTGCGATCTCAGAATTCAGGCCAGTTGATAATACCCAGAATATCAAAATCAACTGAAGGCGGCAGATCCTTTTCCTATTTAGCACCTAAACTCTGGAACAATCTTCCTAGCATTGTTCGGGAAGCAGACACACTCTGTCAGTTTAAATCTAGACTAAAAACACATCTCTTTGCTCTTGCATACACATAACACATTATCAATACATTAACATTTTTCAAATCCGTTAAAGGATTGTTACGCTGCAATAATTAGGTCGGCCGGAACTGAGAACATTTCCTATAACACTAGATATACCTGTACATCAGAATAAGAATGGCATCTACGCTAATATCTGTCTCTCTGCTTATCCTGAGGTTTGCCGGGTACTGGATCCAGGCCGTATCCAGATCAGATGGAGAACCTGTGTCTGGACCTGCCTACAATGTAGCCCAGGAGACAATGGGCCTACAGATCCAGTTCTGGCTGCATCTATAATTCTGATTTTTAATCCCCGTATCCGCTTACATATATTTATATATAATCTATTTTTAATCTCTATAATAAAATGTATAATTTAGATTTTGATCTCCATATCCATTTACATATATTATATATATCTTCCAAGGGGTTTTTTCCCTCCTAGGACTTTTTTCCCAGTGTTAGCACGCTGGGTTTTTCTCCTAGGGGGTTTTTTCCACCCCTGGGAGTCAGCCGACATTGGCTTAATGTAGCACCATCTTGTATATGTTACATATTACCACGCTTGTTTGTACAGCTTATTTTTAACCACTTCCCTTTTTTATGTGCTTCTAATATGTAAAGCTGCTTTGAAACAATTACCAATTGTAAAAGCGCTATATAAATAAATTTGACTTGACTTGACTAGATGCAGTACAGAAACAAATCTGTCAAATGAGATACTAAGAACACTTCTGTGGATATTTCGTATCATAGCAAGCAAAGCGTCTCGTTTTAGCTGGCTAAAAACGCTTTGGAGGACATATGGCGTAAATACAAGTGTGTCCTGAAGCAGCCCAGAAGCACCGTCTTATCAAATAACATCTGATCATTTTACCAGGAAAAAAAAAAAGAAAAGCAAAAACACATCTATTCATGCACAGAGTCGGAATAGCTATTAAGAAATGAAATGACTTCATTATACCCAGGGTTGCCAGGTAACCACCCAATTGCTTCTCAAAACTAGCCCAATGGCATTTCAGAGGGGTCCCATGGTAAAAGTCGCGTTCCGGGGGGTAAAATTCACATTTTTGGCGGGGCTCCCCTGGTACAATCCGCATTCCAGGGACTAAATATCACTTTATTTTGGGTCGATTCAACCTGCGGACATGAAAAACAACCTGCGGCAACAGTGTAAAAGTAGCCCAATTCCCGCGGACTTGGCAACACTGATTATACCTGATTTTAACATTTTATAAAGTTAATTATAAGTTCAGTTATAATCGCTTTTTTTTCTTTCTTCAAAGTCTTGATTTAGTTTTTGGGCTCTACTAGAACAGGTTTTTATGCTTGGATATTCAAAAACACATTATTTTTCCCATATTCTCCATTGTTGCAGCTCCTCTCTTCCCAGTCTGTCAGTAAGGCTCTGGGGTGCGTTTCCCAAAAGCATCATTAGCCAACTAACATCAGAAGTTCCTTCATTACTACAGTGGTTCAACGATCTGGTGTTTCCCGAAACCATCGTTCAAATGAACTTTGGCAAATTGCATTGCAAACTTGTGTGGTTTTTATGATATGTAAACTTAATAAATCATTATCTTGAGCAAAATAAGCAAGCTGACATTAAATACAATATATATCTTTTATTTTGAATATATATCATTTACATATTTTAGTTTGCGTAAGAACAAGCGTATGATTGAATGAGAATTAGACCTCAGATTACATAATGTCTGTAATTTATAGCAAAAAAATCTAGCATTAATTCAGTCTCAAACGGATTCATTTAAAGAAGTTATTACTCCACCACCTGCGCCTGATTGGTCGGCTGGAG
The DNA here is from genome assembly GCA_036281575.1 of Ancherythroculter nigrocauda. Classification (NCBI taxonomy): domain Eukaryota; kingdom Metazoa; phylum Chordata; class Actinopteri; order Cypriniformes; family Xenocyprididae; genus Ancherythroculter; species Ancherythroculter nigrocauda. The sequence goes on along the minus strand of VTFQ01000007.1, from coordinate 51,628,958 downwards.
CAGTGTGTTGTGATTGGTGTTTGGGAAATGTCCCGCCCCTTACCATAACCGCCAGTTTCAAAACACTACTAACTAACTCAACCAGGCCCCGCCCCTTTATTCTGCGCATGAATTATTTAAATGAGGAATATTGTGAAGAAAACTCCAGACTGCAATGGAGGCGTTTCAGGGAGTTCAGAAATCCAATCTCAAGCGATCACAGGAGATGCATGTTAATGCCAGGTGTAAATAAAGATTGTATTTTTAATGCAACAAGCACATTTCCAAACCTCTTTCACCAGTGTAGATCCTCCAAAACGAGTCTGCCGGGTCTTCACTCCAGGAGGGTCAGGATTGACAGGCTTTGATTCACAACAGCACAGAGACTATTGGCCATCATCTCCAGGGACGGAGTCTTCCTCACTATCCCAGTGCTCCATTCAGCATCTCCACAAGCTGGTCTCATGAAATGTGAAGTGACAGGCCGCCGGCGTCCACGCTTGCTTCTTAATATAATCCATTGCTGTCTGTGTCACATCCGTCAGTGGCGTCTGCCCGTATTGTCTGAGAGATAAGATGGTGTTCTGAAGAGTGGAAAAAATGAAGCTTATTCATATCCGATTTTACTGCTTCCAAATACATAATGCAAAACGAGTCGGCGTGCCATTGTATAGAGAACTGTTGAAGAAGGAATCTCAAAACTGTTCAAATGAAGTATGTTTGCAATGAAAGAATGAAAAATATCCTTTGTGCAAATGGAATTATGTACACAGCTGCATCATATTATTGGCTAATGATCGCTCATGCACCATTGTTTTGCTCAATCAACACTAGCTTTGTTTCCATCCACCTGTTTTTATGCTCATTTTGCGATATTGCATAAAAAAAAAAAAATAGCTGGATAGAAATGCCAAAATGAGCATGATTTCTAAAAATGCGCATTAAAAATAAACTATGATGGAAACACATTTAAACATTTACTGAGTCAATCACTTGATGCACAACAAAACCCTCACATGATTTTGCCATAACAGAGGCTGTGATTGGATAACTGGACTAACCAGTGGACCAATCGCATCGCAGCATCTCAAATGTTGGTTTGGTGGCTCTGAAACGCCTGAGCCATTTATGATGGAGGGAAAAAAAGAGCCTGATTGCAGCAACTTACTTTTTTATCTCTGATATTTTGTGTTAATTTCCAAAGAAGTGACGATTTTGTTCTCTTGAACACATGGGATGGAAATACTGCTTTATTTGCAAATGTTTTATGTGATATCCCAGTTTTGCATATTAGTTAAATTTGCAACTTTGAGTGGAAACACAGCTACTGATGGATTTCTTCTGAATGTTTAAAGCAAAAATTAAAAGATCAAACTCTTAATAATCACCCAGATAACGTCAGAAAAAAAGAGTGTCCTTAATTGTATTTAATGTGCACTTGCAGTGAAATTCAAATCTTAAAAGTACATAAAAAAAAAAAAAAAAAAAAATGTACATACAGACAGTGTTGGTGAAAGTTACTTTCAAAAGTAATGTGTTACAATATTTTGTTACTCCCTAAAAAAAATAACTAATTGTGTTAGTTGCTTTTTATGGAAAGTAATGCTTTGCATTACCTGTTCTCACATGGGCTGGGCTTGCAAAAAAATCTATATTTAGCAAATAAAGGCATTCTCACCAAAAGTGAAAAGAATAAGACTGAAGGAAATGCATATATCCGCCTGTACAGTAGAGGGCGCAGCTCAAAAAAACCTTTCAGCTGTGCTGCCATTCTGGATTGAAGAAGAACAGGATACAGGAGTAGAAAGTTTAACACTCTTACTTCAGCAATAAAAATAAATTGACTTGCATTACATACAGTATTTGAAAAAGTAACTCAAAAAAAGATTCATTCATTTTGATGATTGAGATTCAAAGATCTGAGTCAGTAAAATGATCTGAACTTCCCATCACTATTAACCCCAACAATTCTTACAGATAATATAATATTAAATAAAAAGCCACAAGTGTACTTAAAGAGAAACTATGCTCTTAACACACTCTTAAACTAAATTGCAACTTCATCATTGCAAATGTGTCTATATATGACATTTTCTATAGAAATGACAAAGTATATTTTAGTTTACCACAAATGCTTCTCAACAGTACACTCTAACCATTTTTCAAAGACAATAGAAATATTATGAAATTACATATAAAGACATACTTAAGTCCTACTTAAGCAGGTGAAAATGCACTCTAAGCTAATTGCATTAATATAAATTTAAACTGTAATATTTAAATTTAAATACAGTAAATTCAGTTCACACTTAAGTGCATTCCTTAAAGTGTATTATACATGCAATAACTAAGTACTCTTTTTAAAACTATTTAAAATGTACTTCTTTTTCACAAGAATATAAGTATTAACATGACATTTCGCATGCTTAATGTCCACGCTGCTCTTATTCCTCAAACGAACACTGATGGTGACCATGCTGACAAAATGACAAATCTACATTAAATATTAAAGGTTGAGCATCTGTCATTCATGTGAGCATGCAGACTAATTAGACAACTTTAATGTGCTTATAATGATGTGTCATAAAATTAATTGGGATTAAAGATGTTTTGTGTGCTACATTTGCCTCCTGTCCACCCTATACTTGCTGTGTTGTGTGAAAATCTTTGTGTTGCTCGCTTTTAAAACGCTGAATTCTGTCATAAAATGAAAAGCTGTTTATCTAATATCTGCTCAAATGCTGCAAGAATCAATTTGCCTGCTGGGGTTTCGGTGAGTTACATCATGTCATTTTGAAAAAAACACTGATTGTCACTGTGTTGATGGAACTATATGTGTTTTAGATCCCAAAACAGACACTATTGTATGTACACACAGAATGCACAATTCACTGCATGTCCTGGGCAGTTATGGAGGAAGGAAGTTAAATGTTCTCAAATATAAAAGGAGAGATTGACGGTTACTCTTGTGTTGATGTGATCTCTTCTATAATCAAAGCCCAGTTTGAGATCAGAACAAGAACACAGTTTGACCAATTTACTGTTTCTCTTAGTTGCCATGGAAACACAATGGAAAAGGAGAATGCTTTCTGAGTTATGAAAAGAACAAAAAGTGTATACTCAGGTTTGCAACCATACTGAATTATTATTTTCCACATCAACAAACTGATTAGTCTTAAAATGAATGTGAAATCAATATTGACCCAGTTGCTTTTTCATGGTCTTGTTATGGTGTACATTATTATAAAAAAATAAATAAATGTTGGGCTGTTAACACATCCATGTTCATATTAAGCAGCTTTAATAAAACAGTCCTGAAGCTGCTAATCAAGATCTTCAGGTTCACTTGCGAAGAACAGGAGAACTGTTTGATTTAGACTGAATTTTTGAGGTAAAGTCAGTAGTGATCTTTTCAGCTCCGAATATTTTAATGACATTTTGCCCACCCACTCAGAAGAGCTGATGGCCGTCATGTATCCAGATGAACGGGCAGTTTATGTATGGCTAATATGTTACTCCATGAGCAGGAGAGGAGAGCCAGCTGTTTCATCTGTAGAAGCAGCATGACTGCCTGCTCAATTCCCTCTCCTCCTCTGTGAAGCAAACAGAATTAGGACTGTGAACATCTGCCGCATGCGGGTGCGATCACGTTGATATTGAAACAGGCATTATCAGGTCAGGAGAACACAAAGAAAGAGCGTCTCTGTGACTCAAAGACCTTCTCCTCACATCTCTGGAACAAACATCTTTGATAAATCTGGCTCACGAAGAGAATTACACTTAAATCAGATGTTGAGTGATGACTGCCACAGGTTTAAGCATAAATAAGTTTTGGTGCATCTCTGTTAGTATTGCTCTGTACTTACTGTTAATGATTTGACATGAAACGGCATTCACAAACCAGTTTACTGTCATAATGTAACACATTTCCCTTTTGACATAAGATATTCAGTATGTTTTAACTTTATTCATTGGCAGTTAAATGCATTCTGAAAAGTTTGACTGGTGGTTGGTTTCTTCACATTGAGAATGGGAATTTTATCTTGCATAATTTAAAATACTGTTTTTGCGTCACAAAATGTTTTAAGACTTTTTTTTTTTAAGGTGAGAATGTAGTTATTTAGACCTCAAATATGTGATTTATATGTAAACATGCACCTACATTTGTTTAGATGTTTTCAGAGATGTGAGCTCCAGGCCGTCAGCGGTCGTTCAGAGCTCATGTACCCGCAGAGAACAGCTTCATCTCGGCCAGTGCTTTGGGAATTTGCCGCTGGCTCTTATGTAGATAGTGTTTAAACATGAGGTATAATTCATTTTGGGTATATTAAATGGACAATCTTTGGTCTTATTAATCTTTTACTTGTTCCAGAGCAAATTTGGCTAAGGGCAAAGATAAGTTTCATAACTTTATATTTTATTTAACTAAAATCCTGTACTATAACTATACCACTGCTTTTGTACGTTTGACTGAACTGTTTGCTTGTTTATTTACTATTTTACAAACTCCTTATACTTTTATAATGGCTAATATTGTTTATTTAAATATTATTTTTTCAATAAATAATATTTTATACAAATAACCTGCAATATTTGGTATTGAGAAAGGATCCATTAGTGATGTGATTTCGGCTTAAGTGAAAGTTGCATTATTGCACCATTAGATGGCGGCAAAGACCATCTAAGAGTGAGTGAGTCAGTCGCAAAAACTTTTATATTGAAATGGACTGAAACAAAGATGTAAACAAGGACATTGTTTTTACTTTAAACAACATCTTACGAGACGCAACTTACCAATGAATTGACTAGCGCTGTCATGGGAAATCCCCTTAATTGTTAAAAGGACAAAGACAATGATATCGCTTTCCTCATACTGATTTTGTGATTTATGAATATAAGTTTTACCTGAAGAATATCAGCTAGATGCAGGTAATGCACTCGTTTAGTCGATATCTGTCTCATAATACTGTACTCTCTCTACATATTACAATGAGTTTCAGTGAAGCGACTCAAAGTTCCTTCGTTACTAGTTCTGAAGTGACGTTTTAGAATTATTAATGGAGGCTTGTGCTCAACTGTTAAACTGTCAACTTGAGATTTGAATCCGTGGTGGAAGGAAGTAGTTCCTCACAAAAGACACTCTGTTGTTGTTTACACAATATCACACTCGTGCTGATATAGAGCCATATTGCATGGCTATTCATGTGATATTGCTCATATAAATAATGTTTAAACAAATACATTTTCCATTTGAAATATTTTCCACTATGTTATATGTTTGAAATATGTAACACTTTATAATTCATAATGTTATTTAATTTGTGAAACTATTGGTATTGTGATACTTATGTTCTTCTTTTCTCTTTTTTTCTTTTCAATTATGGTGTATACAGTGTTTGGTATAAAATGATATGTAACCTTTAAAATTCTTTCATTCCTGTTTCCCTGAAGTAGCATAACCAGGTGATTGTTATTAGACTAATTAACTGCTGCTTAAGATGAACTTTCAATGTGTTTGCTGTTCACACCCTGACGAAGGCAATAGCCGCAACGCGTAGGTGTGTAGTTTGTGTGTATCACCTGTTTTTAAGTAACAGCCAAGATGAAATAAAGGCTTTTTAACATTACTTTTAGCTTGAATCGAGTGCCTTGGATTACCTACTATTATATGTAACACTTTATTTCGATGGTCCACTTTAGCCATTCTACTAACTATAAGTAACTTTGCAACTACATGTCAACTTATTTTACTAACCCGAACCCGAACCTAACAGTCTACTAATACTCTGAGAGCTGGCATGTACAGGTGCTGGTCATATAATTAGAATATCATCAAAAAGTTGATTTATTTCACTAATTCCATTCAAAAAGTGAAACTTGTATATTATATTCATTCATTACACACAGACTGATATATTTCAAATGTTTATTTCTTTTAAGTTTGATGATTATAACTGACAACTAAGGAAAATCCCAAATTCAGTATCTCAGAAAATTAGAATATTGTGAAAAGGTTCAATATTGAAGACACCTGGTGCCACACTCTAATCAGCTAATTAACTCAAAACACCTGCAAAGGCCTTTAAATGGTCTCTCAGTCTAGTTCTGTAGGCTACACAATCATGGGGAAGACTGCTGACTTGACAGTTGTCCAAAAGACGACCATTGACACCTTGCATAAGGAGGGCAAGACACAAAAGGTCATTGCAAAAGAGGCTGGCTGTTCACAGAGCTCTGTGTCTAAGCACATTAATAGAGAGGCGAAGAGAAGGAAAAGATGTGGTAGAAAAAAGTGTACAAGCAATAGGGATAACCGCACCCTGGAGAGGATTGTGAAACAAAATCCATTCAAAAATGTGGGGGAGATTCACAAAGAGTGGACTGCAGCTGGAGTCAGTGCTTCAAGAACCACTACGCACAGACGTATGCAAGACATGGGTTTCAGCTGTCACATTCCTTGTGTCAAGCCACTCTTGAACAACAGACAGCGTCAGAAGCATCTAAAGACAAAAAGGACTGGACTGCTGCTGAGTGGTCCAAAGTTGTGTTCTCTGATGAAAGTAAATTTTGCATTTCCTTTGGAAATCAGGGTCCCAGAGTCTGGAGGAAGAGAGGAGAGGCACACAATCCACGTTGCTTGAGGTCCAGTGTAAAGATTCCACAGTCAGTGATGGTTTGGGGTGCCATGTCATCTGCTGGTGTTGGTCCACCGTGTTTTCTGAGGTCCAAGGTCAACGCATCTGTATACCAGGAAGTTTTAGAGCACTTCATGCTTCCTGCTGCTGACCAACTTTATGGAGATGCAGATTTCATTTTCCAACAGGACTTGAAACCTGCACACAGTGCCAAAGCTACCAGTACCTGGTTTAAGGACCATGGTATCCCTGTTCTTAATTGGCCAGCAAACTTGCCTGACCTTAACCCCATAGAAAATCTATGGGGTATTGTGAAGAGGAAGATGCGATATGCCAGACCCAACAATGCAGAAGAGCTGAAGGCCACTATCAGAGCAATCTGGGCTCTCATAACACCTGAGCAGTGCCACAGACTGATCGACTCCATGCCACGCCGCATTGCTGCAGTAATTCAGGCAAAAGGAGCCCCAACTACGTATTGAGTGCTGTACATGCTCATACTTTTCATGCTCATACTTTTCATGTTCACACTTTTCAGTTGGCCAAGATTTCTAAAAATCCTTTCTTTGTATTGGTCTTAAGTAATATTCTAATTTTCTGAGATACTGAATTTGGGATTTTCCTTAGTTGTCAGTTATAATCATCAAAATTAAAAGAAATAAACATTTGAAATATATCAGTCTGTGTGTAATGAATGAATATAATATACAAGTTTCACTTTTTGAATGGAATTAGTGAAATAAATCAACTTTTTGATGATATTCTAATTATATGACCAGCACCTGTATATACTCCATAGTATTAGATGTTCTCTTCCACTCTATTGTGATTAAGGTCTCTGAAGGCACACAAGCACCCTCATTTTTCAAAGGCGTTCTCTTCTTTAGAGCACAGAGGCCTTTGTGTCTCAGTGTGTCATGTGTGAATGTGACAAAGGTCAACTGGAATATGAGAGCTCTCACTGATGCGCAGCGGTCAGCAGCGTGGTTATTTTTGGCACCCTTTTTCAGTGGAAACTTCGCAATGAGCACAAATTTTTACTTTCTCTGTTTCCATGCCACTGAAGATGAGTTTGGTCTCAGAGGACGTGCTGCTGTGTCATTCTGTTATTTATTTATTTATTTCCCACACAAATACATGTCTGAAACAGCATATGCATATTATTCAAAATATGTGAATCACAAACTAGTGCAATCCCCTACATCATAAGCTGCAATTTCTAGCACAGTGCTTGTACAAGGCATATGCTTTTATGTTTTCTGGTGGGACTTGAGACAAGCTCGGGCTTGCATAACTCTAGTGTGTCTATCCTCAGCTTCCTATGAATCCCCCCAGCCCATCTGTTCAGGTGCAAACACAGTGACCCGCTCAATATGGACCAGCTCTGAGTTTTCTGGATTGCTGTCATTAGCGTTTACCACTTTCACTCGGACTCGTGCATCCAGAGTGGATGTACACGCGGCGAGCTTGAATAAAATGGAAATGGGTCATTTTGTTGGCTTTCATTCCCTCTGATTTGAAGTGTGGCATGATGGAGTTAATTATGGCTGTCAGCATCTTTTGATATTCACAGGTATGGTGAAAGAATGGAGGTGTGGAACAGGGCGCAGCAGGTGGAGCAGCTGTGCTCAGACCTCAGGGGAGAGCGAACTGTTTTAAGTGCGCTTGATTTTTGCACTGCTGCTATAGGGTATTATCATAATTTCACCGGCACAATGGGCTCTTCATACTCAGGGTTTACTTCACTCTTCTGTGAGCCAGTCCTCCACCCCCTCTTGTATTTCTATCACGTCTTTTTAAGGAAAGTCCGTCTCCACGTCTTGGCAGATCTTACCTCACACATCCATCCGTATGGCAGCTTCCTGCTCAGGTGTGATTTGAAATGTAACCAACATTTTCAGCTTGCAAGTGAACTTGCTTGATCTTTCCACATGCATCCTCAAAAACTGAGGAATATTGAGAGTACAGAGCCCCTAAAGAAATATGGTGATGTTAAAACCAATGAGATGGGAGAAAACAATACAGATACACTGAAAGACTGTGGCTGTCAAACACAGGATGACAGTAATGAACCACACAACAGGTCAAGAGGTTATATTTATTAGACATGCCCACAAGAGACAGCTTTTGGAGAGAAAACACAGAAGAGCTGCAGCAATATAATTTGCTGTCTGGTGTGGCACTCCAGATGAGATACAGACCAACCAACACTGTATCAAATCAATACAAATATAATAAAACAGCTTAACCCTTATGTACTATTCTGGGTCTTTTCGACGCCAAATGATGTTTGCTGAAATAATAATAAAAAAAAAAAAAAAAATGTCCCTTTGATCCAAATGGCATGGGACTTTGTATCTACATTGCAAAACGCTCATGCTCACACATACACACACACAGAGAAGGATGAGACAATTTAGCACAAACTTCAGTACAAGAAAAAATGCTAAACTTTTTATTTATGATTTCATAATATGTAGTAGGGCTGGGACAATACATTGATGCATCACGAATCCAGAAATGATTGTGGGTTGATTCTGATATTTTCTGTATATTCGCGATTCTCTCTTCAACAGCAGATTAGACATTAGTTCATAAAGTTTGTAAAGGTTGAGTGGGCTGTTTGCATTAATCTCATCATAAAAGCATTCTGAGGTGCAAAGAAATGTCAGACTCGGGTGAAGACACGAGCGCTCTTCTTCATGAGCATTTGAGCATGCGGTTAAAAAATAGCCTAGAACGCCATCTGCTATTAAAAACTAAGCTCTGTATAGATTTGTGATGCATTTGGAAAATATCAGAAACAATTCACGAATTGTGATGCATCGATAGTATTGTCCCAGCCATAATATGTAGATATGAATCCAAACTGGAAAAACTTATGAAACGATGCCTTTCAATTAGTCAAATATCATATCAAATAGTAATAGCAAATAGTGGAACTCTGCAGCCATCTACTGGTTAAAGTGATTTTTTTTTTACTTTTAAAACTATATTTTCCAAACAAATGGCACAAATCTTAAAAAGGTTAGTTCATGCAAAAATTACATTTCTGTCATTAATTACTAACCCTCATGTTGTTCAACACCGTAAAACCTTCGTTCATCTTCAGAACATAAATTAAGATATTTTTGATGAAATCCAAAAGTTTTTTTATCCCCCATAGAAAGCAACAAAATGACCGCATTCAAGGTCCAGAAAAGTACGACATCATTAAAAATGTCAATGTGACTGCAGTGGTTCAACCTTAATGTTATGAAGAGTTCATTAAGATTGAACCACTGCAGTCACATGACTATTTTAACAATGTCTTTAGTACCTTTCTGGACATTGAATGACAGTAATTATATTGCTTTCTATGGCAGAAAAAAAAAAAAAAAACCTTGTATTTTATAAAAAAAATATCTTAATTTGTGTTCTGAAGGTGAACGAAGGTCTTACAGGTGTGGAACGGCATGAGGATTAGTAATTAATGACAGAAATTTCATTTTTGGGTGAACTAACCCTTTAATACTAAACCATGGCAAATTGTCCATATTATCAGTTGTCCATGAAAACTGCACAAATGGAGAGTAAAAACATTAATAAAGTAAGACCCTAACAGCCTGAGCATGTACATCTCAAAAGAATATAATTGGGTTAAAGAAACCAAAAGCTAGTTTGCTGGTTGTATCTGGTCTCCCAAGCGAGCCACGTTTGTCTGTTTTGATGCTTTTATATATTTTCAGCTGGTTTGTTTGTGAGACCTTAAACCAGGCAAGAACAGCAAAACAGCTTTGATATATTTCAGCAATGCATTTTTACAAAGTCTAACCCTCTTAGCGTAAACTCTATTGCAGTTTTCATTTTTGTGTAACTCACTGCTTAATCACCATTGTATAATGCATCATTGGAGAATGTAACTAGCCATGACTTTTTTCCAGAAAGGTAATAACTTTGTTGGACATCATTCAAACCACATCGGTTTGTCAGTACTGGACTGACATTAATGATGTCACACAAGTTAAATCAGTTCAATATCAAATTAAGCTTATATATATATATATATATATATATATATATATATATATATATATATATAGAATGCACCATTTTGTTTTCTTTTTCTCAAGCTAAACATTGAATTATGTTGGTGTAGTGACAGAACTTGTGACCATAATATGGCTAAAAACAGAGATTCAGTTCTTACCAGCATCATATGCTGAATATCAAAGTTTATTAGCACTTACAAGGTCATATCATTCACTTGGTATATATGAAACCTTTTATTCCTAAAAAAAAAACGTTGACAGTAATTTAGGATTTATGGAGTTATTAAAAAGACATATCCAAAATCCCCTCTGACACTAATATGTCAATAAAAGCATTCTGAACATGGCTTTATCCAATGTTCAGATTTCTGTTCTGGAAATGTATGTAATATAGTGTATGTTTAATTAGATAATGCTTCATTTGCTGGTGCGCTGCTTAGATGTTGCTTTTCAACCATGTTGTTTGGACCAAGTGTTTAATTGTGCATGAGTGGTGCGCAAATCAACATATATTGTGTGTGCGTTCACCAGCGCGCTCCAAAAGAGTGATTTGCTTGAGCCATTCCTATGATACAACAAATTAGAAAGTTGGTGCATTTTTTTTTTAGGCCTATGTATTGTGGTAATTTTAAACCTTTTTCAAATTTTGATTATTATTGTTGATTCTGGAAATTATGTCTGATTTTTAATTTCCAACCTACAGTATTTTGATATCAACCAACTTTGCATGTATAATAACACAATAGCAAAATACCATTTTGCAAAAATAAATAAATAAACAAATAAACCTCATGAGGGAGCAATGTTCAAACCAAAACTATGTCCTTGCTCATTTGCATATATAAACATGACATTTCCGAAAACATGTAACACAAAACAAACAGTTGTCATAATGTACTGTGATTAATCAACTGGGGAACGTGTGGTGATATCTATTAGGTTAAAAAGTTAATCTCTAATGTCTAGTGCGAAGCGTGAAGGATGTCGAGAGATCATGTCGTGTAGAGAAATGTGTTTTAAAAAGGAACATTCTCAATTACTGATCTTCTCGATCTAAAATGATGTCTGCACAGGTTCAAAAGGCTTCCAAGCAACTAAGATGACAATTACCAGGACACGTCAGACCTAGTTCTCAAAGCTGTGTGGCTTGACTTCACATAAATTAGAGGCTTAATAAGATATCAACCAGAATGCATGAGCAGCCACCCTAAGACCCGTCTGTTCACACTCAGCAGAATCTGGAGCTCTTGAATGCTTAATGCCTCTTTTGTGGAAGGATTGCCAACCCAGCAGCGAGGCTTTTCCCACACCTCCAGAAGAGAATCAAATGCATGTAGGTGAGCAAAATATGCAAGACATTAATACCAGAAGAACTTAAGTGCATGCCATCAATCCCTTCCAAAAGCGTGGGTTTATATGGCGTACATCCTCCCAGGTGTTTTGGGGCTCCTTTATAATTCAGTTACTGCTGTAAAAACCTCTTACACAATAGACCCCCACGGACATGAACCAGGAGACTCTGACAGATGGAGAAAGACAGACCATCTCTCAGTTGGCCTTATAGGAGTCATCCTCATCTAAATTGCACATAATTGTCAGTTTTAAGTGCTGGATGCTGGCTGAATGCTTGCGTTCGAGATGCATGCCAAAGTGAAAGGGGTTTGGGATATAAAACACTTGTTAGCTTCCGTGTTTGCTTATTTTTCCCTGTCACTGCAGTGCTAGACAGTTTTTCAATCCAGTCTCCAGGAATGTTTGATGCTACTATAAATTATGCATTATATATATATTTTTTTTCTTTATGCAAGCACACACTCTTATAATTAAATGCTATTCAAGAATGATTTTGGGTTCCCATAGAACCAATTTTCTTAATGTGAAGATCATTTTAAAGGGGACCAGGTCTTGATGTTGTTTTTGGGCTCTACTGGAACAGGTTTTCCTGCTTGAATGTTGATTATTCTCCTCATATTCTCCATTGTTCAGCTCCTCTCTTCCCAGTCTGTCAGTAATGCTCTGTTCCTGTCTCTATGAAGCCCCGCCTTCTGAAAAGCACAATGTGCTCTGATTGGTCAGCTGGAGCAGTGTGTTGTGATTGGTGTTTGGGAAATGTCCCGCCCCTTACCATAACTGCCAGTTTCAACACACTACTAACTAACTCAACCAGGCCCCGCCCCTTTATTCTGCGAATGAATTATTTAAATGAATAATATTGTGAAGAAAACTCAAGCGTTTCAGGGAGTTCAGAAACACTGACACTGATATAGAGAAGAACTCCCGCTGGAGGGACATTGGAAACCTTATTCATGCTCAAACAGCAACATTGCACACTAAAGAAAGATGAATAGGACCCCTTTAGTAATGTAAAGTACCTTCCCATTCAGACGAATAGGAATCTCGTTAGAGAGGCTAATTTACTTCGAGTGTAACTAAAAGAGCCAATGCATATTGGCATGTAATCATATGCATAGAATAGGACCCCTTTAAAATGATGAACCTTTTTCCACTTTCCAAAAAAAACAAAAAAACAAAACAAAAAAAAAACTTTTTGCCAAATGGAATGGTTCCAACACTCTTCGAAGAAATGGTTCTATATGGAACCTTAAAGGATTCCATCAGGAGCTTCATATATATATATATATATATATATATATATATATATATATATACCTTTTAGGGGTTAATTTTTAATTTTGATGAATGAATTAAGCAGCTTTTGAACATGATTTGATGAAAAAAATGATGAAACACATTAAAAGTGAAATTATTACGCAGACAATTCTCCTTACACTCATTTTTTTTTTTTTTCAAATAAAACATACTTTAAAATTGAGTCGAGAACCCCATGGTTTTATAAAGCTTTTATTTTATTATTATTATTATTATTATTATTATTATTATTATTATTATTATTATTATTATTATTATTTTATTCCTAAGAGTTTGGCTGTTAAAGGTTTTTCACAGAACTATAGATGCCAATGAAAAATCTTTGTTTTTAAAGGATTAGTTCACTTTAAAATGAAAATTATCCCATGATTTACTCACCCTCAAGCCATCCTAGGTGTATAAGACTTTCTTCTTTCAGATGCACACAATCGGAGATGTATTAATAATCACCCTGACGCTCTCAAGCTTTATAATGGCAGTGAACGGGACCAATGAGTATGAGCTGAAGAAACTGCATCCATCCACATCCTTCCATCATAAACGTACTCCACACGGCTACAGGGGGTTAATAAAGGCCTTCTGAAGCGAAGCGATGCGTTTGTGTAAGAAAAATATCTATATTTAACAAGTTATAAAGTAAAATATCTAGCTTCCGCCAGATCGCTTTCCATATTCAACTGACAAAAAAAACATAACTGATGTTGCAAGCAGGGATGGACTGGGACCAAAAATCAGCCCTGGCATTTTGGCCCAGACCGGCCCACCACCACATAAGATATACCACCCGTCCTTCCGCTTATATATATATATATATATATATATATATATATATATAATTTCATGACTATATAATTATATATTACTAATTATATAATTTCATGATATATATATAATTTCATGACTATATAGTTATATATTACTAATTATGTAATTTCATATATATATATATATATATATATATATATATATATATATATATATATATATATATATATATATATACACACACACACAATTTTATTTATTTATTTATTTATTTTGAAGTTGTTTACAACCAAGTCACCAAAATACGATGAATACACACTAAGCATAACCCAACACACAACAGTAAATCTATTAGCCTTATTACAGTTTACATATTCTTATCACAATGTTAACTGTTGTTGGTGTGGGTGACATATCCAACAAGCTATGGTAAACAAGCTAGGTAACATTATAATCGCTAAAATAGCGGACTCACGGGAAAAAAAATCATCAGTTATCATCTTTTTTGTTGTTGTTGTTATGACTAATTACTCAGCACCGTCAGCATTAAAAAATAATCACTTCATCCGATGTTTTTGAATAAAATAGCCTTGACAGCCGACTTACTGGAACTCATCTGTCTGTAGAACTGTTCTCTCCCGCCGGCGCCGCCGGACTTCTACAGAATCTACACACAAACGAGTGTGACGTGCGCGGTGGACCAAACCACTGTGAGGCAAGGGAGGGGTGACTCAAAATGTTTCTAAACTTAAAACGCCCGTTTGCGTTTGTATTGCTTTACTACTTACATAATTATTTTAAGTTTATATAATTTATGCACAATACTTAGCGTGGTTATTAATTATATTTTTTGGGGGGGACAGCACTCAGATAGGGGGGGTCCTGTCCCCCCCGCGATTTACGCCCCTGCTGCTACTGCCTAAAACATTTGTGTCAATTTGACACATTTGGCAGCGTTTTTTTCTCTCACGCAGCTTCTCTGCACCTCCTTTGCGTTTCTTCTCCATGATCACACCGAAACTGCGTGCAGGCAGAAATCCTATAGATGGTGCTGTTCAAAGATATGATTGGGCCAGTCCAGTGTCAATCAAGAAAACAACCAATGGGCCGCTGAGCTACATGTTTCATGAGCCGCGTCTGTTAGAAGGAAAAAAAAAAACTAGCCTATGTGAAATTTTTGACTAAAGTGTTTTGGGCCAGCAGCCCGGTGTCAATTGAAAAAGCATTGGGCCGCCGATCTAGGCCTACCACTTTCATGGGCCGAGAGATTTTTTTTTTTTTTTTTTTTTTTGCGGTCGGCGACCGTCGGCCCCAAAAAGCACGTCGGCCCACCGGGAAAGTGCCCGGTATGCCAGATGGCCAGTCCGCCCATGGTTGCAAGTTGAATACAGAAGGCGTAATTATTTTACTTTATAACTTGTTAAATATGGATATTTTCTTTCACAAACGCATGATTTCACTTCAGAAGGCCTTTATTAACCCCCCGGAGTAACCCCGTGTGGAGTACGTTTATGATGGATGGATCTTTTTTTTTTTGAGTTTCAATCAGGTGGTTTCCGTGCACTGTCATTATAAAGCTTTGGAGCATCAGGGTGATTATTAATATAACTCAGACTGTATTTGTCTGAAAGAAGATAGTCATATACACCTAGGATGGCTTGAGGGTGAGTAAATCATGGGGTAATTTTCATTTTTAAGTAAACTAATCTTTTAAGAGCGTAGGCACATAAGCACATTCTTCTCTGTGGCACCCTGAAGAATGGCAATACGTGTTTATTTTTTGAATATTTAGCTCATTAATGATTAAAGATGGCAGGTGAAACATGACAGTCACGCACATGGACTGCTCTGCCAGCCCATTACTTAAAGAAACAAGAGTCAGGGAGTCCAAGCCAAATAACATTCCCAGTGCCAGAGGAAGTGCATTATTTTCTCTTGTTTTTTTTTGTTTTTTTCTGTTCCCTTCCTCTGAGAAGGGGTGAATGGGCTGAATACCCACAGCAACGAAAAGAGGACACAACACTCAAATCTTTGGCAAGAGTAACTGGCAGTGGCTACGCAGCTGAGGAGTGAGGACGGCTGCCCACTCCCTCTGGTTGTTGAGTTACAGGAGCATCACTGGGCCGGAGGGCTGAAGCCAGCCTCGAGCGCCTGGGCTGCCAGGAAAATATTGACTTTCAGACCAGTGTGAATATTTGAGTTCTGGTCAATAGGGAAATGACTTAATGTTGGTTTTTCAAAATGAATGAGAGTTTAATTGACTATTATATTGCTTTTATTGTCATATTGCTATATTGTCATATACTTTAAAAGATCAGTTATATGAATATAATTAATGGATGACAAAAACAGCACAAATTAATAACGATAGTGCAACAGCATTGTCTCAGACACTGAAACATATTTTGGGATCCACGTAATATTGGCATCTTACAAAAAATAGCATTACATCCACTATGCTATTCTGTTTGTATGAAAGCCCACAAAAAGGTCATGTTCTGGTATATCATAATTATGACAAAATTTTGAAGTTATGACATAAAAAGAGAAAATTTAAATACAGTAATTTGAAATTATGAGTAAAAAAGTAATTATGAGATAAAAAGTTGAAATTATAATATTTTTGACATAATTTTCAACTTTTCAAGTTATAGTTACAACTTTTAACGCTATAATTTTGACTTTTCATGTCATAATTATGATTTTGTTAAAATGCCAAATGTTTTTCTGAGCTATTTAAGTGATTTTGGCACTGATATTACTATGAAATTAAGTAAATATGTGCATGACAGATTTTTTTATAAACTAAAGTTTTGTGCATACCCAAGTTGCATAAATGCATGTTATTGTTTGCATAAGGTACAAAGCACCCATATTTATATTTATACAAAGCACCCATATATATCTCATATATATATATATATATATATATATATATATATATATATATACAGGAACTGGTCATATAATTAGAATATCATCAAAAAGTTGACTTATTTCACTAATTCCATTCAAAAAGTGAAACTTGTATATTATATTCATTCATTACACACAAACTGATATATTTCAAATGTTTATTTCTTTTAATTTTGATGATTATAACTGACAACTCAGGAAAATCCCAAATTCAGTATCTCAGAAAATTAGAATATCACTTAAGACCAATACAAAGAAAGGATTTTTAGAAATCTTGGCCGACTGAAAAGTATGAACATGAAAAGTATGAGCATGTACAGCACTCAATACGTAGTTGGGGCTCCTTTTGCCTGAATTACTGCAGCAATGCGGCGTGGCATGGAGTCGATCAGTCTGTGGCACTGCTCAGGTGTTATGAGAGCCCAGGTTGCTCTGATAGTGGCCTTCAGCTCTTCTGCATTGTTGGGTCTGGCATATCGCATCTTCCTCTTCACAATACCCCATAGATTTTCTATGGGGTTAAGGTCAGGCAAGTTTGCTGGCCTATTAAGAACAGGGATACCATGGTCCTTAAACCAGGTACTGGTAGCTTTGGCACTGTGTGCAGGTGCCAAGTCCTGTTGGAAAATGAAATCTGCATCTCCATAAAGTTGGTCAGCAGCAGGAAGCATGAAGTGCTCTAAAACTTCCTGGTATACGGATGCGTTGACCTTGGACCTCAGAAAACACAGTGGACCAACACCAGCAGATAACATGGCACCCCAGACCATCACTGACTGTGGAATCTTTACACTGGACCTCAAGCAACGTGGATTGTGTGCCTCTCCTCTCTTCCTCCAGACTCTGGACCCTGATTTCCAAAGGAAATGCAAAATTTACTTTCATCAGAGAACATAACTTTGGACCACTCAGCAGCAGTCCAGTCCTTTTTTGTCTTTAGACGCTTCTGATGCTGTCTGTTGTTCAAGAGTGGCTTGACACAAGGAATGTGACAGCTGAAACCCATGTCTTGCATACGTCTGTGCGTAGTGGTTCTTGAAGCACTGACTCCAGCTGTAGTC
The DNA here is from genome assembly GCA_036281575.1 of Ancherythroculter nigrocauda. Classification (NCBI taxonomy): domain Eukaryota; kingdom Metazoa; phylum Chordata; class Actinopteri; order Cypriniformes; family Xenocyprididae; genus Ancherythroculter; species Ancherythroculter nigrocauda. The sequence continues at coordinate 51,610,901 of VTFQ01000007.1, read as the reverse complement.
CACTCTTTGTGAATCTCCCCCACATTTTTGAATGGGTTTTGTTTCACAATCCTCTCCAGGGTGCGGTTATCCCTATTGCTTGTACACTTTTTTTCTACCAAATCTTTTCCTTCCCTTCGCCTCTCTATTAATGTGCTTGGACACAGAGCTCTGTGAACAGCCAGCCTCTTTTGCAAATACCTTTTGTGTCTTGCCTTCCTTGTTCAAGGTGTCAGTGGTCGTCTTTTGGACAACTGTCAAGTCAGCAGTCTTCCCCATGATTGTGTAGCCTACAGAACTAGACTGAGAGACCATTTAAAGGCCTTTGCAGGTGTTTTGAGTTAATTAGCTGATTAGAGTGTGGCACCAGGTGTCTTCAATATTGAACCTTTTCACAATATTATAATTTTCTGAGATACTGAATTTGGGATTTTCCTTAGTTGTCAGTTATAATCATCAAACTTAAAAGAAATAAACATTTGAAATATATCAGTCTGTGTGTAATGAATGAATATAATACACAAGTTTCTCTTTTTGAATGGAATTAGTGAAATAAATCAACTTTTTGATGATATTCGAATTATATGACCAGCACCTGTATGTATGTATGTATATATATATATATATATATATATATATATATATATATAATTTTTTTTTTCCCAGTATATGGTGCGAAATATGGGTGCTATATATATACATATATATATATATATATATATATATATATACTGCAATAAGGTTTATTTATAACTTATATTTATTTATTTGTTTGTTTGTTTGTTTGTTTTAACAGTGTACTGTAAGATGTAATATGATGGATATGCATGGCATGTTTTTTAGAAAAAAAATGCTTAAATGCCAATTACTTAATTAGTTAGTGATTTGCTATCCTAAGCAATAGAAATTGACTAACCCAAGCAAAAGTCTTAAGACAATCACAGATACCATTGTTGAAGCTGCAGTTTTGGATATATCTGTTCTGCTTTGGTTTTCGATGGGGAAAATCAGATGAAAGGAGAAACGATGAACATTTTGAAATGATGAACAAAACACAAATCAAACACAGACACACAAAAAAAGTATTTGTATTAAATATAATCTGAAATGTAAGTTACTCTACATTAACTTTACTTATAAAACTATATAAAAGCATTTGTGTTTGTGTTGCATCCATGATTACTTGTTACTTGTGTGATATTGCTTACATTTCCCCCTGCAAATGTTTTATTTTATTCTGTTTATTCAGTTTCACAAAATGTCTCCTTGATGTAAACAGCATGTTTATCATATACATATAGTTTACCTCATTAATCTAAAAGCATGACTGTAAAAAAGCCCTGATGCAGCGTTTGCAGCTATTGTCCAGGGGTTTGCTAATGGCTAGCGCCCACTTTCCTACTATTTTGACAGCATCTAATTGGTATAGTGGCAATACTGATAACTGAAATAACGGGAAACACTAGTTCTTTTTCAAAAGTACCAACATATAATAGTGCGTAGTATAATTCAGCGGTAACTTGATTCCTTTACGTTCTCTGGGGAAACATTTTGATGCAACACATATCACAGACACAGAGTTTGTTGCATCATAAAGGGTAATGAGCGTCTGCAAGCCCTCGAGGGTTCTGCACACAGACTGTGGGAGTATTAAATAAAAGAACAATCTTAAGGACAAGGCAGTTACACACACATTGATCACCAGTCCGCATTTCAAGACAGGGACAATGTGATTTTTTAATCTGCTCTCATATAATAACATCTTGCTCCATCTTAGTGGAATTCTCCCCGAGTGAAATGACTTGAGCTCCTGTGAAAGTCTCTGAAATTGTCTTCAGCCTCGAGGCTTTGAGATTGGGTCACGTCGGTGCCTCTAAAGACATGTTCATTTCTCTGTTATACACCTCAGCCTCAACATATCATGTCTGAAGATGTTATGGTGCAGGAAGAGCAATCGCTTTTAATGAAGTTATACAACAACTGGGGGGAAAGACTTGAGATTTAGTGCATTCGATGTAGGTACAAAGAATAATTTGGAGAACAGCTAATACTAACTTATTGTCTGAAGAGCTGAGCCTAGATTTGTATTTGCACAACAAAATACCAAAAGTGTACAGTAAAAGCTTGTTCCTGTTGTGTATTAAACCGGGATATACCATGCCATTGTTTTTGCAGTGAAATCGTTAATTATATTTAAGAAAGAAGTGACTAATGACAGTTCTGTGTGCAATTAAATGCAAGACCAATCATGATTTAGTATGCAAATATCACAATTACGACATTGTTGTCAGTTTGATTTGGAATTGCATACATTCTAAATTTTTAAACCAGTGTACGACATTAATCTTAAATGTCTGAAGGATCTGAGGATTCTTAAAGATTTTTTAAATTGCTTTGGTGCAATTTTCACAAGCAATTGGTAAACTTTAGTACTAATATCACAACAGATCATCAAAAGTGCACTTTTTTTTAACATTTCTGCATATTTTCAGTTGTGTTAGTACAATACACAAAATCACAAAGTATTTTTGGAAATGTAAAAATGCAGACAGTTGTCTGTGTTAGGTCAGGTTAGTTCATTTCCCTTGTAGTGGTTTTTATTGCTGTTTAATCTAATGATTGTGTGATTTCAAGGGATATTTCTCTTCATGAGTAAGAGATAGGAGAATGTCTCCATTTCAGTAACTTTCCATTATTTTTGCTGTGGTAAAATAACATCACATTTGTGCCGGTCAGACAAAGTCCAGGCGAAGTCATGATACGACTAGGATTATTCAGTAAACCCTACTCATTTTTTCCACATCACTTCATCTCCTTTCTGCTATTTCACTGGTTCCTGTCAACCGTTCAGGCTGTTATTTAACAAAATACAGCTTTGTTAAAGGTGCAATGTGTACAATTTGGGAGGATCTATTGACAGAAATGCAATAGAATATACATAACTATGTTTTCAGTGGTGTATAAAGACCTTACATAATGAACCGTTATGTTTTTATTACCTTAGAATGGGCCATTTCTATCTCACACACCGCGGGTCCTCCTCCATGTCAAGTCACCATTATACGGCGACATGTTTCTACAGCAGCCCTAAACAGACAAAAACTCTACAGAGCGCGTTTAGTCACTGTGGTGTTGTTCTTCTAAATCGTTTGTGTTTTTAGAGGCAGTTTGCATCGTCACTACGTTGAATACGCATGGAGTAGTAGTAGTAATAGTAGTAGTCGTATGGTTTATTAGAAGCAGAGACCGTTTTTTGTTAGAAGTAAGAAGAAACCTCATTGCTTCACAAAGGCTCTCTCTGCTCTCTCAGACGATGACATGTCAGCCAGACGGCCACCGTAGCTTCTACAAAAGGGAGGGGTGCAAGGGGCGTGCGCTGTTAATTGCAATTCGCAACCTCACCACTAGATGCCACTAAAATATACACACTGCACCTTTAACTGATTTTGGTTATCAGACAATACTTTGCTGGCTGGTTTTGGACCCAACAAAACTGTCTTCTGACAGAATATGGATCCAATATTCCTGCCATGGAGATTAGATCTAACATTTTTGGCGTAGTCGGCAGGATTTTGGCACAATCTAACATAGGGTATGGGGTAGTAAAAGATGTCTATAAAGTGTACAAGTGCTGTTCCTGCTTTACTAAACTCTTTATATACATTATGATGTTTGCATCACATCACCAGCTCCATATGTTTTGCTTTTCTTGTTGCTTGCTCGGAAGCTCACCTGATGCAGCATTGCACAAGTCATGATAAAAAAGCTTATAGACTTTTAGAAGCATGTTGCTTCAGCAAATTTGTTTTTATCTCAAGATTGCTTTTGTTATCACTATTGGCTAGGTTTAGTGTAGGATTTAGTGCGCATTAAACTTTTAGCGCCACTCAACAGGCATTTCGTTTCTGAACTGTTATGAAAGATGCAAGAATCAACATAATGCCATTTTACAGAAATATCTCCCCAGGCATGTTTTTTTCCAGTAAGTCTGGGTTGACAAATAAACAACGATAAATCCCTCTCTGTCTCCATATTGTGACCCTGGCCTCTCTAAAACAAAGAAATCAATTAGTGCTGTATTTAGGCTAATGGCCAGACGCATTGAGCTTGGTGAATTAGGAGATAGACACTCTCACAACCTCTTTCGCAGTCTCTCAGGTGGTGTTGGAGTTGCTATATTTGGACGTCCCCACTTCAGTTGACCTCATTCAGTGTAGAGCCTCTCCAAGCCAGAGCGACTGTCGAGATGTCCTTCCACGGGCCCACCATCATCTCATCCAGAGAGGATCGCACTGAATGTTGCTATCTGTTATTTCCAAATTGATGAAAACAAATATTTAGTGGCTCATCATTTACACTGATATCCAACAACACATGAGGTCATCTAGAGGAATGAGGTGTAATGAGCGATTTAGCAAAGCGACGACATGCAAATGGTGGCGTTGTGTATCACTTGAGTAATGAATAAATGCAGAGCGCTGTGATATCAGTAGGAGGCTTTATGAGGGTGGAAACAGAGCCCTGGTGTTTTTTACCGGCACGCAGACTGACTGCTTATTCATTCTGGCCTTCAGCAGCAGGTGTGCCAATGCAGGAACTGGCACTCACCACAGCTGCACATGCCAAGAGGGCCTCAAAGGTAAATTACATTACAAAGTAAGCTATTAAATCAACTGGATTTGGATTTGCTTTCACCAAAGCTATACTGAGAAATAAATGATTTTGCCTGGTCTGTGAGTTATTTTTCCTCCTTTCTTTTATTTAATCCTGAGGGGTGCTGGGGGGGCTGGGGGGGTGCTTGTTGGTTCAATACTCATTTTGGGGTATTTCGGGGGGTTGCCAGGGCATTGTTTCCCTTATGAAAAAGTGTGTATATATATATATATATATATATATATATATTAAAAACTGTACTTGCAGATAATATGATATTAATGAAATGAAAGGCCACTTAAAGAGCGTGCATGACATGACAATGTTTCTTAACGCACTTTTAAAAAGTGCACTTTGTAATAATGTCAAACTAAAAGTTTTAAAGTGCATTTTAAATCATGTTTTAATGATCTTTTGTCGTGCTTTAAATAAGTACTCTTATTTTTCTGTGTGGAGAAACATAGCAAATGCACTTGATTATAATTTTAACTGTAGTGTGTTTTAATTCACTATTACATTTAAAGTTAATATATTTTAAATTGCAACTTCATCATTACATTTTTTTTTTTACCATAAATGCTTGTCAGTACATTTTAATCAAAGACAAAGGAAATAATTATGGAATTGCATATAAAGATGTACTTAAGTTCAGCTAATTGTGTTTAATATAGATTTACACTAAAATGCATTTCATCTAATTGCAATTAACATTCAATTAAGTGTCTGAAAACATTACATTAATTTCTAAAAGTATATTTAGTTAAGTTGTTTTAAAGTATTATTTCCATACTGTAAAAAAAAAAAAATAATAATAATTGTTGGTATAACTTAAAAAAGTAAGTTGCCTTAAAACTTTGAGTTCATTGAAAAAAAAAAAAAAAAAATTGAGTTAATACAATGAAGGCGATTGGTTTAATCAGCAAAAACTCCAAATACTATGTTATCTGAACTACATTAATTATTGAAGTTGATTTGACAAAAGAAAAATTGTTGTGATAACAAATCATGAAAATATTTTTTAGTGTACTATTTTTTTTAAAAAGTACACTAAAGTGTGCTTCTTTTTCAAAAGGGTGTGCAGTTGCTAAAGTGTTGTAAATGGTAACATGGTAACAACTAATCCTTAAATATATGAACAATAGTAGTAAAGATGGTTGCCTTAGCAAACACAGTAAAGCCTTTTACAACCTCAAAGTTTGTCCCATTTGATCAAAGAGCAACATAATGATAAAATGCTCACTTGCTTCCATATGCAAAAGTTAACCATATGGGTCCATAACATTTGCAGGAATAAAATAAATCATCTTTCCCTGTGTGAGCCAAAATCTCATCACGCTTACAGTCCATTTAGAAGTATCTCTCAGGTGCTGTGATGCAAATGAGCTTCTCCACAGACAAATTAGCCACTCTCGATGGAGCGAGAATCGGCTCTCAGCTCTGCATCACGTTTGTCCGGTGCCGGCCAGAGGTGTAACTCTATAAATGGCCGACTTTGATTAATAAAACATTGCTGGCTGCAGTTGATCTGCATGGGGCACCTTTGATCGGCATCTCTGAGGTGATGCTCTGAGAATCGGCCCTCGCTGCCGGTGATGAGGCAAACCTCTGTGCCTGGCATGCAAAATACAGTTCCAGATGTGTCAATTATTCATCCTCGTATCTGCCCGCAGTGGCCCCATGGATCCACAGTGTGAAAGCAGCTGGAACGAAGGTTACTCAGAGGTAGAGACGAAGTAGAGCTTCAGCTTTGAATTGCAAGCCTTGGAAGATGTAGGGTTCTCACAACTTATTTTTTAAAGCACATTTGCGACAGGAACTACACTGAGGAAAAATCATTTTCTTGACCAGTGTTTTTGTATATTAAAAATAGATAAGAAAAATGTAAATTACCCTGAGACGATAAGTTTTCACAGAATGCATCTATTTCTTACTCAATTGGTAATTTGTTTTAAGAATAAACTTCGCTAAATGGTGCCAGAAGCATTCATGATTTTTTTTTTTTAAACAATAAAACTATTTCAAAACAGGGTAGAAAGTAAGCGTAGTTCAAGATATATTCTCTGAGAAGTCTTATGCAAATGTGTAGAGAGTATTATTGTCCTGTTTTACAGTAAAAATGGTTATTGATTGAATAAATTATTCAGTAACACTTTACAATAAGGTTTCATTTGTTAAGATGCGTTATTATGAACTAACAAGGAACAATACTTCTACAACACTTATTAATTTTAGTTAATGTGGTAACATTTAGGGTCCAATTCTCACTATTAACTAGTTGCTTATATCACTAGGATATTGGCTGTTTATTAGTACTTATAAAGCACATATTAATGCCTTATTCTGCATTACTATATTTTACATCCCTTACGGTTATGAAGATAGAAAGAGATAAACTTTGTTGCTGACTTGTGATTTTTGTATATATCTTCTTACAGAAAAGCACCAAAGAATACTCTGTAGTAAGTCCATCCCAGTCAATGGATGATGTTTTTCACGCACAGGTTTTGCAGGTTTGCAGGTGCAGCTCCAGCTGTACAGGCCAGAGCAGGGCTTTTATTAGAACTGCACAGTTAGCTACTGTAGTTGACCACATTAATCCAGAGATTATGTGATTTGGGTTTAACACTTTACAGTAATGTGGTGCGAGAGACAGACACAGATGGATTAACAAGGTGTCAGGTTCATCTCATCATATGTTAACCAGCTGGGCTCCATTGCTCGGTCTGTTCTGTTTGACACATGTGCCTGGACCAGATATGAAGGGCAACGATGATTTGTAGAGGAGCTCATGTTTTGGTTCACATGTTGGCAATGCACACAGACTGCTTTTTTTTAGTCATGCAGAAACCAGCAGTCGGTGTCAGAAATATTCTGCTTGTTGGAGCTTATTTGCATAGTTTAAAGCACACAGTCAAAGTGTTTTGCTCATGCATTATTCTTTTACCAAACCTGATCAAATTATTACACACATTGTGCTGAACACACTGAGTGCAAACATGATAAGAAATGGTTGAACTATCACCCATGCATTCATTTATATGTTAATAGGTCAGCTCCCGTGGACCGTTGTTAACAGTCAATTTCCATTAACAAAAACTGTGCTTTCGCATGAACGTTAAGTAGATGTGGTGCATTTTGGTTCAATTTTCATGTAACAATCATAGCTATGAATGGATGTTTGTGACCTCTCTTTGTTTCATCTACTGCTGCTCCATTCAGTTTTTATGGTGGTCACGAGTTTGGTGGTTAGGGGCGACCTGCAGTCCTTTTTGTACAATTTGTCAAATTATAAATAGCATAACTGCAGATTACTGGCAAACATTGTGATATTTTTATAAAAAGTGAGTGAGTCTTCTTTGGCTTGTTCACAAAATACAGGGGTTGTGTTTCATCTCAAGCTCTTCATTTAATTGTTTAATAACTTCTCCTCCCTCTTGCAGTGACATCTCTTCTCTGATGACGAGGACGGGGTAACCTGTCACTCACATGAGATCCACCAATAGCAAACCACAACCATCCAATCAATTCTCCACGGAGAAGATCAAGCCGCACCCTACATTTGTTCTTGTCCCATAAGCAGTTTCACTCTGATATATGGCACTCTCAGGAACTCTCAGGAAAAGTTCGCTCCAGCTGCAAAACACCTTCGTACTACCATTGGTCCGTGGTGATAACGTAATAGGAGGTGTGCGCTGAGGCTCCGCCTTCTTTCACGTGGGACTCTTCTCTGACTCATTTCATCTGTTGAGTCTGTTGAGGTAAGATCTCTGCGGGTAAAAACATGAACACACTGGATAGCCGCTTTATAATAGAAAATGAAGTTGTGCTTCTGATGATTTAAGGCACAGACACTGTTTTGGCTTTGGAGGTGGGCGTGTAGCAGGTGACGGACACGGACCAGAGGGAGTCGGAGGACACAAATACAATGGTGGTACACGACGGTGGGAAGAGCCAGGGTGGAGCCTTGACTGAAGTGCTAGATGGAACTTCCTGGGGACTGGCCAATGGGGGTAGAACCAGGGTGCATGCGTAATCTGGCGGAGCCGAGAGACTGACGGACCAGGGCTACATCTCCGGCCTGGAAGCCCAAGGTGGAGCTGCTGGCTCGCGGGACTGAGGCGACGATGGGGGGGAGTGAGGACGACGGGGAATCCGGAGTTAAGGAGAAGCCTGGTGGTGCCGAAGGGGTGGAGGGTCGAGGTGCAGCCAGAGACCCGGAAGTCCGTGGCGGAGGCAGAGCAACAACTGACTGAGGCTGATCCGGACGGACCAGGGAGTCTGGAGGAGTACCAGGGCTGGGGGACTACGGGGTAGAGCTGAGGAGCAAGACGAGACCAGTGGCTCCGATGGATCCTGGGAACTGGACAAAACCAGCAGAGGAGATGGGACCAGGAAGTCAGGCATGGAAATCGGAAGAGGACGATTTCTGGACAGAAGCAGAGCATCCAGATGGCCATACTAAACTGGCATGAAAGGCGAAGGCTCGAGGGTGGGGGCTTGGGAGGGAACTGGATCCGCAGACCACAGATTTTCGGGCGGTTCTTCTATAACATCTGCAGCATGCATGATGATAGAGTTCATAAACAATGTCTTTTATTCAGAATAACAACAAAGGAGATATCATAGAGGACGTAGGGAAATGCAAACCAGCAAAATGAAACGAGAACCGACAAGGGACTCAATGAAATGGTGTATAAATACAAGATGAGCATAATGACTGACAGGTTATGATTATATGTAACTATAGAAACAAACGAGGAGATAATTAGAAACCAATGGAACCGGAACTAAACAGAGTAGGCAAAACAGGAACTAACAGAATAACAAAACAGAAGTCCACAATTGTGACAGCCGAGAGTATATTGAGGCATTAATAGCTTACTTGTGCGTAAACAATCTATCAATTCTATCTGCTCCTTCTGGTTTATGCAGATCTTCTTCTCCACTTGTTTTTGGATCTGGAGATGCTGTACTATTTCCGATTCCCTACCATAACAGGGATTGCTGAAAAAAACTCATCTATGGTGGGGAAAGAGTTAAAGATGATGCTTTCATGTCCCTTTGTAATGCAAACAAACTAGAACTGAAATAATCTGTGAGTGTTTCTCCACTGGTCTCTTTATGTTCCCATATTCTCATGAGCAAACCTAACTGCTCAACCCTTGCCGAAATCCCACCCAGCTGACGCTCATTAGAGGAATGCTGATGTGCAATCAAACAATTAACAAAAGGTCACGGCTGCCATTGAAGGGAACAACCTCCCCTACTGAAAAGATGCTACCCTGCCAGGAAGCAAATGTTTCTAAGGATAAATGAACTACACACAGAGACCTTTCCCTGGAAGAGAAGAAACAGGCTCATGTGTGGTTATCAGACGTGGACGTCAACCTTTCAATGCTTTTGCTTGACTGCGCATTCATTACACACGTCTGCAAGATTGATCTGAAGTTCATTTGGCTGTAGAAATCTGTCTAGTTCACTCAGAAAAAAGATGCAAAAGCTGTCACAATTGATGTAATAATATGTACCTTTAAGGTATTAATATGAACCCGTTGGGGTAAATAAGGTTCATCTGTTAGAGGTCTGCAACCCAACGGGCCCCGAAGAACTTGCGGGTTTCGGGTCGGGTTCGGGTTAAGGTTTCATGAATAGCTTCGGGTTCGGGTCTGTAACTGAGAAAAACATATTTATAATTCACATTTAGATATTAACTGTTTTGCGCATGTTCTCGCGCACTCGGTCACAACACAGCACGACACTCAAACCTATGAGTGCGATACGGCAAACAATTACTGAGGGAAAACTTATTACAGTGCCAAATGATGCAGCACAATGAATTCTACTGAATAACAGGTGAACCAGTGGCTAGCACAAAATTATACAAAAGCCTCTAAAATTACTACACAATGTGTGTGTGAAGTGAAAGACTATTGAAAGCATACACATTTTGATTATTTTAGTTGATATGTGTATTTAAATGTTTAAAACATTGTACGATATGATAAATGAATGAGTGCAGAATGAAATGAGGCTCGATAGCATGTTAAAGTGCATCTTTTCTACTACTTAGCCTGATGTTTCTGTCTATTTAAAAGTTGTATGATATGATCTTGTCATTCAACCAATAAATATCTCAGCGGTTACGTGCGGTGTAGGTCTTACAAAGCTGTCTTGGCTTGTGATAGCAAGAATGGTACATCTCTATGGCGACGGATTTCGGGTTTGGGTCGGGTCGGGTCGGGTCGGGTCGGGTCAAATGATCTCAGGCACGGCCCGGGTTCGGGCCTCAGTTTAAAGCCCGTGCAGACCTCTATCATCGGTGCCCCTGTGGCAGCTGTTGTTCTGTTTGTTTGCTTTCTTTGATAACTTGATACTAAATCATGTGATGATGATAATTACTTAGAGTTGTAAAGTTTGGATTGTTGTGAATGGATTCCTACATGAGGTACAACAGCAACAAATCCTTCAGCCATTTCATTTACTGAGGCCATATTTTGAACATTTGAGCTGAGGCTGCTACATAATGGTCCTTATTTAAAGGAATTAAAGGATTTAAACGGATTTAAGAAAAACAAAGGGAAAAAATAACTAGAATTTATTGTGAACTATGTTCAAATAATATTTTTATTTTAATAAATGACTGTCATATTTTAAACATGAGTCAAAGCCACACTTTGTTCTAGTTTAAGTCTGGGGATTTGAGTTTTATGAACCATTTTCCTATAGACAAGTGCAGGTAACCTCATTCATTAAATTCACTCATGCACATACACTCACTCTTAATCTTGTCTATAGGCCAATTTTGTCACAGTTACGTCACGTGCGCATAGTGGTGGCAGAAAAACGGTAACAAGTGGAGGAAAAAGGGCAAATCCACATGATAAGAGAAAATTGTTATGTTCTGCCTTTGGATGTCAGAATTGGAATGCAAAAAATATAGTCTTCATTTTTATAGAAAAATGTCATTGAAGACACCCTTTGAAGCTAAACGCAGACATTTATGTATTTCACAGACTGGATTGATGAAATCTGCAATGATTAGTCTACTATTAAAGGGTTAGTTCACCCAAAAATGAAAATTCTGTCATTACTTACCCTGTTATGAAGTGACGAGAATACTTTTTGTGCGCCAAAAACGACTTTATTGATGGGCGATTTCAAAACACTGCTTCATGAAGCCTCAAAGCTTAACGAATCTTTTGTTTCACATCAGTGGTTCGGAGCGTGTATCAAACTGCCAAAGTCACGCCCCCCAGTGGTGAACCATTGAAATTTCGAAACAATTATGACGTAACTAAGCCTCATTTACTGAAATCTCGTGACTTTGGCAGTTTGATACATGCTCCGAACCACTGATTCGAAACAAAAGATTCGTAAATCTTTGAAGCTTTCAGTCATTTTGTTATTTGGTGCACAAAAAGTATTCTCGTCGCTTCATAACATTAAGGTTGAACCACTGTAGTCACATGAACTGTTTTTTAACCATCCTATTACCCTCAAAATCCAGCAATATTTTTTCTACACTTCCCCATATGGAATACCTATTGGTCGTCTATGGAAAAATGTGCAAATCACCATAAAAATTAATGATTGGCATAAAAATGGACAAAAAAAATGGCTTATTCATATATGAATGGCTTTATTATATTACATCATATACTATATATTATGATTCCCCCCTCCTATACTATTATGAAGATTATAAAATTGCATTTTATAATGACCTAAGTATAATATAATATAATATAATATAATATAATATAATATAATATAATATAATATAATATAATATAATATAATATAATATATGTATTTGCCATCAAGGGTAATAACATATGCAGTATGTTTGGGGTCAATTTGACACTCTCTTGGGACCGCCCCACTGGGTGGTCTCAGGATGCTTGTTGGCATGACACAGGACTCATCATGGTAGCGTTCACCTTTTATTTCCCTGGACTATTCATTTTCCAGATGTCTCAAACAGTCGGATGGGGGCTTCATCAGAAAAAAAATAACTTCTTTCAGTCTTCTGCTGTCCAATCCTTGCTGTACTTGCAGAATTCTAGTCTGTCCTTGATGTTTTTCTTGGAGAAAAGTGGCTTCTTTTCTGCCCTTCTTCACCAAGCCACTGTCCAGAAGTCTTGACCTCACTGTGACCACACCTGCTGCCAATACTGAGCTCTGCACATGGTTCAGGATTGACCGTCCTGCCACTTGCTGGACACTCTGGGATGTTCTGAAGGCTTTTTCATTGCAGTTGAATGTCTCAACTTGAAGTTTTTGATGATCCAGTAAATGGTTCTTTCAGATGCTTTGCATCAAAATGGCCTCACATGCAAAGAAATTGCTGCAAAGCGATGATGGGTACATGTCTTTCTTTAGAGGTAACCATTGAAGACGCAAGAACACAATGACTGGAAACACTTTTTCCTCCTGACTAGAACTTGTTTGCACTTTCCCATGAGCTGATGTGATTAGTGAAATTATGCTAGCTGATCACCTTTTACCAGGACCTCAAACAGGTCCTTTTTGTTTGTTTGTTTGATTGTTTTTGCCAATGAAGCGTTTTGCAAATACTGTATGTAAAATGCATCTGATCAACACCACAACTGAAGCAGCAAACGTTTAACTAGCAATTCATCTAATTTCTGAGACTACAACCCACTGCAGAGAACCACCAAAACTTTTGGCCATGGCTTTACCCTATCATTCAAGTGTGGGGTAGGACCATAATAAATTGCCATTTTTGAAAGGTAATGTACCTCCTTGTGGTTAAAAGACAACAGGAGAGTCAACACTAAGAATCTCATTCTAAGCAGGATGTCTCAAAATTAGGATTCTCCTCATCTATGTTTTCGTGAGAATTATGACTTATCCCTAAAATCAGAGGGAAATGGTGAATAACACTGTAGAATCACTAACCCTGGTTGCAATCCTAAACTTCACATAAACTGTAAACTTGTCCCTCAAATATGATTGGTTGATTGGAATGTTGTTCCAAGATCAACAAAGATCAACAAAAACTCATTTTCGTACCTTAGGGTACTGCCCCAGTGACAAGCACCGTAGCTTTTTTTCTGACAGTATTAAAATCAGGTTCTGCATCTTTGTTAGACATTATCCCCCGGTTTCACAGTCAAGGCTTAAGCTAGTCCTAGACTAAAATGCATGTTTGAGCTGCTTTAACTGAAAGTAACTTGCACTGACATATCTTAAAAAATGTCAAGAGCCGTTGTTTTGTCTCAAGATGCACACCGGTAATGTTTTTTTCTAGGCTATGTTTATAAAAGCTACTTAAATACCTTAATTGAAATAAAGCCTAATCCTGGCTTAGCCTAAACCCTGTCTGTGAAACCGGGCCTATATGCACTTTCTATAGTAACAACAGTAATTTATGCATAATTACATGCAACTAACTCTAAACCAAACCATAATTCTAACCCTAACAGTTGTTGTGGAATAGTGACAATAGTGAGACTAACAATGAGAAACCCAGAGAGCAAAGAAGTCTTTCAAAAGTTATGTAAAAGTGCATGTAGTTATTATAGCTCAGTAATTAAATGGATAATTACACTGTAACAAAGACAACAAAATAAAGTGTAACCATATATATGAATGCATAGGTCCTTTTCATTGACATTAAAGTGAAATAACTGAACATAAACATAAGAACCTGAACTCATTTTAGAAGAAAATTTCAGATGGCATGAATATGTCTTCATATTTTAAAACAAATTATCTCAAAATAGCTTCATTGCAAATCTCAATTTACTCACCGTCGGCAGGAGTGGCAAAAGGTTAATTTATTGATTTATTAAGTTAATGTAGCTACTGATATTGTGTTCTCCACAGTTTCTGTTGTTATTTCAAGCCAGACATTTACCATACAGGCTTTTTTGACAATTTTATACTCTTAAAAAAGATCTCTGTTCAAATGCAAATGACAGCGATAACATTACTGCAATAGTTGCATATGATTTCTGACTGGTCTTCCATGTAATTGCACATGAAAGGTCTTTCAACACAGACGTTCTTGAGTTTAAAACAGCATGACAGTGTGCAAAGGAACAGAAGATCTTAAGAATTTTTTTTTTTTTTTTACCTGAAACACCACATTATTGCAACAGCAAAAGATGTCTGCACACACTTAACATTTAGAGATAAATGCTGAATGGTTCCAGTCCACCAAGTCACAAGAGTTAATCAATGAAAAGTCTCCCTAAATGAAACCAAACACATGGCAACAGCTCCACAACATACTAAATGTAGGTGTAGCTCCAGCTCCTTCACAGCACTATAATTCCCCTCATGTTGTCAGACGGCCTGCACGATTTCATCCCCCTCATAGAGATGCTTTGATATGTGATTATGAAAGAGCATTGGATTAGCACAATCTCTTTATTGAACAGCAGAGCTGCAGGGAGTGCAGTGGCTCTGTGGAGAGCAGCTCGCATTAGCAGCCGTAATGGGCTTCATGCTGCAAACTCAGCTGATATAAATGGGAGTGCTGGTCATTACAGCCGGCCCTCGATCAGACGGCCACCTGTTGAAGGAGCCCAGAGCAGGATTAACCTGTGTGTCATGTGACATGGCAGCCATATGTAACACTACTGGGCTCCAACACACTGACAGCTGACTTTCTTTGAAGGAAGAGTTCAATCGAAAATGAATCATTTGTAATTTTCAAAACTTTCTTTCTTCTACGGATCTCAAAAGTAGAAACTCCAAGCTCCAAAAAGGATGAAAAAGCATCACAAAAGCAGTACATGTGAATTGTGCACTATATTATTTAACAACTTCATTAACTACATTTGCTCACTCATTTATTCCCACGATGCACTCTGATTTGGAGTATACAACTAATGTAATTTACCAAAGCACTATTTTCTAAGATCAAATGCTTTAAATGAGAGACACAGTTTAAAGCGTTCTTATTTCTGTTTCATGCATTTTTAATGAATTATTACTTAAAACAGCATACAGCATATGACTTTCATATCATATCTGAGCACAAAAAGCTGCTTGGACAGGAGAACTTCAAGATATTAAAAATAATAAATACAGAATTGGGCAAAAGTGATGTCCAGCCTAGCAAAATTAACATCTTCACCCTTTATTGAAATATTATTAAAAATGTGTTAAAGATTTTGTAATCATATTGCACAGTTTCGCTTGGAGTCGATTGTTTTTTTTTGTTTTTTTTTTGTTTTTTTGTTTTTTGTGATAATAACGCAATGAAACATACCAAATTGGGCCAACATCATTTTTGGCCAGGCTGTCAAAGAAAGAACCCAACAGAATATTAATAACTGATTATGTTTTTTTTTTTTTTTTTTTTTGAGATTTTTGCATTATTTTAAACCTGTATCTATAGTTTTTGCCTTTTTGCCAAAAAAAAAAAAAAAAAAAAAAGTCAGATTATAATACATTAATCAAGTTTAGTGTTTTGTTCTTTCCTCATCTTTAAAATATTTTAAAAAATATATATAAAATATTTTGATGGTTTAATCAAATTTGTAGGGTCATTAAAAACAAATATATCACTTTTGGCCTCTACTCTAAATACAGTAACGTACACTTCTTAGTGTTTAAACTTTTTGCAGTTTTTAATTATTGCTGTTTGAATTATTATGAACACAAATCAAGCATGATAAACCAAATTAATAACAAATGAACTGTATTAATATACTACAGATTAAACCAAAAAGCTGGCATGCAAGTATGTATAATTTCTGCATGAAGTTATGTATTTATTTATTTTTTCCTTAAGTAAGGCAAACATGTAGTTGTCGATGTAAGGTACAAGATACATGTAGATACAGATAGATGCTCACTTCATTTTTCAATGCTGAATGATACGGTGCACTCAACTGGTATATTAGAGAACGAGTGAGTGATTTTGGACACAGTATTGTAATCATGAAGACCTTGATTAGCTAGATTAAATCTGTTTAATTATGAGCTAAATAGGAACGTAGCCATGACAATCCTGTCTTCCACCGGTGCTCAACATATTCAAACTTGGTGTTTTGCAGTCGATCACACCAGACCACACACATGCATCAGTGATGGTGCAACAGGGCTCTACATCATGGCAAAATCTGATATATCTGAATGTGCAGCTTTTCTCTCTCTCTCTCTGTTCATGTGGTCATAAATGAAATGCTATATTGACCATACAACTGAGGGCACAATCTCTATTATTTTGCAACTATAGCCGTACTTTACCAACTGTGTGTCCATCATTTGAGGATGATTGCAGACACAGAGATTGAGATGCTGCGTTTATACTGATATCGCCGGGAAGCACTCTGGCTTTCATGTGAAGTATGAAAACAACACATAGGGGGCTGATAAGGTACACACAATCTGTAAAACTTTAAAATTGCCCCAGCAGCTTCCTAGTCCTCTCTTTTTCCATGCAGGAAATATTGTCACTTCTCAAGTCATTTTATGCACGCCAGAGTTTCCTACATCGCAATATCTGATGCAAAAATAAATAAGTCAAGATGGCATGGTCACATTTATCTTTGCATGATGAAATTCTTTGGGCTGAAAGCTGGCATCTCAATGAGAATCAATGCAATCTGGATTTTTGCGAGATGAACTTGTGGTGGCGAAAAATTTACATGTAAGCCTGTATTTATCAAAGGATATATGGTAACACTTTATTTTAGGGTCTTTTAACTAGTTGCTCATTAGCATGCATATTACTAAATATTGGCTATATATACTTATGAAGCACATACTGTATTAATGTCTTATTCTGCATGACCTTAATCCTACCAAATACCTAAACTTAACAACTACCTTACTAACTATTAATAAGCAGTAAATTATGAGTTTATTGAGGCAAAAGTTGTAGTCAATACTTTATATGTGTTCCCTATACTAAACGTATATATTGCTTTTCCTGCACCAGTTTAGCCTGAATATAGTCAGATATTCTTTGTTTGTGATCTTTTTGTATAGAGAAAGGTATCTGAGAATCCCTTACTGGGAATTTCACAAGATGGACTTCTGGTGGCAAAAAAATAAATAAATAAATAAATAAAAAAATTGTTATTATATGATATATTGCTTTTATCACCATTGTGTCACATTTTAGTTTAATGATCATGAAGACAGGCAACAGGGCTCAAAACTGGAACATAGTTTTCTTAAAATATTATTAATATTTAAAGTGGCAGCATATATATCGAAAACAACAGAGGGCCTAACACAGATCCTTGCAGCACTCCATAATTTACTTACGTTATCTTAGATTTTTCCCCATTTAAATAAACAAAATAGTGACAGTCTGATATGATCTAAACCACCGTAATGCCTGTCCCTGAATACCAATGCAATATTGTAGTCGATCTAAGAGTATTTTATGATCTATAGTGTTGAACACAGCACTGAGATCAAGTAAAATTAAGATACAGCCTTGGTCAGAAGCTAAATGTAAGCACAGTTTCTGTGCTATGATGAGACCTGAATCCTGACTGAGATTTTTTCATTTTTTATCATTTTTTGCAAGAAGGGACACAATTGGGCCGACATATCTTTTTCTAGTATATATGACACATTGCTTTTTATCACCATCATGTCACATTTAGTCCAAACATGATGAAGATAGGCAACATGGTACAAAATTAAACAAAGAAAATACATGTAATTCAAAACAAGAAACTTTAAATGAAACAGTGTGCTTAGCACAAACAATACCAGACAAAGAACTGAAGGAAATGAGGAACTTAAATACACAATGATAATAAACCAAACTACAATCAGGTGTGCTAATTAATCAACCATAGAAACAAACAATAGCAAGAAAATGAAACAAAGGAAACAGGAATGATAAGCATAATAAAAGTCATTGAAACTGAAACCAAAACATGTTCTTTCTGTCATACAGTGTCATTTTAAAGTTATACTGAGTCTTGAACGTAATACTGTATATCGAACCAAATCATGTGATAACCATAACTGTCCAACTTCTTATTTGAATGTTGGTGAACAAGAATAAGATTTTAAATGGCAAAAAAAGAATAATCAAGCAGGTTGAAGTGGATCCCATTTGATGCATCTTCACACAGCTGAGTTAAGGCTGCTCTGTGCCAGCTCAAAACTCTGCGTAAAACATAATGCTGCATAAAAGCTAGGCTAAATTATGCCTGCTCTAACCCACCTCAGCCCCTAGTATAAATGTAAATGGCTGAATTACTGTGTAAAGGCATTTGTGCCACCTCTGAGCAGCATTAATCTGCCTGTGTAAAGACATCCAATGGCTAGAAGGGTTTCTGTTCCACGGTTGCATGGCAGATTTAGCACTGGTTTCAAAAACACAACAATAACTGTAGAAACTATACTAGTAGTTTCAGCAAAAGACTACTATTAACCACAGTAAATGTGAGTACATGAGGAAAATGACCATCAATATTGTTTAGCTGGAGGGTTTTACGGGGACAATATTGTGGATTGTACTTCAGAGGCACCTGTTAAACAGAAACAGAACCAGAGTGGTTTATTTTAGATGCTTCTTTCAGAGCAAAATTATTCATCCTGCCTCAGGCTATTTTAGTTTGTTCTTTTTTCGGTGAAAGAGGCTTGTGAACTACTTCAATATTAAACATAACTCTGTAATGATTGGTCACACTTTATATTAGGTGGCCTTAACTGCTATGTAGGCTACTAGCATTAAATACTTACACGACTATGAATTTGACTTGCCACATTTGCTGCTAATGAATTTGAGGTTTGGTTAGGTTTAGGAGAATAGGTATGATTAGGGATTAGAGTTTTAGGCTAATGGTTGGGTTAGGGATAAAGTTAACAGTGTAAATTGGTCATTAAATGCAAGCACTTTAAATGTAATTACCATGCACCAACATGCAGGTACAAAATACTTAAATTGAAACAAATAGTTAAGGCCATCTAATATATAACGTGTGACCAAATAATTTATTGCATTTAAATTACAAATAATACTTCATGTATTTGTTTGCAACAAGAACACTGCTGGTTTTAAGTGTGAAGGACCAGTAGTGTATTTTACTGAGCGTGACTACTCTTAAGTGTGCAATATACAAGGAAATAAATAAAAATTCAAGAGAAGCTGAAAAGGGGTAGTTCCAGGAAAGCAGTTTATCATGGCAATGTGTTGATTAAATTAGATGAATTAAATTAGCATACCATCGTATGGATGAGATGTCTGGAAGAATAAATGAGTGTGATATTAAATTGCATAAGCAGTGCATTAGATTAATGCTTGAACATTCATTTACTCAGTCATTTGTTGTTATTTCTGAAAGCTTTGATGCGCTCTGATTCCCATGGCAATCCATCATTTGTTCCCGTACAATAAACCCATAATCTAATGTCCACTATCACAGACAAACCTGATCTTTGTTTAAACATTTGCCATTAAATGTGCAGTTCGCCCAAACATAAAAATTCTGTCATCATTTACTCACCAATCACGTGATTCCAAACAGCATGTTAGTGTTTTAGCAACAACATCAATTAGTCTTTGTGTGACAAATATTAGCTATATTAGCTACATCTTGTAACATTTGTAATGATGAAGTTGCAATTTAGTGCATTTAAAACATAAGTTTAACTGCAATATCGAGTAGCACACTACATAAAACATAACGATTTGAAATGTACTTTAAAGGAAAACTTTTAATTTGACATTATTACAAAGTACACTTTTTAAACAGTCATGATGCTGGTGATTGGGAACACAATCGCGTGAGACGCTTCTGGAGGGAATTAAACCAAATCATTCTGATGACAGACTTTGGCTCAGGCGTTTCAGATGCGATTGGTCGGCTCGTTAGTCCAGTTCTCCAATCACATCCTCTGCTGAGGCAAAGTCACATGACATGTATACTATGTTTTCATCATAGTTAATGTGCATGTCTTCTTATCGGTTAAAAAAAAAATGTATCCTCCCTAATTGGCACATTCATTTCTTATGAATTCTTAGAATTTATGCACATAAATTATCCCAAAATGAGCATCAAAATAGGTGTCTGGAAACACAGCTAATGTGTACGTTTATTGACACCTGCGATCAGCCGCACTGCTGTTTAAGTGCTCAAGCTATGAAATGCCAACTTCTGTACTAATTTAACAGGTTTGTTCAACTTTAAAAGAGACTGAGAGCTGGCTCGGATCTAATCCATCCTCACACCTTGCACCAACCTCTCTTCAGAGCACCGCTAGTATCATTTAATTAACTGTCTGCCCTTCTGGCTGGATGTTTCGTTTAATGAAGCAATTTTTCTCAGCGCGCCTCAATGTTCCAAACAATTCAAAGTGGACGCCTAATGTCATACAGCATTCTGTTCGCTTGTTTATTTCGTTTCGTTTTTCTCAAAGCAAAATAGATTTCTTAAGGTAATAAAACTTGCTCTGGCATTACTCGGGTTTTAATTGGTTTTTGCTTAATTCCTCAAGACCAATTTATAATTCATTATCTTCCAATTTACTCAACATATGGGGGTGCATTCTGGGTTAATTGCTATTTAATAGAGAATATCTGCAAAAAAATATAGCGTGCTTATGCATCAAAGAAATTGGCAATATGTGCATTGATCCGGCCATTATTAATATGTGATGTGTGAATGTATTCAACTACTTCTGAAGGGAAATGTGGTGATAAAAATAAGACTGTTTGAAAAGTTGAGGATCTTTTGTGCTGGTATTTGATGTTCTCCATTGCTTTGTTGAAAAGGGCATCAGTCATATATCTGGGCTTATCGTTTTCAAAGTTCTCTCATGAAGAGCAAATCTTTACGCTGGCCCTGTTGGAATTACTTTCTATTGCTCCCTCCAGGGAAACTTTAGGCTATATATCTATGGCCTTAAAAAACATCAAGTTAAAATGTCACAAACCATCCAAGTTCAAATCAAAGCATTCAATCCAGATGGTATATTAAGGGTAAGTTATTTTTGCAATTCACAAAGTTGAAAAGTGCATGTGCACACAACTTTTACTTAATCTACACAAGTAGACAACATAAAAGGATTAGTTCACTTCAGAATTCAAATTTCCTGATAATTTACTCACCCCCATGTCATCCAAGATGTTCATGTCTTTCTTTCTTCAGTTGAAAAGAAATGAAGGTTTTTGAGGAAAACATTCCAGGATTTTTCTCCATATAGTGGACTTCACTGGGGTTCAACGGGTTGAAGGTCCAAATGTCAGTTTCAGTGCAGCTTCAAAGAGCAATAAGAGTCTTATCTAGAGAAATCATTGTTCATTTTCTAAAAAAAATACATAAAATTATTAAGTGCAAATGCTCATCTTGCACTTTTCTGTGATGCTCCACGCATTACGTAATCATGTTGGAAAGTTCACGCGTGATGTTGGCTGAAGTTCTGCGGTAGGGCGAAAAACTCCATCTCAGCTCTCGACTCTATCACTGCATAAACAGTTCACACAGCTAATATAACCCTCAAATGGATCTTTACAAGATGTCCGTCATGCATGCTGCATGCATGCGTCGGATCATGTGAGTATAGTATTTATTTGGATGTTTACATTTGATTCTGAATGAGTTTGATAGTGCTCCGTGGCTAAAGCTAACATTACACACTGTTGGAGAGATTTATAAAGAATGAAGTTGTGTTTATGCATTATACAGACTGCAAGTGTTTAAAAATGAAAATAGCGACGGCTCTTGTCTCCGTGAATACAGTAAGAAACGATGGTAACTTTAACCACATTTAACAGTACATTAGCAACATGCTAACGAAACATTTAGAAAGACAGTTTACAAATATCACTAAAAATATCATGATATCATGGATCATGTCAGTTATTATCGCTCCATCTGCCATTTTTCGCTGTTGTCCTTGCTTGCTTACCTAGTCTGATGATTCAGCTGTGCACAGATCCAGACGTTAATACTGGCTGCCCTTGTGTAATGCCTTGAACATGGGCTGGCATATGCAAATATTGGGGGCGTACATATTAATGATCCTGTTACGTAACAGTTGGTGTTATGTTGAGATTCGCCTGTTCTTCGGAGGTCTTTTAAACAAATCAAATTTACATAAGAAGGAGGAAACAATGGAGTTTGAGACTCACTGTATGTCATTTCCATGTACTGAACTCTTGTTATTCAACTATGCTGAGATAAATTCAATTTTCAATTCGATGGCAGCTTTAATTCTGAAGTGAACTAATCCTTTAATACTGTTATTTTATTACTGTGAAGCTGCTTTGATACTATCTGTAATGTACTCTTTAAAAAATGCTGGGTTAAAAACAACCCAAGTTGGGTTAAAAATGGACAAACGCAGTGATTTGGTGGTTTTAACCCAGCAGTTGGGTTAAATGTTTGTTCAACCTGCTGGGTAGTTTTATTTAACTCAACTACTGTTTAATTACTGTATTGATTGCTTAAAATGAACCCAAAGTATGTTGTAAATGAACATTTATTTAATAAGTTTAATGAAAAATAATTAAACAATACATTTCTTATTAATAAATGTTCACCTTTTGATCATTATTGTTGCCGCTAGTAATTATATGTCTGATTTTGGGTTCATTTTAAGCCAGACATATAGTCATTTTTAAACAATAGTTGGGTTAAATAAAACTACCCAGCATGTTGGGTCAAAAATTTAACCCAACCGGTGGGTTAAAACAACCCAATCATTGGGTTTGTTCATTTTCAACCCAACTAGCATTTTTTTAGAGTGTATAATGACATAAATATAATGACACATAGAGACATAAATAAATGTTGAAGATTTCAAGAGTTAAAGCCAACAAACAGTGTCATATTCTTAAAGCAAACTGCTCAAAAAATATAAATGAATTAGTTCAGGGCCCTTTCTAAGGACTCCAGTCAGATGCCCAGGCGGCCCGTTAGTAAATCTGCTCTTATTCCAAAGGTGTGCGGTTCTCCCGTTTAGCTCCTCAAAGACAAATGACAGTAATTTGCTTCGGTCAGAGAAATCCTGACTGACACGTGACCCAGCAGCGACATCAACACAGGGATGCCATAATTTATGCCTGATTTCTGTCTGTGTTCTCAAGGGTTCAGACCCTGGTCAGTCCGTAATGTCCTTCCTGTCACAGTATTCTCCGGCATCAACCTACAGGCCGTGACAGGTAATCCGCAGGGAGGACGCTCCGAGAAAAAGCTTCTCTGCTACGCTGGCAAGTTTAGAATATTCCTCCTTCGCATCGCAGACGGTGTCAAGCCAGTTCACCTCCATCCGCCGTCGGCCTCCAGAGTCGAGGCTTCTTTCAGAGCAGGAGAAGGGAGACCCATAAATTGTACTTAACTATTGGTGACTGGCCATTCCCTTCAATGGCACTGCAGCGACAATCCTTATACATTTACCTGTCCTTGACAGCAAATTAATATTTATCTTGGCCTGCTCAAGTGATGATTTATGTTGTTTTTCTGAGGGTGACCTAAAAATAGCTGAGAAAATGCATGTCGGCCTTGGCTTTTACTCGAGCTGTTTTCTTGCTAATAGCTTCACGGAGCCACACAATGCTCCACTTACAGTAGATGCATGAGATATCTTCATTTCAAACGTTCATGAAACATCAGAAATTGTGCTTTCGGACAGTTAGATGGAGAGGCGTGTATGCAAACGCTTAACAGAACAAGGACTTCTCACTTCAGAGGGAAATCGGGGCTAATGAGACGCTTGTTAGCCGATTTATTTTCTCAGAATGAGGGAGGCAAAGGTCTTACAGGACACCTACATCAAGTGTGAGGAGAAAAATTGAAGTAATGTGCATTTGATCGCAGTATACCGTTCAAAAGTTCAGGGCGGTGAGGTGTTTTTCTCTTCAGCTCACCAAGGCTCCATTTATTTGATAAAAGAATACAGTTAAAACAGTAATATTTTGAAATATTATTACAATTGTAAAAGTGTTTTCTATGTAAATCTATTTTAAATGTATTTAGTAACCGATAGTGTGTAGGCACCTATTGTATCCATTGACATTCTTCGTCTTCTGTTTCTTCTTCTTTCGCTCTGGAAGTATAAGAACCGCTTGTGGGAAAGTTATGAAATTTGGCACACTGATAGAGGTCAGTACCAACATTAACCACAGTGATTTTGGAGTCTTTAACTCAATCCCTCTGGCGCCACCAACTGTCCAAACTTTCACTCATGTTTATGCAAATAGCTTTCGAACCGTAAGGACTAGGAACAAAATTATTTGAATTTTCCGAAAAACCTTTTTCGAACTCCTCCTAGGCCGTTGCTCTGATTTTCTCGAAAATTGAACCACACCATCTTCAGACCATGGCGACAAAAAGTTGTGGAATTCACATTGATTTGTCAAACCATTTTTGAAAAAAAAAAAAAAAAAACAAGAAAAAAATACTTGAACAAATTGTACGTACCGCTTGCGAAAATAGACATGAGGCCGTATCTCCTCAACACTTTATCGTATTCAGACCAAGTTTGGGCCATGTCATCACAAACATGACCTGAGGTTGCATGTTGCATTTCAGCACAGTGCCACCTGCTGGTCTGGAGATACGAAAAATTTGAATGGTTTGTCCAAAATCATAAAAGTGGTCTCGTTAGATTCAGAGCATCATGCCAAGTCGAATGATCTCCAGTTTTCCCATTTGGGTGTCAGCCATTTTGAATTTTGTAGCAAAATATTGATTTTACGAACCCATTAACGTGTCATTACAAAACTCGGTATGGGTCATCGGGCACAATGCCCTGAAGGTGTCTGAGAAGTTTCAGACCAGCACCACCCAGTAGTGGAAAAAAAAAAAATATTTACATGCTTATAACTTTGGATGTGGTTGAATTATTTTCATCTCCTTGGATTCCTGAATTCTTGCCAACAATACCAAACATGCTAGGTTTCGCCTTATTGTTAGTGCAACCTATTGATTAAACAACATTCACAAATATCTTAGAAACCGTTAGTCTGATCGAGGAGAAAAAATAGGTTCTGTCAAAATTTTGATAGTAAGTGGCAAAAAAATGTGTCAGGTGTAGGTTTTTTTTTAATTATTATTATTATTGTTATTATTATTATTATTATTATTATTATTATTTTGTTATGTGTAATATACACATAAGTGTCTATAACTCCTAAAAGAAATTAGATATTTTCACCAAATTTGACACAAAAAAGTACTGGGACTGCACCACTTGGTGGCACTATAATTGAGCAAAACATGAAATTGGCTCTAACTTCAGTACTGTTGATTTGATTGACTTCAAAATTGACATCATAATCCATTATGACATTGTTTGCCTCCTGCAAGCTTTCTTGTTTGCTTCTGTTGTGTTTGGGCCCTTAATTGCTGCTTGCAGCTATATTTTATTCCTGTGATCAAAGCTGAATTTCAGAAACATTTCTCCAGTGTCACATGATCCTTCAGAAATCATTTTAACATGCTGATTTGCTTCTCACGAAACATTACTTATTATATACTGAGGAAAGACTTTTCATGTTCTAACAATCCTGAAGACCTTGATTAAAGGGTTCAGGAGGGTTTAATTATTAATTATGCATTTCATATTCATATTGTACAAGTACAGCAGGAATGAACCAGCTACTAAACATTTGTTCAGTATTTCATAATATAGATGTACTTGCTTGTGGTTAAACAGCTTTGCACGTCAACGGCTAAAATCTTTTCAGAGCATTTTAAAGGAAGTTGAAGGTCTCGGGAGTATTTTAATTTGAAGGACAGCTTTTGATGAACTGTGTTGATGGGAATGGCCTAAACATTTCCAATTTACTCTATTAATCTTCATCCTTTCACAATTTTTCAATTACAGTAATTGAAATGAGAACCACCGAACATCACACTGTCACCTTGAGTCATAGTGAGACGCTGATCGCGTGTCTCTGTGCAGCTTTGACACGTGCGTTTTAGACATAACAGTGTGTTTCCTTGAAACTTGTATGGGAATTAAACTTCTGAGCTCTTAGAAAATGCTTTCAATAGAAGAAATACTCGAAATCATAATATGGTGAATTTCCATCACACGTGCAATTTACAGAAATAATCAAAAAGCTTTTAAAAACTGTGCCT
Source organism: Ancherythroculter nigrocauda (assembly GCA_036281575.1). Lineage (NCBI taxonomy): Eukaryota > Metazoa > Chordata > Actinopteri > Cypriniformes > Xenocyprididae > Ancherythroculter > Ancherythroculter nigrocauda. The sequence continues at coordinate 51,584,229 of VTFQ01000007.1, read as the reverse complement.
GTTCATGCTGTAAATTAGTGTTCTCATTCTGAAATGTTTTGCAATAGCAGGCATGTTCAAATGTCTAATATGCAAAAAGAAGAGAAAAGACATTATACTGTATGTGTGCCGAGTTTTGTTGTCCTCAAAAGGGTTTTACAGTTCTCATGTCCTTTCATACTTCTTGTCTCCGCACCCAGCATTACTCTTCTAAAACACCACGTTTTGTCCAAATTCAAGTTAAAATGAGTGGCATATGCATTAACAAGACGCTAAAAACTGCAGCTTCTAGTGTATGTCACTTGTGCACTTCACACTCTGAGCTCATTGAAGACAAATCAACCGAGATGGTGGATGAAGCATGGAAAATATATTTTTTTTCACATCTACTATACACTAGAGTATGAAGAAAAATAGTTCAGTATAATTAAAAATGTATTTCTTTAAAGCCTAACACAGGAATACATAATGCTTTCAAATGTACTTTAAAGTAAAACTTTTAATTTGACAATATTACAAAGTACACGGTGGCAAGGAACATTGTCATGTCATGCACTCTCTTTAAGTACACTTAAGTGGCCTTTTGTTTCATCATATCATGTTATCTGCAAGTACCTTTTTTTTTTTTTTTTTCTTGCAAGATTTGAAGTGCACCACAAGTGCACATTCAATACAATTAAGCTTTTTTCAGGCTGTACACAGCCAGACAACTCACTAAATGTTGAATATTATACTTTAAAATAACAAAATTACTATTTCCTTCCTTTGTGAATAATCAATCAATCAAGTGGTTATTAATAAAGATGATCTATCATGCCTTTTTATATTGTTTTTCCTGCTTGAATGTTGATTATTTTCCTCATATTCTTCATTGTTACAGCTCTTCTCTTCCCAGTCTGTCAGTAATGAACTGGGGTGCGTTTCCCAAGGCGAATTATGGTCACAAGTTCCGTCGTTACCAATAGAGTTAAATGGGACTTACAACCATAGTTGACTAACGATGCTTTCGGGAAACGCACCCCTGTTTAGTTCCTGTCTCTACGAAGCCTCGCCTTCCGAAAAGCACAATGTACTCTGATTGGTCGGCTGGAGCAGTGTGTTGTGATTGGTGTGTGGGAAATGTCCCGCCCCTTACCATAACCACCAGTTTCAACACACTACTAACTAACTCAACCGCCCCTTTTTTTTCTGCATATGATTTATTTAAATGAGGAATATTGTGAAGAAAACTCAAGATGGAGTTCAGAAACAGTGAATAACTGCCTTTGGACTGACATTTTTCATGCTCAAACATCAACATTACACACTAAACAAAGTTGAACATAAAAAAGCTTATCCCTCTGTTCCTCTTTGTTTAGGAGTCACATTTGGCTTCTTCATGGTCAAAAATGACCGAAGCCTTAAAATGAAACTTTTGTTCCCCCCGGGAAAACCAATGAAATATATTTTTGTTCAATAATATATATATATATTTTTAAATATTATTTAGAATTTTGAGGGTATTTTTATGAAAAAAAAAAAAAAAAAACTTTTTTTTTTTTTTTTTCAATTAAAGCAGTATTCCATGTTAAAATAGAGACAAGGCATTTAAAATCCAAATTTTTGGAGGTAGATTAGTGACATTTGTTGGGAGAAAAAAAGAAAAACTTTTTTAATGCAATGTCGTAACCACCAAATTCCTATATAGTTCTATATAAAGTGGCTTATAAATTATCTAGTGTTTTAAGACATAAAAATTTATTTTCATTGAGTTGTGGATTTTGATTTATACTTAAACATTATTAAACACTACTTTTTTTTTTTTTTTTTTTTTTTTAAATATTAATTTGAAGTGTCAGTTTTTGCATTAATTTTACTACAGTCAAACCTGAACACAGAGGTGGACATTTTGTTACACTTAACATCAACATTCAATAAAAATGTAACAAAAATAAACAGGTATGCTTTATAATAGCTTAATAAATCTGGGTATGATCTGATTTCAACCTCTTATTTGAGTCTTTTGGCTCAGTTTGACCATATTGTTTCAGCCACACTAGTTCTTTTGTGTGTTTATAATGGTGTGTTGTGTGTGTGTCTCTGCATGTGTGTAAGTGAGTATGTGTTTCTGTTTTGTACTCTCATTGTTGTAGAGTGTAACATCTTCATTGCTGTTCATTTTTCTACTTCTTTGTGGCTGAATTATTGTTTTTATTTCACAATTTTGCAAAAACTTGCTCTGTGTTATAGTCTTGATTGCTCATACATATATGAATTATACGACCCTTTAACATATCTTAATCGTGTCCTTGATTTTTTTTGTGTTCACATAGCTAATGTGACAAAAGTTACCAAGTTTTATCCCAATCCGATGAAGCAAAACAATTTAAAATTTCAAAACGTAAAAGTTTTCGGTCATTTTTGACCGAAGAGGACCAGAGGGTTAACAGGTCTTCTTTAAAGCCAACATGCTTGATCCTGAATGGAACATATTTTTAATAGAAAGGAACAATTCCATCATCACATAACAAAACACAATCCCATATTCCACTTTCTGTCTTTTTTATTTCAAATGAAATGACGGTGGCGTGGATTATATTGACAGCATAAGGGACGCTCTGGCTGCCTGAGGCCTATATCTGTGTGGCTGCTCTCAAGTTTGAATTTACAGCTGGTGGCGTTTGGAAACTAATGAAATTGTCTGTCAGCTCTGGAGAGGGATGCAGCGTCTGTGCCCAGCTGGAACGAAATTAACCAGCGAAGGGCAAATGCCATTTAATTTGCAAACGAGAAGATAAGTGTATTTATCAAGACCCTCTTTTTGTGTCAATGCGAGAACATTTGTTTTTTTTGTGCTGCAGTGAAAAACACAGATGGAGGTTTTGAAATGGCCAGTGAACAGAAGGCTTGCTGTTGACATTTAAACCCATCTTGAAACCTTGAAAAATGTCTGTGCTTACAGTAACTTTGTTTGAAGAACAAGCTGACTTTTCCTGAAAATGTTCACCTCCACTATAACTTTCAAACAAGCATGTCAAGATGTGTCTCATCAGGTTGGACGTCAAATGGTTTTGCCTCTTGAAGGGGTCATGAACTGTGTTGTTTTATTGTTTATAATATTTCCTAGGATGCACTTATAATGTTGGTATGCTTTTTACATCAAAAAATGTCAGAATTTAGAAATAAAAGGCATTTTCCTTCCCTGATTTTATCCTCTGATTTGAACGCTCTGTTTTAAGGGGCGTGTCTCTGTGAGACTTCAGTGTAAACGCCCACTGCTGTGATTGGCTGACATCTTTGCATATGAAATAGCTAAGAATTACTCTCTCGAAACTTTTAGCACATTTTTACTATTACAGCTCTCAAGGTTAACTAATCATGAAAAGTGCTGCATTACATTTAGATCTATGGCATTATATTTAGATCGTGGCATGAAAGGTTTCAGTGATGAACACTGTAGTCGATCACAGACATGTTGTTGAGCTCATGAAAGCAGTGATCTCGTCATTGAAACTCAATTTCTGCACACTAACGAATGCTTTCATCATAACTAACAGTGCAAACGCCATATAAATAAGAGATTTGTTGAATAAAACGGGAGTTTTGGCTCGAGTCCAGAACTCAGTCACTGATAAACTCTGTTTGATTGACAGCTCCAGAGATTGTAAAGGGAGCGTTCTTTGATCACTTTCTATATATAATTTAATCACCGTTTAAATAACAGATTATTTTCATCCTACTAAGAGAAACAAGGTGAAGTTGAGCGTTTAGTCGCTGGTTTGATTTACTGACACACAGACAAAGATCATCTGACTGTACATGAATCATTATAATAATCTTTTCTTCTTTATTGTGATGTAAATCCAAGTGAAACGCTTCTGGAACAAGAACAAATGTAGGGCGGGGCTTGATTTTGCATGTGGGGGAATTGATTGGATGGTTTTGGTTTGCTATTGGTGGATCTCATGTGAGTGACAGGTTGCCCCGCCCTCATCATCAGAGAAGGGAAAAGCAGCTCTTCTTTTGCGTTCGGCATAAGGATTAGAATGCCACAATACTTTCGAATCATGTGAAATTAAATTAAATGAATCAAAATTCGTCACCAGAACTGGCTCAGACAGTTAGACACGAAACCGGCATGTTTTATGCATAATAAAAATGTGGTGGTTCTGTGCATTTAGTGAATCTCAGGATGAGCACTCGAGAGTTTGACTGCATTAAAGCATTGCATTTCATTTCTTTCCCCTCTCCTTTCTGTCTCTTGGATTAAATACATCAAAGACCTCCTGCTTCTTCACGAGAGCGCTCACTGTCTCTTACGCGCATTCATGTGTTGTACATGATAAGAGCTCTTTTAGAGACAGCAACTACTTTTTTTTTTTTTTTCCTCACAATATGATTACTGTCACAACTGTTAGACAGAGAGAGAGATACTTCCTGTTCTGGTGACCTGGAGAGTTTGTTTTGTTGTTGTTCTTTTTCACACATTACGCCTGTTTCCTCCAAACGCAATTACTCTGTTTAATTAGCTCCATATTTCTCTGACTCTGCGCATCTTTTTACTGCTAATGTTGACTTGCAACACTCTGTGAAATCTCTCTCTCAAGCACCACCAAAACAAGCTGCTGTTACAAATGTAACTTATGCTAATGCGAATCCAATTAGTCATTGTGCAGGAGTTCTTCTTTTGGAACCGCTGGTTACACTGTCACATGTGCAGGCGTTTCAACAATACGCGTCACATTTCTGAAACGCTCAGCACCCGCTGAGATTACAAACCACACTAAAGAAGCACTATAATATTACCATGGATTATTAAATGGATTATATATGAGTGCCACACACACACACACACACACACAAAATAAAATAAAAATAACATAGACGGAACTACCAATCCAGTGTTTACAAAATGAACATGCAAAGAGTAAGTCAAACGGCCTTTACCAAAATGGTAAAACAACAATGTCAGACGATTTTGAAGTTGGAGGAGAAAATTGAGATGGAGTTTTTTGCTCTACCGCGGCACTTCAGCCTGCGTCACACGTGACCTTTCAAACATGATTACTTAATGCGTGCCGCATCACAGAGCAGTGCAAAATGAGCATTTGTGGTTAAAAAGTATATAATTAATTTTTTTTTTTTAATAAAATGGCCGATGGTTTCTCTAGATAAGACTCTTATTCCTCGTCTGGGATCATGTAGAGCTCTTTGAAGCTGCACTGAAACTGACATTTGGACCTTCAACCCGTTGAACCCCAGTGAAGTCCACTATATGGAGAAAAATCCTGGAATGTTTTCCTCAAAAAGCTTTGTTTCCTTTCCACTGAAGAAAGAAAGACGTGAACATCTTGGATGAGATGGAGGTGAGTAAATTATCAGGAATTTTTAATTCTGAAGTGAACTAATCCTTTAAGAGTGGGAATAATAAATCATGAATAATAAATGGGTAGGGTTAGGTACAGAGCCCCTAAAGAGACATGGTGAAAGACAAATATATATATATCAATGATTTTGCTAACTTTGTGAACTCAAAAGCATTGGCATATAAATTGTCCTCCCATATCATTTTTTTTTTTTTTTCATTACCATGTCCCTTTAGGGGCTCTATAGTTAGGGGTAGCTGAAGTAGAGGGATTTATTGACAAGAAATGTTCCAATGAGGTGGCATCCATTTATCTGTTAATAAATATAATCATATACACTGCATATGTTGTTATTATTGTGTTCTGTTTTGTAATGTACTACAATACACCGAATCTGTCACTATTTGCACTGACAAATATTTACACTTAGTGCAAAGAAAATATGCTATTTTCACTATTTTTCAGTGCAAATACCCACTGCTTTAAAATAAAGCAGTAAAAACAGTGAGGATTTTGCCTCATTGTTTCAGAACACCACTGATATGTTGATGTTGTGGTGTTTGATTAACTGTGTGAGCCAGGCTGGGTTTTGAATTTGAATAAGGACACATTTCTCTCTTTTTTTTTTTCTGTCGTCTGTGTGATCTGTACACCTCTGCTTTGACAGCGATTAACGTGTTTAGGGTCACAGCGGTTCAGGGTTCAATCATGGTCTTGTTGAAATACATGTATAAGGCCAAAGGAGATCTTCAAACTCTGGTTTCTGACTCGGCTTGACTTGTTAAAGCTGGACAGGAGTGCAGCAGCATACAAGATTAATGCAGTGGGTGGTTTTTCCATGCAGACTAATCAATAATTTATATGGCTGTATATTAAGTGCTTTTCAATAGGCAGTGAAGTATGGATTCCTAGATCAGGGACATCTCTGATTTATAAAGTTTTAAATAAGCATAAAACTCCTGAATAAATCATTGCCAACTAAAGTTTGAACAGTGCTTGTTAATTTTGACAGTTGCATGTCAGAGCTCCAATTATTATTGTTTGCTCAACTTTCTGAAACAGCTTGAAACAGACTGAAAAATTTATTTTGAATTTCTAGTTCCATAAACCACATGTTTGTGGAAACGGTGATACTTTTTTTCTTTTTCTTTCAGGATTATTTGATGAATTTAAAGTTCAAAAGGACATAATTTATTTGAAATCAAAATCTTTCGTAATATTATAAATGTCTTTACTAATTTCAGGTATTCTTGTTACAGTTTAATTAGTCATTTGCGTAATATTAATTAACTGCATACTTACTGTAGGGTTAGAGTTTGGATTGGGGTAAGTTGCATGCAATTTTGCATAATTTATAGTTATTCTATAATAGTTACATGTAACATTTGTAACAAGGACACTGCAAGATAATGTGCTACCAAAAATCTTTCTTAGCCACGATTTCCCCCAAAATATGTAGCAGCACAACTGTCTTTGATTTCTGAAGGATCAGGTGACACTGAAGACTGGAGTAATGATGCTGAAAATTCAGCTTTGATCACAGGAATAAATTACAAACCCGATTCCAAAACAGTTGCGACACTGTACAAATTGTGAATAAAAAAAGGAATCTCATAAACTTATATTTTATTCACAATAGAATATAGATAACATGTCAAATGTTGAAAGTGAGACATTTTGAAATGTCATGCCAAATATTGGCTCATTTTGGATTTCATGAGAGCTACACATTCCAAAAAAGTTGGGACAGGTAGCAATAAGAGGCCGGAAAAGTTAAATGTACATATAAGGAACAGCTGGAGGACCAATTTGCAACTTATTAGGTCAATTGGCAACATGATTGGGTATAAAAAGAGCCTCTCAGAGTGGCAGTGTCTCTCAGAAGTCAAGATGGGCAGAGGATCACCAATTCCCCCAATGCTGCGGCCAAAAATAGTGGAGCAATATCAGAAAGGAGTTTCTCAGAGAAAAATTGCAAAGAGTTTGAAGTTATCATCATCTACAGTGCATAAAATCATCCAAAGATTCAGAGAATCTGGAACAATCTCTGTGCGTAAGGGTCAAGGCCTATAGGTCAAAAAAGAAGCCATACCTAAACATGATCCAGAAGCGCAGGCGTTTTCTCTGGGCCAAGGCTCATTTAAAATGGACTGTGGCAAAGTGGAAAACTGTTCTGTGGTCAGACGAATCAAAATTTGAAGTTCTTTTTGGAAAACTGGGACGCCATGTCATCCGGACTAAAGAGGACAAGGACAACCCAAGTTGTTATCAGCGCTCAGTTCAGAAGCCTGCATCTCTGATGGTATGGGGTTGCATGAGTGCGTGTGGCATGGGCAGCTTACACATCTGGAAAGGCACCATCAATGCTGAAAGGTATATCCAAGTTCTAGAACAACATATGCTCCCATCCAGACGTCATCTCTTTCAGGGAAGACCTTGCATTTTCCAACATGACAATGCCAGACCACATACTGCATCAATTACAACATCATGGCTGCGTAGAAGAAGGATCCGGGTACTGAAATGGCCAGCCTGCAGTTCAGATCTTTCACCCATAGAAAACATTTGGCGCATCATAAAGAGGAAGATGCGACAAAGAAGACCTAAGACAGTTGAGCAACTAGAAGCCTGTATTAGACAAGAATGGGACAACATTCCTATTCCTAAACTTGAGCAACTTGTCTCCTCAGTCCCCAGATGTTTGCAGACTGTTATAAAAAGAAGAGGGGATGCCACACAGTGGTAAACATGGCCTTGTCCCAACTTTTTTGAGATGTGTTGATGCCATGAAATTTAAAATCAACTTATTTTTCCATTAAAATGATACATTTTCTCAGTTTAAACATTTCACATCATCTTTCACATCATTGCATTCTGTTTTTATTCACAATTTGTACAGTGTCCCAACTTTTTTGGAATCAGGTTTGTACATTTTACTATATGTTTACATAGAAAACAGCTGGTTTACATTGTAATAATATTTCACAATTTTGCAGCCTTTTTTTTTAAACACTTAATTCAATGTATTATTAAAGTAAATCTATTACTTTACTTATATATGAGTTTCCAGCAAGAACAACTATTTATTACATTTTTCTTAAGAACAGTACTGAGCACCAAAAATCCAAAGGGTAGCCTATTCTATGTAAAACTTAGTCTAGTGAGGATCTGAACAAATTTTGGTGAACACTGCATGAAATATTGAGTCGCATTCTACAAAGATTCGAAGGCAAGGGGATTATTTAAGATGAACGCAGCAAGTGGACGGGCTTATTAAAATGTCTCTAGCACATAGCATGGCCTCAAGCATCCCATCCATTTAAAATGATAACTGAATTTTCTTATTGCAGCAGCAGAGACCTACAGAATAAACGTTGACTCATTTGTTAAACGCATGATAAAAGAGCTAACATTGCAGAGCCCCTATTATGACTTTTCCCTCTGCTTTGGAGCTTTGCTTACGCTTCTTCCTTTTTAAATCTAGATCCTTGAAGCCAAAAGGCAGTATGGGTAAAACATGATTTACTGTCATTATGAAAGGAATCACAATGTGAAATGGATGAGGCTGCGCTCTTGCTCTGGGCGAGATTGTAAATGGATGACCTGTGAGCTCTTGACAGCACCAGTTTACTCTGTTTATGATGGTGAACTGCTCGAGCCATGAAACCATTAACAAGGTGCTTGTACAGTGTCTGAAAAAAAGTGAATACATGATATGAAACACTTTCAATTTTATTCACATGGAGAATTGGGTTTACAGCGGGGCATGTGCGTGCATAAGCACCCTTGTTGATCCTGAAACTGCATTAGATTCGTTGGATCATGCTTTAAGACTGGGCATTTTTATCAACTTATGAAAATCACGGTCACCGGGTCTCACGTTTCATGACATTTCACAAACTGGGCAGTAAACTGTAAACAATCATGGACATTCAGCATCATGACCTTCAGCCACCGGACGTCTGATTGGGCCGCTGTGCTTTCAGTCGATAGAGGAGAACCATCTATCCCTTTTCAACCTCCTGGCTGAAAGGCTGTTTAAAAAAAAAAAAAAAAAAAGTTTGCCGTGTGATTGCCCCCATCCATCTTCCCTTCTATCCAGAAAGATGCCTCAGTCTCAGAGAAGAGAAAGATGCAGTTTTTTGCATTAGATGTTTTTTTTTTTTTTTTTTGGGCTATATATATATATATATAGAAAGTGGATGTAAGAAAAAAGCTAAAAGCATTAATAATCCCCATTTCCACTATCAAGGCATTTGTGTTTTAACCAAAAGTCAAACAGGTACAAGTATGGGTGAATAAAAGCTGACAGAATTTTCATTTTTGGGTGAACTGTCCCTTTAAAACGTGATGTGATGAAAGTTGTGTGTACATAAAAATGTACCACACTAATTTAATTCCTTATTAGTGCATAAAGTGTCAAACAACAGCGGTAACACATTTGGAAAGGCCGGTGTCCTTTAATGCCCATGCACCCCACTGTGTGCCGTCTGCAGCTCACTTGCCAAGTTCAAGAGCTGAAACATAACTCAAGCCAAAGACACACTCTCATTAATTCTGCTCCACTGATGCAGAGAATATTTCATCAACACAGGTCACTCACAAACCATTTTTGGATAAGAGTCCTATCAGTTTTTTCGAATGATTGTCTCGTTTGCATGTAGAAAGTGTAATGCATTTGATAAATATTGTATGTATTATTATCATTATATACATATTTATGTACAGTGTATTGTGGTGGGGTGGGTTTGGCATCAGGCCTCTGAGAGGAGTTTATTGTAAACCAGTGTTTCTCATTGACCAACACAATATTCAAATTGACTGACAAATAACAAAGAATTTTACATTTTTGTAAACATCAGGGTTTTTTTTGTTTTTTTTAGCATTTTAATTTAGATTACAAGTATTATTAATTCAATGTGTAAATAAGTTATTAATTTAGATAATAAATTATTAAACATACTAAATAGGGAGATTACTAAATTAAGATGTTAAATTAGTGATTGTGATTATTTTAATTATAATAATTTATTATTTTGGATAATAAATTAATAAAAATACTAATTTAAGAGTTTACCAAAGATACTAAATTGGAATGAAGAGTTTGATTATTTTAATGTATATATATATATATATATATATATATATATATATATATATATATATATATATATATATATATATATATATATATATATATATATATATATAGTGTTTTCATTTATATTATGAGTTTGATTATTTTAATATATCAATAATAACAATTCATTCATTTAAATATAAAAATAAAAAGATTCTAAATTAAGATACTAAATTGGAATATTGTGAATATTTTAATATATTAATAATAATTAATTAATTTAAATATTAAATTAATAATATACTAAATTTAGATTGAGTTAGAATTGTTATATATTAATAAGTATTTATTAATTTAAATAATAAATTAATAACAATACTAAATTAAGTGTTTACTGAATATATCAAGTTGGTTCAAGAGTTTGATTATTTAAATATGTTCATAATAATATATTAATTTAAATACTAAATCCTGGTTGAGAACCACTAGAAATAAGTTTTGGGGAATTTATAATATTTTATAATGAGAACATGATCATCAGGGGCCAGTTGTTCAAAAGTAATCTGATCATATTTTAGCTAAAAAAAAAAAAAGATTCTGGCGTCATAAAATAATCCACAAACAGTAAATATCAAACAAAAATATATTTAATTAGATTTTTCTTTTTTAAATCACTGTTTGTAAACTACAATCATAAGAGATGAACCAGTCAAAAGGTCTTTGTGAGCAAACGCAAGGTTGCTTTGGTGAATGCTAAGCAAAACTTTGAAAAACTTTGCAAAAGCACTGAAATGTTATTTCATTTTTTCCACCACCATGTCCCTTTAGGAGCTCTGTAGAGCAATAGAAATCCAGATTTGGCAATCTGAAAAAAGTGTGTATCTGGATCAGGGTGATCCAATACAATTTTGCTTTGAAAAACCAGCAAAAAAAGAAAGATTGCCTGATTCTGGATAGCAAAATATGGGATTTCCAAATCCAGATCATTCTGATCCAGATTAAACTTTTGAACAACTGACCCCAGGTTTTGCTCATGTGGCTCCAGTGCTGCGGTCATTAAAGTTTAATGCAGACATATAAATTCTGTAAAATTCAGTGTAAATATACAATTTCTGCTTGCAATTTCTTATGAGAATAATATAAAATACAATAAAAGTCTCAGATTTCGGACCCGTGTGTGTGTGTGTGTGTGTGTGTGTTACAGTGGAGCAGCTGTCAGTCACTGGATTATTAATCATGGAGGAAAACTCTGAATAATACACTACAGCGCCAGATGCTTTTTTTAACAGGTAACAGACATTCTATTCTCTATTTTGCTTCAGTATTACTTATGAACGAGTGTGCATGTGTTTCAAAATCACAATGATAATATTATCTGAGTAAAATAGTATCTGTTTTCCCTTACACAGATTTTTCAATAATAATTCTTTTTTTTCTTTTTTTTTTTTTTTTTCATGTCTCAGATGAGATTTGCAGGCATGAAGCCAAGCAGTCTGGCTTGCTTTTCCAAACTATTGGTGTTCAAGTTCAGCAATCTATGGATATTTTTATTGTGTTTTATTAACACAGGGAATATTATGACGAGTTTGGACCGCTTTTATGCCACCACTTTTCTGTATAGAAAAAGCATCTTATATTTTCTCTTTGTGCTCCCTACAGTTTATGACAGCAGCAGAGTGAGTTATTTATGCATTTGCATAGAAGTCAGTAGAATGGCGTTTCCATAACACATATTTCCATAACACACATAAGAGTGCAGATATGGGCCGCTGGGACTCTAACTCCATGTGTGATGTTCATGTTTCTGAAGCCAAATTAGTGGGCAGCAGATCTCATGTCGAACATCCATAAATAGTTGAAAGGCCACTTTCATTCAGCTGGCATCCAGGGCATGTTTCAGCTCGCTCTGCAGCCTTTTTTAATTAGCAGTAATTAATGAAATGCAGATATGGAGGCACCTGTCAAAGAAGACAAAACTTTTGTATCGCCTCTCAGATGACAGACAGGCCTTGGGTCGAAACACTGTTGACAATGGACTGACTGAAATACAGATAAACACATGAAGGGAATTATCGGACGAAGGCTGTTTAGGTGGTTGAAAGTGCATAACATTTGCTCAGAGGGCTCTTTTTAGTTATCATGATGTGGAATACATACATATATATACCATGTCAGAGTGGCAGAGTGCAGTGAATGACGATGGGTCAAATAAAGAAATTGACTATTTGGTCAGATCAGTTTAAACTTGTCGACAAAAACCTAATTTGATTGGTTAAGAAACAGATAGACTCGCCCTCACGTTGTAACATGTATATTCTGTTTGCTTGAGGGTATGTTTACACGAGAACGATTTACTAAAAAGTTTTTTTCTTTGTACATATGACAATGTTATCAAAACTATGCCCATTCACACGGATCCATAAAAACAACTAAAAATGCTGTATTATGCATGCCAGGTCAGTAGTTGGCGATGTCACTTAATTTGTAAAGAAAGACTATGCAAATGCACACTTAAGGTTCTTGCACACAATTAGTCCGAAATTTTCGTGTCGTTTTTTCGTATTCGTCATCCTAAAAATTTGTCACGCAAAATTCGAAACCTTGCATATTAATTAATCCATTGCAAAAAAATTTGCAAAACAATACAAAATGGATTCTTCAAGCAGTGAGAACGATTATATTGTCCTTTCTCTTCTTTAAAAGAGAAAAAAGAAAGAGGAAATATTGGGTCATCCAATCCTGAGATTGTATTCCGCACTTTGTTTGTTATACGGTGCTTTGTGCTGCGAGACGAAGTGGATCAACTTGTCAGACGCCTTTCTGGATTTTGCCATTCAGTGTTCGGCGTTGGTTATACAGTGGCTCTGAATTGTCAAAACACCTCTCAAAATACTTGCTGCGGAAGCGAAAAAATTGAAAAAACCCGATTTGAATTTTTTTATGACGAATGAAAGTTTCAGAGGAAGTGTGTAAACGTTATTGACACAACTTGAGGTCATATTTATTTTTTAACATGCGAAAATTTCAGACGAGAATTTCGGACCTTTACGCATTGTTTTACAGAGCACTCGAGTAAACACATAATACGCATGTGCACACCTTTATCGTTTTCAAAGATTTGCATTTTTGCAGTTTACACAGAGACTAAAACTGTATCGTTTTCAAAAACTTGCACTTTGAAACCTGTTCTTCAGGCCACCAAAACACTATTGTAATTTTAATGAACGGTCAAAATGCATAAATAGTTTCAGTTTTTAGCTGAAAACTGTGTCATGTGAACAGCCCCTGAGTTCCAGTTAGTTCCCCCTTAATTAGTTAATTGTTAATTAGTTTCCATAGTTCCTAATTACATACACCTGTTTCTCTTTGATTACATTTTCTATGTATTTAAAGGTGCAGTATGTAATAATTTTGTCCGCTAGAGGTCGCTAGAGGCCTATTCAAAACAAAGGCGTAGCTTGATGATGGCAAGTTTGAGCGCGGAATCTTGGGACATGTGGTCTCCACCTCACAGCCGGTGGAAAAGAATAGGGATTGGACTCAGGAAGAAATCATGTTCATGGATGTGATTATTAACGTTACTGTAGTGTGAAGCAGAGCAGGAGCGAGTGTTGTGGAGCTGAACGAGGAGCTGGAGCGATTGATCAACACACGCCTCACGAGCAGCGGGACTTTTATTATGACACAGTCGCCGGCGCCGCTGCCGCTTTTCCGGTCATGAGTATGAGGTAACGCAGCTCTGTTTATCATATTAGATACATTTGAGTGTGTTGAAAATGATGTTATAACGTTACTCTGTGCGTTCGCTCGGTGGCTGCTGTGAGACACTGTTACACACTGCAGTAAGATAGATCGATTTTACAATATCATATTAAATGCTGGATGAGTGTGTTGATAAATGTCATGCAATTAATTTTAAAACGTATTGCTTAATGGAGAAAATGCTGTATTACTGTTACTAAAAATAAAGCTGCATCTGATTATGCTATGTTAGCTACTTGACAAAATAGTGTTTTTCTCTGAGGCATGGTAAAGCATGAGACTCGCAAAAAATCAAGAAAATTAGATTTAAACAATAAGACTAAACGTGTTGAGCTATATAACAATAATTAGTTTTCTGTCTATAAATATATCAAAACAGTTGTTCCCTTTTTTATAAAAACATGTAAATATTAAAGTGTCTTTGGTGTTTCCATGGTTTCTACAAAACAAACCGGAAACCTGAGGGTAACGCGGGTATGACGCCATTGACAGGCGACTCCTCACACGTCCCGCAGCCTTGGATAAAATTGCAATTTCCTCACGATTTACAAATAGTTGCAAACATTTGGAATATTCTAAGTACTCAAGTGAACAAAATATATAACATTGGCATAGTGGTTTTTGGATATTTTACTGCAAAAATATTACATATTGCACCTTTAAATATACCGTTTGCAAATGTGTACGTTTTATATGTGTACATGCAGTTATGCACTGGTAAAAATAAACTTTGTATAAAAATAAACTTTTAATGCACAAATGCAAGTATTAGTCTGGTAACTTTTATTGAATGCTAAATAAATGAAAACCTATTCAAGTGTGTTAGTTATTCAATCCCATAAGAGTATAAAAGTGAGGTATTTGTACATTAACAGCCACATTAATGTTGCAAGAGAAAATAAAATTCCGTAAATTGCAAATACTTTATGCATTCCTTGACGTACATTTTTTTTATCTTAACGTCTTTAATTTTCTCATTATCATACATTTATTTTACAGTGGCCAGAATAAGCTTGTGAACCCTATGAGAAAAGTCTGCATTGTTTACTCATAAACTGTGATCTGATCTTCATTTAAATCACAAATATAGACAAACACAATCTGACTAATCTAATGACAAAAATATTGTATGTTCTTTTACTTGCCATTGTTTTAGACATTTACAACCCCGACTCTGTGTAAGTATTTTTAGTGTTTGCAATCTGATGCACAAATCTTACTCTGCTCATCAATCTGTTTTGAAAAGAAGCCGGTTTACGCTGATACCTGCGATGTGCCCCTTGTGACAAAGTGAATTTGATCTTGGAGGATTTTGTTGAAAAATGCTCATTTTTAGATCTCTGACTCGTGATATTTTTATGAAAATCTGAGTAGAATTTGAGATACAGTGGAAATCTCAGAGGAGACACGTGTGAGATTGAAACATTCACAAAGCAGGAGACTTAATTGCTGTTTAGGAGAAAAAATTACACAGATCTCATTTTTAATTGCTCTTTCTTGTCAGAGCAGTTAGAGTAAAAAGATGCACATGTGCAGCATTTACCATATAAACTACACTGAACTGAATACAGAATCCAGTTAAATTTTTATGCAAAGACACCCAATAACTACACTTCTATTCCAAATCATGTTCACATGGAAATAACACATCTTCATCTAGCCCTTTAATCAATAAAGTTGTGTCAGAATAATCAGCATCCACACATGTGAGCTGCCCACATGTGTTTCCAGCAGTCATAATTGCTTATGTGCGGCTTTTATTCACTAATGAGTGTTTAATTGCACAGTGCTGTTGGCCTGAATTGATAAGAAAAATAATTTAAGTTAGTTTGCACTTGAACTGGTGTGTGTATATGCATTTATGTGTGTTGTAGCTATAGTTTGGGAACACATTCATCCCAGAAAGTGATTTCAGGTTCATTTATGTTCTCAAATCGTTAGTGGACAAACATTATCGATACGTCGTTTGTGGAATGTTTTTTTTCCTGAAACGTTTTAGTTGAATGTTCATCTAAAACGTTTTAAATGTCACTGCTTGTTTCGGAATGTTCAGAGATAATTCAAAAGTAACGTTTCTATAATATTTGCAAAATGGAATGTTTCCTTAACGTTCGTATAACCAAGAAATAAAACGTTTTGAACATTCAGAGAGCAATAAGACATTTTCATAACTGAATATGAGCAGAGCATTCACACATTTGTTAGCTGGGGAGTCAGCGTACCTAGGGCTGGGCGATATATCGAATGCTTTTGTCACGCGCATTTCGTCAGTAAAGCCGGTTCCCTGATTGCCGCTAAATCGCCATCACCTGCTTTCAAATGGAGCGGCATTTAATAGACAGAGCCGTAGATCACTGATAAGCCACGCAATATCGCGTTCATATCGCAGATGTATCGCCTTCGATAATGAACGCGATATTGCGTGGCTTATCAGTGATCTACGGCTCTGTTTATTAAATGCCGCTCCATTTGAAAGCAGGTGATGGCGATTTAGCGGCAATCAGGGAACCGGCTTTACTGACGAAATGCGCGTGACAAAAGCATTCGATATATCGCCCAGCCCTAAGCGTACCCCACTCATATTCAGTCATATTTGTGTTTTTATTTTCTGTCTAAGATGTACTCAAAGAGTCCCTTCTGTAACCCAGTGAAGAAGTCGACTTCCCGACACGTGTCAGGATCATGTGCCGTTGATCTGTTAGGATTGCACTTCTATTGGCAGTGTCAGCCCTCCACAGCTATTTATTTCCTAATAAGTCATTTGAGTGACAATCTAATCTTGCATTGAGCTCATTTAGAGACTGTCACAGACCCTTGCATTCGCTCCCACGAGAGAGTAAAGTGCTGGCGAGCGTCTTTGATGTTCGGGGTGTAGATGGCCGATAGCCCCGTACCGACGCGCCGCAGCTGCTCAATAAGACACGTTTTTGAAGCAGGTTCAGTCATCTCAGCATTCTCTGCCTTTCTACTGCTGAACCTCCCTCGATGTTCGCTGGGAGGAAAGATAAGATGGATTCAAAGCCTGTACCGGCCTCAGGTCTCTGTGTGTGTTCACAGGCACAAAACACATCTGCGGGTGTGTGTACACGGGAGTTCTTGCGCATGTTTCCATGCGAGTTTACTTTGTTTTCAATCAAGTGTACTTTTTTTCTTCAGTGCAAAAAAGTGCACTTTAGCATACTTTAGTATACGGAAATAACATACTTTAAAAGAATAAACTTAAGTGGAAAATGATGATTCAGACACTTATTTGCATGTTATTTACAATCAAATGAAAATGTATTATAATTTAAATTTATATTAAATGCAATTAGCTTTATTGACTTTAGTACATCTTTATATGTAATTTATATGAAATATGGCTAAAGTGTCCTGCTGAACGTACAGACAAGCATATATCATAAACTGAAGTATACTTTAAATTAATTTTTTGAAACAGGTATGCAATGTATTGTAATGATTACGTTATATAATAATTAAATCTAATTTAACACTAGTTAAAATTATAAGTATCAAGTATTTTAGTATGTCAACACATCATAATAAGGGTACTTTAAAGCACAAAAAAATATATTATTGAAATATAATGATTAAAAAAGTGCTTATAACTTCATTTGTCATTATTAAGCACACATTTTAAAAGTTGTGAAAGTATACTCTTAAAAGTGTATACTTAAGTGGCCTTAATGTTCATTTAATTAATATGTTTTTTTTATGTCCTTTTAAGATTTTAAGTACACTACAAGTGCACATTACATATATATTTTTTTTTTTCACAATGAATGGACTTATAGTATAAATGGGTCTTTATGTACTACTTATTGAATTAGACTCTAACATAAATATTTTAGTAAAAGTATGACCTTTATGAACTTTTAATATTTTGTTGTCATTTATTAAATGGGTATTTCACCTCTAGGAAAATGAGCTTTCAATAAATCATGGCTGCCTAAGCAGTAGAAAGTGAAAAAAAATAAAAAAATAAATAAAACAAATCTGCTACCTGACTAAAACAGATAGAAAACCGAGATAAAAGGCTGCTGTCTTCCCTTTTGCTCCAACGCCCATAATGCACTGGGCATGTTGCCATCCAAGGCCACCCCCACCAGTCTGCTATGATACACTTGACCAAATACCGCCTTGCTTTAATAGGACATACTTCTTAGCAAACTTTAGTCACAATGGTGTTGTCTTGTATTGTTCCCAAGTGCAACAATTCAAAGAGTAAATGTTTAGTGGGAGTGAGTTACTTTGGTCTACAGTGAAGGCAGTGGCTAAAGGCTGCAAATTTTCTCTGTGTCTGTTGTCTCCGTTTCAAATGGGATGACAATGAACACAGGCTGCACCAGAAATGGCATACTCCCCTACTATATAGTAGGCGAAAAACAGTATGTGTCAAAAGAAATATGTCTGCATTCACAAAACTCAAAAGAATATGCAAAAAAAGTCCCTGGATAACCTACTACTTCTAGAGAGATTTTGAAGTGTGCATATGATAGACACTTTACTATCCCATGAGGCCATGGGAGAGGATTTACAGTATGAATGGTAGTAACATGGCGAATGTAGTACATCCAGACTACATTCATACTGCAAACATTCATAATATGTAAATGGATGTGAAGTAATTACTTGTTCTTTCGGGTGCAGCCATCATGTTTTAGACCAAACGGAGGCCAGAAAAACAGCTGAAAGAAACTGCCATTCATCAGTTAATTTGGAAACATTAACCGGATGAGGTTTTGCTGAAAAACAAACATGAATTCCTTCGGCCCAGGTAATACAGATACAGAATAAACATGGTTCATTTACACATGGCACTAAAATAATGCAATAAACATTCAATTAGCAACATAAAACCCTAATTTGCATTACTATCTAAGAAAGCTATTTCAAAGAAAAAAATATTTTGTAAATGATAAGAAACAATCATGGATAAATGAGTGGTCTGTTTGGTCACAGCTTACATGAGGCAATTCTATGGACATATTTTTGCTTGTTGTGCATGTTTCGTGCTCTTGCCTGACTTGCATAAAATCCCATTCACACCAAGAACAATAACTATAATGATAACGATAAAAATATAGTTCTAAAAATCGTTCTAAACATAAAAATATAGTAGAGTCTACACTACAACTATACTGATAATGGCACAGAGAAACAATATAATTGGAATCACTTTCAAAACGTTGTTTTTTTTTTGTTGTTGTTGTTTTTTCAGCTGATGAGCGATAAAATCACTGACAGCCAATCAGAATCCATCCTGCTTTAAGAGCTCAAGCATTTAAAGCGGCAGACGACATAAATGCAATGCGCTTATAATAAATAAAATGGTGTTGTGCGCTGGTCTATCATTCTTGATGTGAACAAGCCTTAAGTCTTTCAGTGATTTGTATGGATGTTGTGAGCGAGTCCATCACAGACTGACTGTTTGAGGTCCATCACAAGCTGCACGATGAAGATTAAAAGACATTTACATTTTGAATTCATTCATTTAGCAGATGCTGCTATCCAAAGTGACTTACAAATGAGATTATAATAAGCACAATTCAATTCAATTCACATTCACATTTATTTGTATAGCGCTTTTCACGATACATATCGTTTCAAAGCAGCTTTACAGAGAATGCATGTCAACATCACAATTTACAGAATGCAGTTAGCAAATAATGAAATAATTTAGGCAATTAATTTACAATCACTGTTAGCAGTTTAACTGAAGGTAGAAGCAATGAGCTCCTGGAAAAAATGAATTACATATTACATATACACAACCAATTAATCTAAGCGAGAAAACAATTTTTATTACGCTACTGCAATGGAGTTGAGAAACAACGGTCAAAGTATATTAATTCCTTCTTACATTCCTACCATTAGTCCATCCCGTGCCCCTTTTTTGGACAGTGAGCCTGACAGCATTTGTTCATCCATATTTAATCTGCAGTATTGAGTGGAGTATTGCTCCATATGAAGAATTCATGAGCAGGATCCAAATAATGACCTGCGCTGTTGCTCCACTGGAGACAGTCTGCTTCTAAACAACAATAATGCAAACATAAAGAAGCATTATAAATGTAAGTTTCTTGGGACTCTTTTGATTCAATGCATACATCAAAAGTCTTAATTTGCTAAAATGAATATTGCCCATTCAGGCAACCCAAGTACATGTAAAAACTAACGTATACTTTGGGCTCTGATGAGAGTTAGGTAACAATGACATGTAGTTCATTAGTTCAAATCTCTAAAGTGGACTATTGAAATAAAGTAACCTGACAAAACTGTAGAATTACTCTTTCTTCATCTGCTGCCGCTCTTTCTTGTGGCGTCCCCCAAGGGTCCGTATTGGGCCCCATGCTGTTTCCTCTCAATATGCATTTTCAAAAAAGCACAATATTTCTTTCCATTGTTATGCGGATGATGTACAAATCTATTTGCCTGTCAATACAAATGACAAAGTCTCAGTTCATCCACTGCTTAACTGCCTGAGAGATTTAAAGATACGGTTGGACCAGAACTTTCTTTGCCTTAATGAAAATAAGACCGATGTTGTTGTGTTTGGTCGTACTGGTGATTTAAGTGCTTGTGTAGATGCTCTTGGTAATTTAGGATCATATATTCATCTATTTACCAAGAATCTTGGTGTGATTTTTGACAGTGATTTTAAATTTGAAAAACAAATGTTATTTTTGTTCTGTTGTAAAAGCCAGTTTCTTCCAGCTGGGACTGTTGGCTAAAGTCAAGCCCTTCCTGCTGCACAAGGAGTTTGAAAGAGTAATTCATGCTTTTATTAGGTCTTGACTAGACTACTGTAACTCTTTATATGCTGGAGTGGATCAGTCATCTCTTCATCGCTTACAGTTAATCCAGAGTGCAGCAGCTCATCTCCTAACTGGGACTAAAAAGCCTCGCTCCACTGGCTTTCTGTCCATTTCAGGATTGATTTTAAGATTTTATTGCCTATAGTCGTTGCTTAAGACCCACTTGTATTCCTTAGCTTTCATTTCGAGTTGAGTTTCGACGCTGTGACATTTTATACTGTTTTTGTTTTGTTTATTTGTTTGTGTATCCTTATATTGTTAAGCACTTTGGTCAACTATGGTTGTTTTTAAATGTTATATAAATAAAATTGTAATTTAAATTGAAAATGATTGTGAAAATATACTAATTGTAAATTCATATTAAAATGCGTAACAATGTGAACACTAGTCGCTGTAGTTTCACATTATTTAGGTATCTGATAAGCCTGGTTGTCATTTCATACTAAAGGTTTACTAATGATGACAATCACTTTACTAACTACAAAGTTATGAACAGAGTTAATTTTTTCTATGCATCGAGTTGTGTTTTGTCACACTATTAGAAGACAATTACTTACAATTGAATCAGCTCCAATTAGCCTGTCAAAGTAAACACTGATCACAGTAATGGTGAGTTCAAAACAGTGAACTATTTGCACTATTATCACATTGCAGCACCAAGATTATTACCTAGATGGCAGTGATTACACTGCAAAATACATTATCTTTTTGAATATTACTGTTAAATATCAAAATAATGTGATGTGCTTGTCTAATTAATGTTGTTAACCTAATAAGCAAATACGAATGTCAGCTAAGCTTTCATATGTGTAAAATTTGAAAACCTGGGCTTAATTACTAACCACAGAATGAACAGTGTGAAACATGGGACAAGGTTGCCAATTTTATAAGTGTGAAAAACCCAATTTTGTCACTCGCGATCAATTCCACAAAGGGTTAACACTCTCCACCTTGTTACTCGTCTTGATTGGATAAAGATTGGGCGAGTTCAGATGTAATTTATCGACATGCTAGAAGAGCAGCTGCCACTTTCATACGCCAGTGAAGGAGGTAAACTGAGTTATCAGTGTGTCTGGACTGAGATGCTGATAAACTTTTACATCACATAGATCTTACTCTCTGAGAGCCGGCTGCTGCTCCAGTCATGCACTGATCTATTCGTGCTGCATTCACAGCTGGGTTGAAATAATGTAATAATGAAGCAACATGATCATTTGTTTGGTGAATTATTAGAGTAAGGTAGGATTATGAAGATGTGTGATTATATGGCACTTTTATTTGTATGGAGCAAGGCACACACAATAAATGTCACTTTATTTATATAGAACAGAATAAAGCGGAAACAGGACCTGATATGCTTTTTCATGTGTTCATCTTTCTTTAGTGTGTAATGTTGCTGTTTGAGCATGAAAAACTCTGCAAAGTTCCTCCAGCGGGAGTTCTTCTCTATATCAGTGTCAGTGTTTCCATCTTGAGTTTCTTCACAATATTCCTCATTTAAATAATTTATACGCAGAATAAAGGGGCGGGGCCTGGTTGAGTTAGTTAGTAGTGTGTTGAAATTGGCGGTTATGGTAAGGGGCGGGACATTTCCCAAACACCAATCACAACACACTGCTCCAGCCGACCAATCAGAGCACATTGTGCTTTTCAGAAGGCGGGGCTTCATAGAGACGGGAACTAAACAGAGCGTTACTGACAGACTGGGAAGAGAGGAGCCGCAACAATGCAGAATGTGAGGAAAATAATCAACATTCAAGCAGGAAAACCTGTTCCAGTAGAGCCCAAAACAACATCAAGACATCGTAAAAGGGCACAATATGGTATGCTTCTGTGTTAAAGTTCAGATCAGATTTGTTGAAGGAGCTGCTTCTGTTCATGTGTGCCAAGACATTTTAGAAATCCCGACCGGCGATGTTTTTCGGCCATGTCCGGAATAAAGATGCTAGCCCTTTATGCATATAGTTAGGTTGATATTAAATGACATTGGGCTAGATTTACTAAACGGGGCAAATTAGCATAAGTGCAATTCCACAACTGTGCCAATGAGAGTGGCAAGTTTTGCTTGTGATCTACTGACACGCAAATTAAAGAACACCGACTTTTACATAATGACCAACGCAATCTACTAAGAGCAGCGCAAATTAGCATTGGGTCACAAATAAGCAGAGCTGATGCTCATCAGGTGTGGGTCGACACAGGAGCAACTTGTTGCATGTACGTAATATACGGATAACGCCTTCCTCTGGCATTCCAAAGAAATGAATACAAGTGGAAAATATTTTCTCCCTTCTACCACACGCTCTCTGTTCTCTGCAAAGTCTCCTCTAAGCAGCAACAATTGCAAGCCATGTCACAAAATGGGTTAAGACACGCTTTTTTTTTTTGGACGTTTGACTAGCACAAACATTAGTAAACATCCGCGTTGCGTGATTCATTTAAATACTCTTTTCCCATAAATTTTGCGTCTGAAAGGGAAACTCCTACAAATGCATATGCAATAAGGTCAGCCACAAAGACAACTCAGTCCACGGCTTTTCAGCGCTGATTTTGCACTGCGTGACTTTAGTAAATCCTGACAAATCCAGTAGTTTTTTAATGCCAAAAGAGGGTTTGCACAAGCGGTTAGTAAATCTGGCCCTTAAACCATGATATAAGATTTTGGATATATTGCCCATCTCTAAGTCATTCATTCCCTGAGCGACTTCTTGCAAAGGTACGTCCAGACCTCTTGCATTTTGTTTAGTCACACCACAAGGTGTCACTGTGACCTCAAAGCTTCAGCACTTCCACTCTAAGCTCGATTGCTGATGTCTGAGGTAAAACACGTCCTCCTCATTAGCATACAGACAAAAATGTATAAATAAGTAAATGTATAAATAAATGTTGAAATTAATAAATGTATTAATAAATAAATTATTTTTTTTTACAGTTCCTTGTATATTTATTAATGTTTTTTTACACATTTCTTTGTATATTTATTTACATATTTATTTATTTATTTTTTGCAGGTTTCATCCTCTGTGCGATAAAGCCTTATCTGATAAACTGATTATTATTATTAATCAGATATTATTATTAATTCAGTCAAAATCAGGTTGATCTTACTGTAATCAAAAGTAAGTTTTTGCATAATACCTCAATGCCCATCACAGATGTGCCTGCAAATGTGCCTCATTAATACAAAGTCTTAATGTTTCTGTTTGTCAGCACTGATGGATTCTGTCATTTGAAAGGAAGACGCTCATTGGTCAAACATAATGTGCAGCATACGGCAACTTCTGTTAAATTTGGAAAGATTGTGCTGCTTTATCAGGTACAAAATTCACTTAATTTGACTTAAACGTTCAGGCAGTTGCTTCACTTAGCTAATTGTTTTGGTTTTAAGATTTGAGGTGCTGGGGATATGGGTATTAATATTTATCACTTTCATGAGCACAGAAAGATTTGTGTGGTTACATCGGCTAATTGCGATTCTTCTTTCACAGACAGCATCTGGGTGATTACTTAAAAGTAATCCGTCAACAAGACACAACCACACTATTTTCATTAGCCCTAACAAGCTTTGTGATGCTGTGAATTACAATGAAAGTCTTCCGACTGCACGGAGGGACTGTTAACTTCACAGTTTTCTATATGAGAAAATGGAGAGTGTTTTTGTGACAGTGCATTTAAGTGCTTCAGAATGTGTATAAATGTTAATGAGAACCGGTAAAATTACAATTTTAATCAGGACTGAATGGGATCATCAGAATATGTCTGTTCAATGGGTTTTAGAGAGTTTAATCCACTCAAGCTGCTCTTGCGAATTTGTGTGAGGAACAGATGAGATTTAAATGATTATTCACTGATAATCTTCTGCACAAATGAGATTTGAAAGCGGATGGGAAGATATTCATGCATAACAGCAAAAATTTTGGCCTGTTTCTCACACAGAGCGTGCATGCGACTTTGGAAGACTCGGAATATAGTGCATACGGGCATAACACCTTCACCTGATGCTGTAAAAAATTAAAAAATAATAAATAAAAAAACTGTGGGGGAAAAAAAGCAGTATAAATAAATAATTAGGGCCAAGTAATAATAAAACAATAAAACCATCTTGAGATTAAAGTCATTATAATGTGAGACTAAACTTGTTGAATTCTGAGAAAAAAGTTGAAAATGATTTAATATTTAAATGTTGAATAAAATATAAAATTAAATAAAACTGAATAAATTTAAATATAAAAAAGTTGAATAAAATTAAATATAAAAAAGTTGAATAAAATTAAATATAAAACATATTTAAATGTTGAAAATTTGTAGTGTTTCAAGAAAAAAAAAAACTATAAACTATAAATAAAATATTGAGATAAAACTGTGTTTTGAGAAAAAACATGTTAAATTTTGAGAAAAAAGTCCAAATAAAATGTCGAGAATAAACTCATTAAATTTTGAATCACAGCTCAATGGCTCTCTAAGGGCATCCAGATGACTTAAAAATACTTTTTATTTTAATTCTTAAATTATAAAAGTGTGATTTATACACCTTAAAACACCTTCTAAATCTTAAAACATGGCCATTTTTATAACAAATATATTTTTTTCCTAGTTAAATATTATTTTTCCTATATATTCTATTTATGCTATATTTACACTACTGTTAAATATTGTAAAATCCTGGCAATATTTTACATTGCAATAACTTATTCATGCTTTTAAAATGTGCTTTAGCATCAGTCTTAATGTGTGATCATGCGATTACAGTGGTGTCTTAAAATAAATACAGTGTCTTCAAGTTTCCCAGAAGCTGAACATTTTTTTGTTTTGTTTTTTGTTTTTTGTGACTAATATGAACAAAAATATCTAATGAGAAAAGCACATTTACAACTCACTGTAAAAATCAAGCTAAAGAACCCTGCATGCTTTTAAAACCCAATTAACTGACCTGATGTTTAAAACACTTTAAACCAGTTAAAGTGAAAAACATGTTCAAATGTACAATTTTAGTTATGGTTAGAGATCAGAAACTCCCCCCACGTCTATGAATCTAACAGGTGGTAAAGCTAAACAGATCCTTCACCATCCAAAAAAAGAAGAAGAAAAAAAGGAGCTTCTTAAGGTGTAATTGGGCATCTGGAGGAAGTGCAGCTTTTGGTATAAATCATATAAGAGGGCTTTCTGCCTTCACATAAATAAACAAAGCCAGTCTCCTGTGTCTGCCATGGTTCAGGTATTCAAGCACAGCGAACTGTGATCAATAACCAGAGCCTGTTCTCCATATGAACTAGATAAAAAGCCTCTTGCTACTCGCGTAATGAGGCCTCGGCTCCCCGTGCAGCTCTCCGTAACCTGCTCCTGATACTCTCACTGAGGCGGAGCACCGGAGGATGGAGGATTTTGTTGATGTTTTTAGGAAATATCAAGGACTGTGTTCTGCTGGAGGGCAGCGGTGCATATACTATTTGAGCTATAGAATTAAGAAAGGCAAGATAAGAAAGGTAAGAAGCCACTACAACAAAATTATGGGTTAAAAACACTAATTGTCTTAATGTGCATCCTGAATCCCAGCTAACAGAGAGCGTTCTCAGAACGTTCTGGCAAGGTTCTCTCAAAATTATGAATAAACGTTCTTCCAGTAACATTAATAAAATGTTAGTTCAGAGTTATCTGGTCTTTAATAATGTTCTCAAAATGATGTAAAAAATCATTATTTATACATCAGCGAACACTCCGTATTGATCGTCTATCAACTCTTCAGAAAGCATATTTCTCGTGGCCACAGAAAAATAATCGTTAAATTGACACTGGTTTATAAGCAGATCAGAATCAACTCAATTGATTTAACTAAATTGATATCAACTCAATTTAACTAAATCACAAACACATAGCTAAAATAAACATGCATATACTGTAGGAAATGAGAGAGTGGATGTGAATTTAACCGTAGCATAACAGAGGAATGGAGCTATGAAAAGAGTCATTTAACCAGCTGGAAGAACCATCAGTTTCTCACTACCTTTGGTAACAAAGGATTTCACAACTTAATACTAAATCGCTGTTTAGTGTTCATATGCACAATACTTACAAAATGCCTTTAGCTGTTGAGGAGCGTCCGGATCTGCAGACTGAGGAGAAATTCTTGATGGTTCAGTCTGAGGGTGTTAAAGTTGTAATCAATATCTTCTGCATTGAATGAAGAAATAATGACAAACTTGCGCTGTTAATTTGACCTTGTTGACGAGGAAGTTGTGCATGGCGTGAAGTGAGCAGAAGGGTGATAGTTCTCAGTGGGGAAGCC
Organism: Ancherythroculter nigrocauda; assembly: GCA_036281575.1. NCBI lineage: Eukaryota > Metazoa > Chordata > Actinopteri > Cypriniformes > Xenocyprididae > Ancherythroculter > Ancherythroculter nigrocauda. The sequence continues at coordinate 51,556,962 of VTFQ01000007.1, read as the reverse complement.
AGACATTAAATCTGCATGAGTGAGGGCTAACTTTCACAATTGTGTGTTTGCTCGATCCAGTCATTACACTATTTTTTTTTTAATTTTAGGTTCATAAAATTGTAATATGCATGGTACATTTGTCGAATGAAACTTTAAAATTGCAAAAATTGCATAAAAAAAAAAACTAAAACTTTTTTTCTCTGAATGTATAACCTACAGTATATTTTACCCAGCCCACATCTGCATCATAGCTCCAAAAAACAAAAACAAAAAAAAAAAACAGAATAAACAAACAAACAAATGTAGCAAAAATTGCATTCTGGGATTGCCTTAATCATAAAAGAATGCATTGTTGCCTTAGAATTTGACCAAAGTCTTAGACCCATGAATCTTGACCCTAAATGTTTTTGTCTGATTCCTGAAAATGCCTCCTCAGTCTCTCATTAGGGTTTGGAACAGAGTATGCATGTGCCGGTTGTGTAAGAGAGAATCTCTTATGGGAGTTTCATCCCGTAATGGTTATTTATTTAAAGTCTCTGGGATTTATTTGCCAGTCAACATAACTGTTCTTGAAATCTTCCAGGACACTAAATGTCTCTTATTCACTCATGGTCCTCGTTGGGGCCATTTGTACTCGCTCTGCTGTCTGTGTACTTGACGCCGCACTACAGTACTTGACATAAGGGTTTCTATATACAAGACGTCGACAAAAAATGATGTTGAAAGGCTAAAAACATAAATCTAACACTAATTATGAAGCATTCAGTGTGTATGTCATCATGCAGCGTTTGTTGCTTCAAACTTGAATGATTTTGTGTGTTGTTGTGCTGGATCATAACAGGTGAACAAATCAAACAGGTGCATATTAAAGGAGGAACCAGAGCCATTTCTACAGACCAGACAGTAGAAGATCACAGAGTGATTATCAACAAAGTAGCACTAAATGTAATTATTTAGATCATTAAATCCAATATATCAATACCGCACTAACAGTATTTGCTGCTTACCACAGTATTAAAACAAACACATCCAGCCATTCAACCTAAAAATAAAACAGCTATTTTCCTCTTATTTCCACTGATTTAAAGCTGCTTATAATCAGGAGATTATCTACTGCATCATTCTGTCTTCCAGGATGTTTATTTCTCCTCTGGTCTCCTTTTGGGATACATTTCCTTTTGTGCAATGTGTCTTGTTTGGTTCTCCCAGCATCTGTCATATCTCACCCGGGATTAGAGGCACTGTATATGTACACACAGCATGCTTGGAGATTTCTTCAGGCTTTTTCTTCTTCAATTACTTATTTATTTTTCTCCACTCCAGGCTGTTGAAGATCACGGCCAGGGTTTGAGAAACAGCCGGAGAACATTACCATTGTCCATGGATCACAGGAACAGACCACATGGCAAACGATGGTGTGGCGTTAAAGCGTGCTGATGTCTCAATACTGCATGAATGAAAGGGAAGGGTCGAAACGCTCGTTTTTGACCTTGAGGGTGGATTGGATTGGTTTGGCTTGGACAGTTTTCTTTCCACTGATGATTCGTGATAATATTAAACTGTTTGCATGCTGTTTTCACTTTTATATGGGCCATTCTGCAGAACTGGTTCAAAGTCAGAGTTGGAAACATCTTTTTCAACATTTTTTTTTTATATATATACAATTTGTATGCAATGCAATGCAATTGTATGCAATTGTATGTATGCAATGCAATTTGTATAATATAAAAGGTACACATTTCCAGTAATCGTGCAGTTATTCCTCATATTATTGAATTTTCATTGTATTTTCAGAAAGTTTTGGAATATATATATATATTAAGCTTACTGATATTTTAAATATTATTGTGGGATCCAATAGATAATAGAAGGATCTTAGTAAACATCTAAAATCTGAATACTCAAATGCTTTTTAAATTATTATTTTTTTGGTTGTGGGGCAGCAGTTTGCACCAGTTCTGTAGAATGACCCATATATTACTGTCTTGGATTTGTATTTTCTTAAAACTTGCATTTAGGCTCTTTGCAGATGGTTTCATCAGTCTTGCCAGATGATACATCAGCTCTAATGATGGAAATTATAAAACAATACAGAAAGAAAATGATATTTTTGACTGAAGCATCACTTTAGTTCACAGCAGTGCTGGCACATTGATTTCAGTGAACACAGCGAGAACAGATAAACACATTTCCCTTTAGAATACACAAATGATGTTTATTTTACCCAAAAACTTCACTCCAAATATATATATATATATATATATATATATATATGAAATGTGCCGAATACAAATAAATAAAGCTCAACTGAGACATTCACATTGTTGAAAATAAATAACCATATTCCTGCATTAGGATCCTTTGAAAGGTAATGTTATTTTAGTCCTGTATCGCTCTTCTCTCCTCCTCATCTCACTGACACACCAGTGGGCGGGGCTAACGCTGCAATGATGAAGTAGGCGTCGATTTCTTCTGAGGAGGCGGAGTTTCACCATCTATAGACACATTCTGGGACGAGTTGTTCGCTGGGCCTGGTGTCAAAAAAAGCTTTTATTGGACTAAAAAGGACGTTTTCAGTTCTGAAACTTACAGGATATTCTTATAGTACGATGAACTCTCATATATCAAAAGGTCAAGGAAAAGTTTAGTGATCACATAGGCGACAGGCTGAAGTGACCCTAGTGACTTTGGCTGTCTTGACCAGCTGGAAGAGTAAATATATGTTGGGTGCCTCTCTCAAAAACATAGAGAGAGAGAGGGGGAACGCATTCAAGAAAAGAGACTAAGTAAATCTCATAAGCTTGAAGAATTCATTCAAATCATTTGATATTTTGAAAGATAAATATTGATTCATAACTCATTACAAATCACTCAAAGGATACACACTGAAGTGGCAGTGGATTCCAGAATCGCCCCTTTACTTTGAACAGTCATGCTGCTCTTTGACCAGAGGCTGTCAAGCTCCAAAAATCCAACACATCTGAAGTTCACTTAAGACAAAAAAGTTCACATCATAATCAGTTGTGATGTTAGTATGAATATCTTGAAAGTATTTTTAAAAACTGGGTTACACTTTATTTCAATGGTCCACTTCAGACTTTCTACTGACTACAAGTAACTTTCAACTACATGCCAACTAGCAGTCATTAATTTGTTTTAAAGGTGCCCTAGAATCAAAAATTGAATTTATCTTGGCATAGTTGAATAACAAGAGTTCAGTACATGGAAATGACATACAGTGAGTCTCAAACTCCATTGTTTCCTCCTTCTTATATAAATCTCATTTGTTTAAAAGACCTCCGAAGAACAGGCGAATCTCAACATAACACCGACTGTTACGTAACAGTCGGGATCATTAATATGTATGACCCCAATATTTGCATATGCCAGCTCATGTTCAAGGCATTACACAAGGTCAGCCAGTATTAACGTCTGGATCTGTGCACAGCTGAATCATCAGACTAGGTAAGCAAGCAAGAACAACAGCGAAAAATGGCAGATGGAGCAATAATAACTGACATGATCCATGATATCATGATATTTTTAGTGATATTTGTAAATTGTCTTTCTAAATGTTTCGTTAGCATGTTGCTAAAGTACTGTTAAAGTTACCATCGTTTCTTACTGTATTCACGGAGACAAGAGCCGTCGCTATTTTCATTTTTAAACACTTGCAGTCTGTATAATTCATAAACACAACTTCATTCTTTATAAATCTCTCCAACAGTGTGTAATGTTAGCTTTAGCCACGGAGCACTATCAAACTCATTCAGAATCAAATGTAAACATCCAAATAAATACTATACTCACATGATCCGACGCATGCATGCAGTATGCATGATGAACATCTTGTAAAGATCCATTTGAGGGTTATATTAGCTGTGTGAACTTTGTAAATGCACTGTATTATAGTCGAGAGCTCGGGGGGGCGGGGAGCGCGAGATTTAAAGGGGCCGCAGCCTGAATCGGTGCATAGTTAATGATGCCCCAAAATAGGCAGTTAAAAAAAAATTAATTAAAAAAAAAATCTGAAAGCTGAAACTTCACTGACACATTCAGGGGACACCTTAGACTTATATTACATCTTGTAAAAACTGGTTCTAGGGCACCTTTAATTATATAGCGTATTAGTTACTGTTACTTATAGTCAGTGAAATGTGTAACGTTGACTATCAAAATAAAGTGTAAATAAAATGCCACTTAAGTGTACTTTCATGACTGTTTGTAAACACACTTAAGTACTATTTTAAAATTTTTGTTTTAATAATCTTTTTTTGAATCTTTATATAATATTTCTAATCATGCTTTAAAGTACACTTATTTTTATGTTGACTAACATACTAAAGCACATGTAAAGTACTTGACTACAATGTAGTGTGCCATTCGATATTTCAGTTCACTTAAGTCAAAAAGTTCACATCACATCAAGGCCACTTAAGTGTACTTAAAGAGAGTACACTTTCATGACTGTTTCTTAACACACTTAAGTACTATTTTAAAAAGTGCACTTTATAATAGAGTCAAAGTAAAAGTTTAAATCTTTGTTTTCATCTTTTTCATGCTTTAAAGTGCACTTATTTTATTGTGTTGACTAACATACTAAAGCACATTTTGGCCCGGTTTCACAGACAGGGCTTACCCTAAGCCAGGATTAGATATTAGTTCAATTAGGGTATTTAAGTAGCTTTTATAAATATACACTATGAATAAACGTTACTGGTGTTCATCTTGAGTCAAAACGATGGCACTAACATATTTTGTGATATGTCAGTACAAGTTGCTTTCAGTTAAAACAGCTCAGCATTTGCAACATGCATTTTAGTCTAGGACTAGCTTAAGCCTTGTCTGTGAAACCAGGGGGTAAAGTACTTAAATACAATGTAGTGTGCCATTCGATATTACATTTAAAGTTAATATATTGCAAATTCATCATTACAGATGTGTAATTACAAATATATTTAAATACAGAGTTACACTTTATTTTAAGGTGTCAGTGTTACAATGTAATTATACATGTAAGTATTGAGTTATAATAATTAACTACATGTACTTACTAGGGTTAGGATTGAAGTTTGGTTGGTTGCATGCAATTATGCATAATTTATAGTTATTACTACAGTAACTACATGCAACATGGACACTGTAAAATAAAGTGTTACCAAATGACTTACTGAGACAATAAAACATACAAATGAGTATATTTTAGTTTTCCATAAATGCATGCATTTCAAAGACAATTGACGTAATTATGAAATAGGATAAAGATGTACTTAAGCACTTTAATGTTTAGCTAATTGCATTCAATATAAATTTAAACTACAAACCATTTTCATCTAGTGTCATTTAACATGCAATTATGTGTCTGAAAACATTAGGCTTCATTCAGTTTGCACTTAAGTACTGTATATTATTTCTGTAATAAGTGTACTCAAAAGTGCTCTTCTTTTTCACAAGAGATAGAATAAAACAGAACTGTTAGATTCCAAAATGTATTCTGAACGCCAGTGTTTGTGGCATTGCACCTCCCCACACTTGCTAAAGAAAAGAAATGCTCATTAAGCCATAAAATATTGTAAGCATCATCTTCATATTCTTTCCTATCTCATCCACATCAGCCAAGGACTGGAACCAATGGAAAAGCCAAGGGACTCCTCTATCCCTGCCTCTCTCTGCAGGATCTCCTGCATCTCAAAGCATCGGTTTAATACACCGGATCAAAGGTCAAATTACTCTAATAGCTTTTTAAAGAAGCACGGGCCATATACTCACTGTCTCTATGACGAACAATGAAAATAAGTTATGACCCATGATTTCTCCGCTGGCTACTTTATGATAGAGTTGTGGGTTTTGGGAGAGATGCTTCACACCAGCTTTAATATATCATTTTGAGGGAAAGACTTGCATGGCATTTTTACGTCTTCAATTTACCTGTGCTAAATGTAGAGTAGAGCACAGAATAGAAATATGCATTCAAACAATCACACTGTGTTTTTATAAAAACAGGCTCACCAGTGGGAACATCTCTGCATGATATTACGCTGGTTTTTGCATGTTTTGCGACACTTTCAAAGTGAAAAGTTCGGTAAGCAGCACTAAAAGTTTAATGCTTTATTACATTTGTAAGATACCATACACTAAACCTATTTGACAGTGTTAACAAAAACAAAAGTGAGATATAAACACATTTGCTGAAGCAATCATGCCATTTCATCTTGCTTCTACACGCTTCTCTTGAATCGTGACTCGTGTTTCATAGGACTCGAGTGTAACACTGTACCAGGTGAGCTTCTGAGCAAGTTTACTACATCAGAAAAGAGCTGGTAATGTGATACAAACCTCAAAATGTAATAGTTTACAATTCATGCACTATGGTAAAAGAGCTCATAACATAGTACTGTGCTTGAAAATGAGTCTTTATTAATTAATAATATGCCCCTGTCATCATCATTTGAAGAAAAGTTGCTGCTGTTTTATCACCTCTAACTTTTATTAGCCAAGGTTGTGCAGTTTTGTTACCTGATGAAATTTGTTCTCTGATGAGATTTGAACACTATTGCAGTTTGCTAGAGTTGTTGGGAGAAATGTCTTTTTTTATTGGTTGTGTATTTTAGTGGTATCAGTCAGAAAGAAGGGATAAAGCCAAACACATGTAATATGAATGTTGTGTGAATTGGAGAGATTTGAGAGGGGTATCACGTGAGTTCAGCTATTAAAAGAAAACCAGGGGAAAGATAATGAATCTTAACACAGATTGGCTCTCTGAATTGACATTGAAAGTGAAGTGGTGTAAATGCGTAAGAAGCTATTTTAAAGGTGATGTTGTAGCTTCCTGGCAAAATGAAACTAATCTGGTCTGATTCAGTCTTGCAGAACAGGACTTAATTGGCATGCTAGGCTGGCACATTAGATTTAATCAAAAAGTACACTGAATCATATAAAAAAAACTTTGAAAAATCTAAAAATACCAGCAGAAAAGATCCAGAGCCAAGAAATTTCCTCAAATTCAATAGAATCAATTTATGAATTAGAAATCAATATAAGTGGCAGTGCTACTTATTAGATTACAATGTCAGTACATAGAAGGCTTAATAGGCATATGACTGAAAAGTGTATGAAAATATTTAACCCTATAAAGCCTACTGTATCATATTTGATACACACATTTCTAAGGCATCTAAATTATCAACATGATCAAAACTTTGCTGAAAACATGTTCTACTTCAAGATGAACACTTACTGGACTGAAGCAAGTCAGGAAGCTGAAGCAAGTTTACTTGATTATTTATTTATTTAGAAAAATCATGTACCAAATATTATCCACCAGGCTTAATTAAGGTTTATTTGATCTTTCAATCATCGTTGTATTGTATTGCATTGTATGTTTTAAAACTTCAGAACATTAATTTGAACAAGAATTTAAATATCATGTTACTCAGACATACATATTATTGGCAGATATAGAATGATGACTGATATTTATATGTATTTTATGTAAGTATCTGCTATTGTTATAAAGATCTCATTGATGTACATTACAAGCATCAGAAGTTCCTCTTTTGCTCATTTTGGGCCTCGGCATAAAATTGAGCAACCCTCCCTGTGAACTGCTGAAATGTGCAGCCTTGAATTACTTATTGTTTTCATAAAATGGCGGCAACAGCAATAACATTTGATACACAGCAATTTTCAACAGTTTCTATTTATTATAAAAATAATTGCATAAGCAATCTTCCTTGAAGTAATACAGTTCAGTAGTCCAATTATGGTTTCTAAAGAGCTTGCCATATTATTATAGAATTCAGTGTGAGTTCACAAGTGTATGTCTTACAGGATAAAACAGTTTCAAACATGGCACATCCAATGACATTTTAGAGTCTGAACAGACGTTTATCGTTTTATTTTATTACTGATGATAGAATTCATCATATACAGTTGCAAGAAAAAGTATGTGAACCACTTGCAGAATCTGTGAATAATTTTAACATAATACAAAATGCATGTTATTTTTTATTTAGTACTCTCCTGAGTAAGATATTTTACATACAAGATGTTTACATATAATCCGCAAGACAAAAAAATAGCTGAATTTATTAAAATAACCCCATTCACTCCCATGACACAGTCTGGGAGTGTCAAGAGGCACAACAACGTTGAGAAAAGTTAACCTTTGTGTAAACGAGCGGTGACTTTTGGGAACATCTTGCAAAGAGAATGAAATTAAATGGTCTCCTGTCAGATGCTATAAGGTGTCATCAAGATGGAGAAGTTTAATCCTGTCAGTCAGTGTACTGTATGTAGTCAAAATCAAATCTACTCACCAAAAACACATGACTGAACAGGGATACAAATTTCACTGAAGGCCAGCGAAACGCATTTGTTGAATCATTTAGAACTGCAATGCGAACTTTCCATGAAGAAGCAGTTCTACTCACCACTCACTGGCTATCTATAGCCGCCTGAAAGCCAATTCAACTTCAGATGTACTATATGGCTTTCAGTCGTTGTGTGTTATCTTTGCTGAACCAGACCCACTCTCTGCTTTCCCACAATTTGCCTGTCAAACACAAATGTCTTGATGGTTCATATGTACCCAGGTGTGAGCTTGACACTCAATTAACCTCCAATAATAGGAATGCTTTTCTTACAGAGAACAGTATTTATCCTGTGTTTAAATGTACCAAATCGATCAAAATAACACAATAATCACAGAGTAATAACCATGCTGAATAGTTCAATTGTCTTGAAAATGCCTGTAAGTCAACCTGGTTTTTATTTTTGGTGTGGAGATGTTCCATTGCTGAATTTAGATCAAAGATTATTTTGTTTCAACCCCAAGATTGCACGGAAATGGAAATTTCAATGACAGTCCCAATGGATCTTTTGAAAAGCTTTACAGAACAGAAACATTTTCAGTTGTTGAATGGATATTATTTTTACAGTATGTGGGATGAAAGTGTAAAATTATATAGCAGCCAGTGTCTGAAGCATGTGCTATACACACAAATCTTTGATTGGCTGAACATATGGACATTGTAGACACAAGGTTGTGGGCCAGCATGCCTCAATACATCAACCCAACACGCTCAACCATAACAGAGTCAAACTAACACCGCAAGTTCATCATCGTTCCCTCATTCAATGCGGAAGAAATCAACTGCAACTTCAGCCTGCTGAATGTAACTATCCAGACTTTCTCCCGAGACTGTATATCCAGATGCTCTTCAACAGCTAAGGCAAATGCAAGTATCGTACGATATACTAAATCACTGTTAAGTTAGTTAAAGTTGCGAACCCCTTTGTTAACAAAGGAGCTTTGTAGTGATAAACTGATGGTTCTTTCAGGTGGTTAGATGACTCTTTTCATAACTTCATTCCCCTTTTCTATTTCGGGGTTTTTTTTAAAGTCACTTTCACTTTCCATTTTCCCCATGTATGTGTGACTGTGTGTATGTGTGTGTGTGTGTTTATTTAGATTAGTTATGTGTTTGTGATTTAGTTAAATACAGTTTTTGTGTACATTCTTGCGAGTTGGTTCTGGTCTGCTTATAAATCATTGTCAATTTAACGATTATGATCACAGCTACATGAAAAAGTTGTTATTTTGTGGCCATGAGAAATATCCTTTCTGAAGGGTTGATAGACAATACAGATTGTTTGCTGGATGAACAGATTAATCGAATGATCAATACAGCTACATCAAGTTAATTTGATTATCTAATCAAAATATTTATAATTAATTATAGCGAGTTATGTTTAACGAGTGTGCTTTGTTTTGCCTGTCTGTCTTGTCCTCTGACCTAGTTTACCCCTGTCTGTTTGATTAGTCATTTCATTCACCTGTGTCCTGTTAATTTACATATTAAGCTCCATGTATTTAGTCCCTATGTGCTCCCTCAGTCTTTGTCCGTTCTTGTCAGTGTTTCGTGTTTTCTCCTGAGAATTTCTTATGAGTTTGTTAATTAATAGTTATTCTATGTATTCCTCATCTTTATGAGCTTTGTTACCAGCGTGACGTAACAGAAGAACGGACCTAACAGTATTTTGCTGTGTTTGATTTTTTTGTTTTATTATTTTTTTCCCTTTCCCCATTGAACTCCTACTGGAGACACACACACAGGACTTCTCGCATGCCAAACTCATTACCTGGACCGCTCGCTCTGTGTATTTTACCACGCCAGCCTGAGCGAGCGGTCGAAGGCAAACATTCCAGCGGATGTCCCAGGGAGGATTTCACCGCTTTTGTGGAGTGGGTGATGGTGCACAACAACTCACCATTCACCACTGGCCCTGCGGAGGATGACTTTGCCACCAGCCCCACTCCACTGCCAGAGACCAACCAACCACCACCAGCGAACAATGTGACGGAGATGTTGCTAGAGCCCACCGCAGACAGTGGAGATGAGCCTGTACCGAGGATAAGGATGGAGTGTTTCATTGCCTCGGAGCCCGGACCACCGACAGAGTTTGACCAGGTGTGCGAGCCAGCAACACTGTACGTCACTGAGGGAGTGATTGTGGAGCTTGAGGGCTGGGAGGATAGCCTCACCCATAACCCTACCCACTATGGAAATGTGTATTTTGAACTCTGGCAAATATTTTGATGAACTGAAGGATTTGTTTGAGGTGGACTTGATAGACTTAATTGAGATGATTCCCAACTCCCCTGTATCTTCAGTAACTCCTATATCTCCAGAGTCTCCAGAATTGCCAGCGCCTGTATCTGCAGTATCACTTGTATTCCCTGAATGCCTGCCTAGCCTCCCTCTCTCGCCTCCTAACTCCATTTTGCACAGAGGATCCCCTATCTCCACCTTGGTCCGTCGATACTTTGGCTCCACCTTGGCTCCTCCCTCCCTCGGCTCCACCAGAAACCATCTGCCATTCGGCTTCTCTGGGCTCGCTCATCCCTCCGGCTCCTCCTTGGTCAGCCATCGACCTGCCTACATTTGCGGCTCCGTCTGGCTCTGCCTTCCCCCAAACTCGGCGTCTGTCCTCAGTCCCACCGACTCAGCCTCTGCCCTCAGGATTTCCGGCTCCACCTCGGATGCTGGCCTCAAGGACCCTTTCATGAGGGGGGCATACTGTGACGAGTGTGCTTTGTTTTGCCTGTCTGTCTTGTTCTCTGACCTAGTTTCCCAGAGAGGATTTCACCGCTTTTGTGGAGTGGGTGATGGTGCACAACAACTCACCATTCACCACTGGCCCTGCGGAGGATGACTTTGCCACCAGCCCCACTCCACTGCCAGAGACCAACCAACCACCATCTGGGGGAACCACCATCTCTTTAATTAGTCATTTCATTCACCTTTGCCCTGTTAATTTACGTATTAAACTCCATGTAATTAGTCCCTGTGTGCTCCCTCAGTCTTTGTCCGTTCTTGTCAGTTTAAGTGTGAGTGTTTGGTGTTTTCTCCTGAGAATCTCGAAGTTTGTTAATTAAAAGTTATTCTATGTATTCCTCATCTTCGAGAGCTATGTTACCAGTGTGATGTTGACATTATCATTAATTATTCATATTTCCTTTTTGAGCTGATTTGTTACAAATGTCATCTAGGAAAGATATCACGTTCAAGAACCATACTCTGGTCGGCCAGAATGAAGCCACTTGGAGAAGATGGATTCTGTCCTCGTTAGAACCTCCGGGAGCAGAGCTATTGGAGGAAAGGTGATCAGACGCCTTGGCTATGCCTGTACCATGGCATCTGGCCCCAGAAGAGCTGACAGTGACAGAAGAAAGGACAGTGGGTCATCTCGGCCGTACCTCTGTCATATGTGGTGGATCGAGTCGCCATTATCCAGGCCTCAGCCCACTGGCTGGGCGGCCATCGAGAACCTCACCCCATCCCATGAGGGAAGCGTCTGATGGCAACACACTCCGAGGAGCCTGGCCCTTGTTCAGGAAACATGACTCCTTCCAAAGCCGTAAAGCACGTAGCCCGCGGTGTGTGACTCTTACGACCCTGGGGGGGGTGATTCAGAGAATGAAATCTTCTGCTTTTGAGCCAGAACTGGAACATATTGATAAATTACTGATGAATGCTGACCCCAAAATGTGATTGTGTACCATTTTTATTATAGTTCTTCTGTTATATTATCTGTCTAGTTACCCTGGAGATGATGGCAATCTCCCTTTCTTTCACAGTGAACCAATTCTTCTTTTAAATGACTTTTCAGACATTTGAGGTTATATTCAGCCTCCTTGATGAAGAGAAACCCCAACAAATTCATCACTTTAATGCCCCTCTCACTTATTACATACAATTATGCACCATACATTTTACTTATTTGCAAGGAGCCTTTTCTTTCTGTTCATAAAATCAAATCTAGCCTGTTGAAGTCAGGCAAAATAAGCCAATTAGCATCACGGATCACAAAAGATGAGACATGATAGGTTCAATTTAAAAAGGGCATTATCTAACAAGCATTAATTGCGGTTCCTTTATTAACAATGCCCAGGGCAGACAACTTAAAAGCGGTTCGCAGTAAATTTATATAACAAATCAAATATAATGGGTTATTCATGAGGCCAAATGGAAATGAACATTATCTGACCAGGATGTTATTTACTACTTTTCTTTGCCTTGAGGACTGAAGAAAAGTGTATTTCTGTATGTGTATATGTGGTGGTGGAAGCTGTCATGAAATACATTCAGAAAGATGTCTAATGTAATGATATGTATCTTGTTAAGTGTTTTATATCCAGAATCCAGAAAGGCAATGGATTCCACATATGAATGTAACTCAAAACAGATTTAAAAAAAAAAAAAAAAAGTGTCATTATTTATATTATATATATATATATATATATATATATATATATATATATATATATATATTTATTTATTATTTATTTATTTATTTTTTTTTTTCATTTCCTGAAAAGAAGTGTTTTGGACACACAAGGATTCTGGCTGACAGCAACGATATACAAACATGTTAAAGGACATAATAAAATATGCACTTTCCTTGTAAAAAAACAAACAAACAAGCAAATAAATAAATAAATGTTAATGGATGTGTCAACTACCACATAAATATAGTGTTAATTACATATACTATTTCCATATAAACTCTAAATGATCCAGTGTTTTTTCTTTGTTTTAAAAAGTCCCTATATCCATATGCTCCGAGCATCATCGTTAATCAGATGAGTGTTTTCTTCAGAATGTATGTTGAGCACATTGTGCTATGATTAAATGGCGACCCCGTTGAGAATTTCCCAACCTGTTATTTTCAATATGAATATAAACTGTTGGACATATGTTTCTGGTTTATTGCCTCCAGATGGCTTGCGATTGTACATCACCGGTGTCCCACCCAACCATCGTCTGTTTTTCTTTGTGCAGGAAGAGGAAAGCAGTTATGGTTGTGTCTCAAATGGATTGCTTGTCCCTAAATACTGTGAGTTCATGTATAATTGATTCATGAAGAGCAGTTTAAATGGTAACAGCTTTAGAATTAATCCAACCTGTCATTTTTTATCTCATAACCATTCACAAAGCAAACTTCTTTCCGCAGGGCATAATAAGAGAGGAGCTGTCCATACATGAATAATGTGCATAGATTTTAATGGAAAAAAATAGAGATCTGGGGCCATATAAAAGATAAAATGTAAAGGCAGCTTGTATAATGACTAAAAGTTTCCAAAACTAAATGATTGCCTTCACTGTCAAAGCAAATTATTAAAATGTCATCTAGAAAATATTTAATTTGTATTAAATGTATCTGTATTTTCTATACGCTGTTAGTAATTTAGAGGGAATAAATCTGAATAAATGTGTTCAAATTTAGTTGTAAAGCATTTTTCAAAATAAATATCCTCCCAAAGCAGTTTTACAGGGAATACAACCCTCAGCTAAAAAAAAAAAAAAAAAAAAAAAAAAAGAGAGAGAGAGATGAAGACTGTTTTCAAATTTAATCACATTTGGTTTTTATTTTGTTACTGTTAATAGGGCTGTCAATAGAGTAAAATAATCAAGAATAATGTGATAATGATTTCCAATCAGTTTTAAGAAAAATGAATGAAACTATTTCAAATTTGGTAAATATGTAAAAAATAAATATATATATATATATATATATATATATATATATATATATATATATATATATATATATATATATATATATATATATATATATATATATATATATATACACAAATGCCAGGGTTGGAAACATAACAGAGGAATTTCATTAGTTTGAATGAAACATACATTATTAATTCAGACTAATTATGCCTATTTATTCTCTTCAATTTTGTCCATTCAAATATATTGGACAAATCAACTGGATAAACACAGTGATTCAATTTCAGTTTTATATATATATATAAAAGGTTGATTCAGCTTTGATTCCAATTTAGGAATTTAACTTGTTGCTTTTCTGCCCATATCTGGCTCATTCAACCATCTATATCTCTTTCTCAACTAAATCTCGTATTCATTGATCTAAGAATGATAAGTCTCAGCAGTCTATACACACCCAACCCCTTCACTAATCAGTTGCCACAAGGATCCATTAGGCCTAATTGCTGCTTTCCTGATTCACTGTCGTATACTTCGAAATTTGGGTGCATCATGAATGTTCTACAATCCTCCCTATAGTGAGCCATATCGGAAATTGGATTGCACAAAGCGATAAAAATCACACCCCGCATTCAGCTGAGAGAATCTTAGTGATTCTGTCGAACTCTGAGATGGTTTCTGGGTATAAGGCACCTTAGACGAGTGCAATGTTCTGCACAAACCTCATAATGACAAATGGAGGACAGAGGAAAGGTGGAAATAAAGCGACTGAACCATAAGGAGGTGAGGAGGGTAGAAAGAAACGTGACAGTTGGAAAGAGATCGAACGCAGAACTTTAAATTGGCTCAAGGGGAAAGGAAAGTTGTGATGGATCCGCTGGAAAGAGAGAGATAGTAGGACTGCCACAGATAAGGGCATCTCGTCACAAGCTTCCTTTTGTTCTGTTTGTTCTTCTTTTGGCAAGATCAAAACAGAGTTTATTTAGTGTGTATATATGTGTGGCGTACAAGATGAGAAAACATGGGCGAGGGATTTACAGGAGCCTTTCTGCAGATGTGCTGATAAGAGTATTGTGTGAAGAACTGCTCAAGCATTCATACAAGCCAAAGCGCAAAAGATAAGACCATAAAACTGGAGGAGGGAAAGAAAACAAACAAACAAAACAGGTAAAGGCATTTGATACCTGCTGCAGAAACACTGTGATGTGATGATGAAACACACGATGAGCCAATACCACCTTTTTTTAAGTCATTTGAAGTCATGCATTTATGGTAACATTTTTACAATAAGGTTCAATTTGTTAACATTATTGAAATCAAAAGTTGTATCTGTTCATATTATTTAATGGACCTGAGTTGACATGAACGAATAATCAACAGCTGTATTTTTAATAACTAACATTAACAAAGACTAATACATACTATGCAATGCTCAGTTAACTAAGGAATAATTGACTCCGGGCCATTGAATTATTAGAAAAATAATGCACACACAAGGTGGTAATGTGGTCACGACACTGTCACAGTCTCAGTGCCATCGACAGCACCAGACCTGCCAGCTCCGCCCACTAGATCATTATCACCCGAATTCTAATCACCTGCACCTGCACATGCTCATTAGGACTCATATATAGAGGGTATGCACGTGACGTCACCGTCGACCACTACGACTGCGGTCACACCCGCTAAGTGGCAAAAGACTGAGTGGCAGCATTGGTTTTCAGCGTGAATGTCACGAAAAACACATCAAAATCACATCAGAAAACACATCCAAAACGGAAAAGAGCTTTGATTGACTGTACAAATAGCTTTGACACAAAATCTGAGGTATATATTTAAAAACTGCAGAAAGCAATAGGAAAAAAGCAAATGGATCACTGCAATTCACAGAAACAGCTGGACTCATGAAACATGGATTTGCAGTTATTATTTTGTGTCGAATTGTTGGATTTTGAGGTAAAATCATACCGTATATATTGTATTATTATATATTATACGGAAGAGAATTAGGGCCAAGCAATAATAAAAAAAAAAAACATCTCGAGATTAAAGTTGTTAAATTTCAAGAAAAAAGTCGAGATAAAATGTTGAGAATTAACTCGTTAAATTACAAGAAAAAACTCGTTAAATTCTGAAAAAAAAGTCGAGATAAAATGTTGAGAATAAAGTCATTAAATTACAAGAAAAAAGTCGTTAGATTATGAGAACAAATTCGTTAAATTATGAGAAAAAAAGTCGTTACATTTCGAGAAAAAAAGTCGAGATAAAATGTTGAGAATTAACTCGTTAAATTACGAGAAAAAACTTGTTAAATTACGAAAAAAAAAGTCGAGGTAAAATGTTGAGAATAAAGTCATTAAATTACGAGAAAAAGTCGTTAGATTATGAGAAAAAGTCATTAAATTATGAGAAAAAAATTGTAATTTAACGATTTAATGATATTATGTTGATAACTCATCAATTAAATATTTTCCATCTTATATTCTGCATAATTGCACTGACAAAAACTATACTATAAAACTATATGTTTTAGGGCTGGACAATATTACGATATAACATTGATATAAGTGATTACGCTGATTTAAACCTACCTATATTGTAGTTATATAAAATATTCACAGGCAGATTTGCTTTATAAATTTCCCCAGCGTCGAAATCAGGGACATATAAATGTCAGGAAACACAACTCCTGGCTGCATGTCAATATCCATGGATTAGGTTTATTTGACAAGTTGTAAGGAACACATTCAATTCCAACCTTTAGTGTAATTCGTTAGTTTTACTTGCGTTCTCGCAGTTTCCCCTATTAAATCCAGTCACGCAGCAGGTTCTTTTGCCACTCAGTCCAGCTGAGGGAGCAGGCTTTCGGTGGGAAAGTGACGTCGATGCATACCCTCTATACAGTATATACGGCCACTTCACACATGCACCAATGTCTGGTCTTGTCTATGCCTATGGAAAGACTTACCCGACTACTCACCTTGAAAACTTACCCATCTTCAGTCTGTCTTCACATCCTGACAATACATTGTCTGCACCACATACCAGTCAGAACCTGCAACAAACAAAGAACTGTGAATGATCAAGCTGAGTGCAAACCTGCTACATTGAATTCCATACTCACCTGTTTGCTTCATTGAACATCGTATGAATAAAGGCAATGTTGTTTACTCTTCTCCTTCTGTTATGGTGACAATGCAACAAAGAACAGAAGCTAGCAATGTCCAGAATCCAACTCCCAATCCATTCACTTATCTGGTACAAGTGGTCAGACAAATACTCAGACCACCAGTCACCTTCATTGTCTGCCTCTGCCAGTCCCATGGCCTGACTCGCGAAATACTCAGGCGAGGCGGATGAGTGCAGAGGGTTCAATCTCCAATGTTCACTATTCTTGCAACCGCAATTATATCCAATGGATCGAGTGAAGATACATCATCTCCTGTTTATCTGGCAGAGCGTTGCAATGGGCTAATTCCATCTGGGAAGCTAGTGGACCCGTGACGAATTCCCTGACGGCATTTACCAACCACTTCAAGGAGGTTTCTGGCTAAAATGTTGAGCGCACTGTCCGTGCATGATCACCTCTTCAGTTTACGTCAAGGTGAACTTCCTGTTGCAGACTATGCTTTGAAACTTCGCACATAAGCAGCTACAAGTGGTTGGAATGAAACTGCATTAATCACAGCTTACAGTCAAAGACTTAACTCCAACATTCATCAATAAATGGCCATTTATGATGACCTCATTGGTCTGGAAAGCCTTATGCAATGCTCAATTTGCATTCCAAAACGCTTGTATGCCTGTTTGCTGGATCAACCCACTCACACCCGTACACCTCACCACCTTTTGGATCTCCAGCACCAGAACCCATGCAAGTAGACACTATCCATCTTTCTAATGCGGAGCGTCAAAGACGAATTCACAACCATCTCTGTGGAAGGACACTATTTACCATTATATCCTGTTCGACCACCACGCCCAGTGGTGAGTACAATTCAACTACCACCTATGATTGCTTCTTTAACTAGAACTGATGTTATCATAACTTCTCATTTATCATCTGTTTCAGCGCAAGCTCTCATTGACTCTGGGTCCTCTGGCAACTTCATCTCCCAACTTTGCATACTCTGCATCAAGAAGTCCTGCATGCAAGCTCTGAATATCAACAACATCTTGGGAAAACCACTGGGCTATGGTTACATCAACCATAAAAACCCCACAGTAACACTCCACATAGGACATCTTCATGAGAAGATCATCTCGTTTCTGGTGCTGGATGGATCCACTGCTCACGTCATCCTGGGATGCCCTTGGATGTTGAAAACTCATCTAGGGTATGTTGGACCAGCGGATAAATCCTGAGATTTGTATTAGAGAAATGTATTAAACCTATCAAGAAACCAGTCATCAAGAAAATCACTCTTCAGAACATGTCTTCCTTAATTCCATCCGTTGAGTGTCAACACAACAGGAAATATATCCTGAGTACCAGGTGTTCCAGGATGTCTTCAACCAAATTATCACCTCATCGGCCATGGGACTGTGCCATCGATCTGCTGCCTGGGTCTACGCCACCTAAAGGAAGGATTTATCCACTGTCCATCCTGGAGCAGAAGGCCATAGAGGAGTAGCAGTTCATCCATCCATCCATCAACTCCCCCTGCCACTTCCATTTTCTTCTTGAGGCCCTGCATTGACTACCGAACTCTCAACTCACAAACCATCAAGTTATGGTATCCTCTTCCCCTGGTCCTAGCCGCCCTGGAACAACTTCGAGGTGCCTAGATATTCAGCAAGTTGTGGAGTGCTTATAACCTCGTTTGAATATGTGAGGGTGACGAGTGGAAGACTGCCTTTGTAACACCATCAGACCACTATGAGTACCTCATTATGCCATACGAGCTGGCTAACTCACCCTCCGTATTTCAAGGTTTCATGAAGGAGGTGTTCCGGGAGTACCTCCATCACTTTGTCATAGTTTACATCAATGACACCCTGATCTACTCCCGGGACCTGTCAGAACATCACCACCATGTGACGCAGGTCCTTCAAAAACACTGAGTTCCAACTTTACCTGAAATTTGAGAAATGTGAATTCCATAAAGACACCATCCACTTCCTCGGTTACATCCTCTGTGAAGATGGCATCCAGATGGACTAGGGGAAAGTTAAAGATGTTCAGAACAGGCCACAACCCAAAACTCTCAAAGAGTTACAATGTTTCCTTGGTTTTGCCAACTTCTACAGAAGATTCATCGCCAATTTCAGTAAGATCAGTTCTCCACTCACCTCACTTCTCTGTGATTGGCCCAAGCCTCTGTCCTGGAAGCCTTCCGCACAGCTCCTGCTCTTGCTCATCCCAATCCTGAACTGCCATTCATGGTTGAAGTGTATGCTTCTACCACTGGAGTATGAGCTGTGCTATCGCAGCGACAGAGGGAACCTTCCAGACTCCATCCATGTGCCTTCTATTCAAAGAAATTTTCTATGACATTGGCAAACTTCTGGCTATTAAACTTGCCTTGAAATATTACTCTTTAATCCTGTATATTCCTGCCATTTTTTTTTTTTTTTTTTTTTTTTGCAGTGCCTGTTAAACTCGCAGCACATTTTAAATTCTCAATTTTTATCAGTAAAAATGTTTCCCCCAAATTGTACAGCCCTACGTTGTTTGATCTTAGATGCAACTACCCTAAAATTCATACACTCTGAAACAGCATGTTTCCAAACAAGATGCAAATTGCACTGGGAACAATTCACTTTCATGTCTGAACAGAATGTTGATACAGATTAAAACTTGATCATCACATTTTCTCCTTAAACAATCTTCACATTGTATTGATGAATAGGTACAGACAAAGTGAGAGAGAATGACCTCGCAATTCAAAAGCCTGAGCAACAGAAACAATCATAGATAAACCAGTTTTTGAAGTGCAACATGATGTCTTAAGAGGGATGAGCTTTGCTTTTTTGTAATGCGGTTGAAGATATTTGCATCTGTATAGACCTCTCCTTCAGCAGAAGATGTACTCTTTCACAAACAGCCATAGAAACAGAAACGGCCATGAACGTCTTCTTGCTTTTCATCTTTGTGACATGTTTGCACTGAAAAGTTTAGTAGTCTAGCACTCTCTTCTGCTCATATGCATTGGAAAAAGGGAAAATATTTGCATTAGGAGAAGTTGCAGCTGTCAAATCTACAGGTCATATTGATCTGTTTTTAACATCTAATAGCCCAAAGGCTTTTAAACCAAAAAAACTAAAAAAAAAAAATAAATTTAAAAAATGGAGAGCTATAGGACCATGGTCACATCAACATATTGATAAATGTGTTTATTATAATTAGCCGCCAAAATTATCATAAAGATTATGCAGGGTGTTTGTAATTTCACTTCTAATACATCATCCAAACTGACAGTGTGAAGGTTCACATTTATTGCAAGTCAAAATAGCACGTGTATGAATTTATGATGGCAAAATAGAAAAGGAAAATAGATGCGGAGGTTAGACTTCAAAGATGACATTCAAGCATAACATTTTTTTTTTTGCTGGCTGGTGTGATGCTTCAGTGTATTCATTCCAAGTTAAAGGTGAAGTAAGTGTGTGATATTTTGCATACTTTAAAGTTCTAGATTAAAATGGCTCATTTGAATTCTGCCGAAGACATTCAGAATATGTATGCTACCCAAATAATGACTAAAAGTAATCCGCCATTTTGTCCGACAAAGCAGTCAGGAGTTAGAAGATTAACCTCGGTGGAGTTAAACTCAAAAAATTGTGTATATTGACGTCTTTCAGCGTTTGAAACAACATTCATTCTCATGTTCATTCATGTTTATTTGATGCTATAAATGGACTCGTAGTAAGAGATGATCGGTTTACGAGCCTCTTGAGCTGAGGCGCTACAGCAATCTGTCACGACCATGGTTACGACACATTCGGCTAGGTATACATCTGCGCTAAAATATCAAGGTGAAAGTCATCATAGCTTGCCTAGTATAGACCCAGCTCCCAACCCAACTTTGAGAATAGATTAACGGTGATATTTTTTTTTATCGCCCGATAAGAGTCTCACGTTAACGCAGCACGTTAACGCCGATAATTGCCCACCACTAATATATATATATATGTATATATGTGGTGCGTCATGTAAATAAATGTGGCCAATGCAGTTACGTTGAATGGGTTTATAGCTAATATGCGAGACGCTCACGTTCTCTCTAGACATTGTTAGTTTACTCATTTGCTTGCTCATGACAAATAGCAACACAGCGAAAAGTATTTCTAATATGTTGGAACTTTTATATGAGCCCATATTTACCTGTTGAGACGTGCCTTCACAACGGAGCCGCAACATGCGAAAGGTGTGTTTGCAAAATATGCTGTATTTTTGTAATCCGCTAGGTGCCGCTAGTGTCACAGAAATGACATACTTCAACGTACTTCAACATAACACCATGGCGTCAATTTAAATGTATGCCAGAAGTACCTTTTAAATTAATAATTAAAAAAAAAAAAAGTATAACAATTAGTATTAGCAGCCTATTATAAAAAAAAAAAAAAATAATTATAATAAATATGAGTAGGCTATAATAAATACAAATATCAGTAGGCTATTCTTTAAAAAAAAAAAGAAAAAAAAAAAGTTGAAATTATGCAAACACAAAAATGATATCGATTAACATCCTTAAACTATTTATAAGTTTTCATAAACAAATCTCTATGGAGAAAATGAAATACTATGAAAATAGTTATGATTTTCATAGTATTTCATAGTATTTCCCCCCCCCCCCTCGGTTATCGAGATCTGGCAGCAGCTATTTTTTCCTCTTGGGCGAGCGGTCCGCTCATAGCTTATCCTGCCCATGTAATTTGTAATAGACCAGCAAACCAATGAGAATGCGCGACAATGATGATGTTCCATAACAAAAGCGCGAAGGCGCAAAAGCTGCTGTAGATCAGCTTACCCGGAAGTCTCCGTAACTGGCAGATTTAGGGAAAATTACCGTCGTTTGGCAAATAAATTAATTACGGACAGTTACATATGCATTACCAATCATGTAGGCTTTATGGTACACATCAAACAAGGGATTTAATAGTAATTTATAATGTTAATATTAGTTGCCGAGTCCACGAATGGCTTGGGTATGCAGAGCATTCGCAGCTTATATGGACCATACGCCACTATATATATATATATTTAATGTTTTTGAACAAAGTCTCTTATGCTCATTAAGGCTGCATTTATTTCATAATAAATACAGAAAAAAAAAACAATAATATTGTGAAATATTATTATAATTTAAAATTATGGTTTTCCATTTTAATATACTTTAAAATATAATTTATTTCTGTGATCAAAGCTGAATTTTCAGCATCATTACTCCAGTCTTCAGTGTCACATGATGAAATCATTCTAATATGCTGTTTTAATACTCAGTTATTATCAATGTTGTGCTGCTTAATATTTTTTGGAACCTGTGATACTTTTTTCAGGATTCATTGATGAATAAAAGGTTAAAAAGAACAGCATTTATTCAAAATATAAATCTTTTCTAACAATATAAATCTTTACTGTCACTTTTTTATCAATTTAACACATCTGTGCTGAATAAAAGTAATAATTTCTTTCAAAAAAAAAAAAAAAAAAAGAAAAAAAAAATGACTGACTCCAAACTTTTGAATGGTAGTGTGTATTGTAACAAAAGATTTATATTTTAAATAAATTTTGAAATTTTTTATATATTTTTAATCATCAAAGAATCCTGAAAAAGTATCACAGGTTATAAAATAATATTAAGCAGCACAACTGTTTCCAACATTGATAATAAATCGTCATATCAGAATGATTTCTGAAGGATCATGTGACACTGAAGACTGGAGTAATGATGCTGAAAATTCAGCTTTGCATCACAGGAATAAATTATATTTTAAAGTATATATATATATATATATATATATATATATATATATATGCGCACACAAACACAAACACACACACACACACACACACTACACAGTGGCTGGGGAGCTTCTTTTCAAAAACTAATGTGCAATCTTCCAATGTCGACATTTTAATTTTTGGTGAAAAGATTGATATAGTCACTGATTTTAAATGCCTTGACTTAATAATGGGCTTAAATCTTCATTTTAAGAAAATGGTAAAAACTATTACATACAGCATAACTTGGTGAATTTTAGACAAATTACAAACCTTAATCACTCTATGGAAGACATTTACGCATGCTCTGATCCGTTCCCATATGTCTCATCATCTGACATGCTGAGGTCAGGCTGGTGAAACTGTGAGTAAACCAAGCCAAAAAGCCAATTCAACACTGTAGGATATTGGAGAAACATTATTTCTTTTTGGCTCTGACACAAGTGTGTGTGTGTTTGTGCGCGCACATGACATATTGTGTGTTTTATCTAGATTTTCTTTTGTTCTGTGTTATTTGACTACTCTACTTCTACTTTTCTCTGGGTGACCTGCCAAGAGACTGCAGATGGTGTGTCGCATCAAATGGAAACATTTATGTTCAATATTGTGCACGGTCCCTTTCCAATAAATAAAACAACATTTAATTAAAGGGGAAATGAGATTATGCCAATGATGATGCAGTGAAACTATACATAAGCAACATGGACCATGATTTATATTGCACATAATAATAAACACACAAAAAATATCCAGCTAATAACTAAACAACTACTATATACCAGTGCTTAACAGTAATATACAGTATAACTAACTAAGAGAGACTAGAAGAGCACATTTGATTGTTACAGGTTTGTGCTACAGAAACAGTGATGCCTCTTTTGTCACACAACACTACTAATTACTGCAAAAAGTGGCTTTTTACTGGAAAACTATACAATACTGTACTAGTTTAAAATGTGACATGTTTTCCAAAGACCTTAAACATGACTTTCATTAACAATGGAAACAATGGCAAGTGTCATTCCCAAGGAACTGAATAACTTTAGATTAAAGCATCTGTAAAAATGCATCATTGAAAACATTTTTTTTTTTTTGCTTGAATAAAGCCATGTTACCACAAGAAGCACATTCTTTTAGGCAACCTGACCTTCACCTGATTTGTGTTGCTTATTGCCCAGATATATTGTTGCTCTTTGCATCTATTGTGGATTGAATGTGTCTTCTGAAGATCTTAGGAAGGAATAAGGATGAGTAACAGGCAGGCAGTCGCTTACGTGAGGAAGATTGCTGTGATTAGTCGGGGTCCGGGGGGTTATTTGGCAGCAACCTCGTTAAGAGTTGAACTGTGGCGAGCGGAGGGGAGTCTGTCAGTGTTTGTGTCTGCCGCGGTCTCCGTCTCATCTGTAACGGCAGCCTGAAGCAGTGGGCCTTAGTCACCAAACAAGTCTCACCGCCCGGTCCCCGTCTCTGAATGTCACAGCTGTGGGACTCCGAGAAAAAAACATGTTGTTAGCTTTCTTTTCTCTCTGATTTATTCCCTTCTGCTCTGGCAGTGCACCACCAGTGTGCAGCTCGAACGCCTGCCAGCATGTCAACCCAATATACATCTGTGGAGGTGGACTGATAAAAACATTATTCCTGTATTTGTGACTTTAAAAATAATTGTTTTTATTTTGAAGTGAAAAGATAAGATGGCCCTCCAGAATTGCTACAGAAGGCCCAAATTAACATGTTATTATTGATGTTATTTTTAATTTAATACATATTGTAATTCTTACATTAACACAGTGATTGGGTTAAACGTTTGCCCAACGTGCTGGGCAGTTTTATTTAACCCAACTATTGTTTAAAAATTACTATATGACTGACTTAAAATTCAATTCAATTCAATTCACATTTATTTGTATAGTGCTTTTCACAAAGCAGCTTTACAGAGAATGCATGTCAAAATTACAATATTTTTGACATGAACCCAAATAAAATCATACACATAATTACTAGATGCAACAATAATAATCAAAAGGTAAACATTTATTAAGAAGCAATTTAATAAATGTTTATTGTTTAATTATTATTCATTAAACTTAATACATATTCATTTATTAAACATATTAATAAATATCAATTTCCAACACACTGTGGGTTCAATAAGCAAGCAACATAGTGATAGTTGAGTTAAATAAAACTACCCAGCATGTTGGCCAAACATTTAACCCAACCACTGGGTTAAAACAACCCATTCACTGGGTTTGTCCATTTTCAACCCAACTTGGGTTGTTTTTAACCCAGCAATTTTTAGAGTGTAGGGTTATTATTCAATAATTCCATAAATTAGATGCACATTCACAGTTTTGCTATTATGACATATTTTCAATTAAAATATGGGCAATAAACTATGCAAATATTCATATTCCTGTACATAAGTCACATAATAAACTTACCTTTCGGATCAATGTCTTTTTGTTTCTACACTCTAAAAAATGCTGGGTTGTTTCAACCCAAATTTGGGTCAAATATGGACAAACCCAACCATTGGGTTAAAAAATGCATTTAAAAATTTAACCCAGTGGTTGGGTTTGTCCATTTTTGACCCAAATTTGGGTTGAAACAACCCAGCATTTACTTTGTACTTTGTCTGTCATTAATTATTTATTTTTCCAAATAAATTGTCAAACACAATTTACATTAATGACACTTTACAAACATATGTAAATATTAATAAGAATAATATTACAAGTCTGTAAATGTTTACCCAGATATATGGGGCTTCTGTGCAATCATTTTACATGTTGTGCATTGACAAATAAATGAGCAAATGTATATGATAATCATCATACACATGCTAAACTTACATCTAAATATGTTACTTTAAAAGTAAAATCTTCCCTCATCTTAACTTGTACATACACACTATCTTCTACTTTTGTTGTCTTATTCTTCAGAAAATCAATTTGTCATCACTACCCAGGCGAATCCAGTGATTAGTTCCTCCTTTTGAACATTTTTTTGTACTTGTTTAAGCATAAATCAAATAAGCTTTATTGAGGTTTATGCTTTAGACAAGAAAACAATTGCAACAAATGCACTACGTGATTGCTTTTCATATTCAGCGAGTAATCATCCAGTACTGAATTTCTGCATGATCCCTCAGGATTCTATGAAAGTCATAGTTTTGTCAGCGTACACAGGCTGAGGTTTTCATCATTACATCTTTTGAACTCAGTATTGATTGGAAACCATGACCGCAAAGGGTCATTCATGTAATTTTACTAGTCCATAGCCATAAAATAACGTTCTTTCCACTGTCCTTATCATATATTCCCTCTAGCCCTTTTACTCTGCAAATAAAGAACTTTTATGCCCGCCATTAACATGCTTTTATGTGGACGTTAAGAGATAATTGCTACCTTCGAAATTCCATTCAAAACGTTTGCGTTGATCGAGAGGGTAGAGCAAACGGGCGAGAGCAAAGCCAACAGTGTTGACTTCCCCATTCATCAAAGACCCTCATTAACAGAGACAAAATCGATCTGCCACACCGGAGAGCTAACGCCACTGGGAATCTGCATCAGCGACGTCTCAGTTCGGCAAAGCAGTCACGCCCTCCCACCTCGACTCGCCAACCAGCACCCGGCTCTAATTAGATGCCGTGAAAGTCGCCACATCTAACAAGAGCGAGTAGAACGATCCGATGAACTCTGAGAGGAAGAGCAGGAGTCCAAGGACTATTAGCAGCATGTGCCTGTGTCCCTGTCTAAAGGTCACATGTCATGTCCCAGAGCTCAGAGGTACTAAAGGGCATTTGTCTGTTAAGTGTGTCGAAGAAACCGGTAATAATTATCTGGCTTCAAGATTTTGGCACTATGGTTTGAAACTGTTTTTCAAATTTACCAATTTTTTATCATTTTAAATGATCATTTTGGAGACAAAATTATTCAGAGCTGCAATTTAATCTGACATAATCTGATCAAATGTCTAAAAACATTTGTAATTAATTTCTGTAATTAAGGATCCAGCACCGATGGTGTGAGGACCATGAATCACATTTTTGAGGGCCTAAACATGCTCGAAAACTCATGAAACTTTGCACATGCAGCAGAAGTGGTGTGGGTTTCAGAATTAGGTGTGGCAAAATGGCTCAATAGCGCCACCTGCAAATTTTCAATTAAGTGCCCTTCGTGCTACGTTTCATGAAGTTCGGTAGACACATGTAACAGCCCAATACCTACAAAAAAAAAGTCCAAAATCATTGCAAAATCTGAAAACTCAACAGGAAGTAACAAAATCCAATGTTTTGCCATGAAACTGGAAGTTGTTGTCTGATCTGCCCCAAACTTCACATGTTTTATTAGAGTCCTGGCCTGAAAACATCTACATGCCAATATTCAGTTGCAGTCATAGCGCCACCTGTGGGCAAAAGGAAATGCCATGCTTTACACTGTGATTCACTCCCTGAAACACATTTCAATATGCCATGAAGTACCAAACATGCTAGAAACATGTTAAATCATGCAACACTTGGCTAAGTGCTAACGTATGCGATTACTGCCACAAAACTGGAAGTTGTTGTAACTCAAGCATACAATGTCCGATCTGCTCCAAACTTCACATGTTTGAGAAGAGTCCACTGTGCTCTGTTTTCCTAAAGCCACCGGGTGGCGGTGGCATGGGTGTGAGGGCCCTTTCATCGCTGCTTGTGACAATTGTAAAAACAATTGTAGAATTAGTTTGCTTACTATAAAAGCCAGAAGTGTTTTGAGGCCTCTTGGCCTACATGACTGTAAGGGTCAGATGTATCTGAGAAGTTAGCTTGGCCACTAAGCATATTTCGCTGGTAGTTTTCCAGCAGACAACAGAAGAATGTGAAATGAAAAAGATCATTGTCATGTGAAGGGTTCTTGCCTCCGGGGATTGTTGATTGTTTTTGATACAATGTTTCATTTTGCCTATGAGAAAGGGGTTGACCATTAATTGGCAGAATTCCACCACGAGAGATTAAGTAAAAAGATCTAGACTAGTTGGCAGTCGGCCACCCTTACAAAGAGGATTATCTCTTATCACCTGCAGTTTAACTGGTGAAGTGACTGTGGTAAAAATGTTGAGGAGTACTTGGAAGAGAAAGGGAGGAGAGCAACTGTAAATGAGATCATGGAAAAGAACTGTAGGGGTGGATCTCACACTGTTTTAACAGATAAGAAAAATGTATAAAAACTGTGCCCTGGATAGAGAGATTCAGATGTGGAGCTGGCATCTCACTTTGTTGCTTGTCAATAAAGTTAAACTTCTGGAGATTCAACTCTGAGAGTTTTCTTTGAGACCAGGGGCCTCATTTATAAAACTTTGCGTAGATTTCATCCTAAAAGTGGACGTACGCGCAAAAGCTAAATTCAGCCAGAACCTGCACACAAATCCCTTTATAAATCCCAGTCAGCGGAAGATTGTGTGTATGAGCATCTCCACCCCGTCTCCTCCCCGAAATCATCATATATGGAGCTTACGACGCATAGTTTTACTATGCATAACCTCATCTGCATATAATTTCCATGCATGTTCTCATCCACGTGACACTATGGTTAACGCCATCAAAGGTACAAGACATTGGAAAATATTAGATATGGACTAAAAATGGCATTTGTGCAATATACTACATTGATAAAAATCATCCAATATCCTTTAAACAAAATTGTATCAAATGCTTCAGATAAAGGTTTTAGAATAGAGTTGTTTCATTCATTTCCACTGACCAAATAGTATTTTAAACAATTCAAATCAAATGTATGCAGTTTTACTGATAAGGTGAATATATCTTTTAGGATGTTTATAGTCTATTTTTAGTGGAAACAGATCGGCCTGCTTATTTATTGCAGTGTAAATACAACTCTTTCTCGGTGCGTCACTGACAAAGTATTTTAAAAAGGAAGCATGCAAATCTTGCCGTTTTCCTCAAATTATATCCTTCAAATACAGTGGTAATTGTTTGAAGATCCTTCACGCGACATCAACACCTCCTGCAGCTGCGGTACAGTAAGCTATTATCTCTTCAAACCAAACTGGACAATGAACCGTTCGACCACCGAATCCAGCAGTGTCTGCCATAATATCGAAGTTAAGTGTGCATTACTGATCGTTGTTCTCGCTAAAATATTTTGTCATAATAATTCCTCTTTAAACTAAACTGCAGATGTCCTGCTCCTCGCTGTCATTAAAGCAGCGTGTCACAGGAAAAGTAATCGAAAATAGCACATCTACTATCTAAATTCATATCATTTTTGTTTAACTTCTCTGTAATGACTGCGTAATGTAATTTCAGCACTTATCGCCAATAGTGGAAGTGTAATATTAATGTGCATATCAAAATGAAAACGTGTTTCCATGCAAGTTTAAATCATTCTTTTATTTATTTAAACTGTTATTGTGAACATGCACTGTATTTATGATTATGATTCATAATGAGGATTTAAAGTAGTTTTCCTTCATCTGCCGTCAGTCCCTCAGCTCACCATCGGTGTCGCCAATTCCCTTTGTCTCCAGAATGTGCGTACGCACGGCTCAAAGTTTGCTTAAAGGTGCGCACATTCTCCCATCAAGTTTGTTTTTTATAGATCACAACCTTTGCGTGGGAACTGGCGTATGCACGTTTTATAATTTGTATAATTACACTGTTGATCCATCCCTTACACCTTAACCAACTCTTAAACCAACCCATTCCACCAAATCTGTCCCTAAGCTTACCCGTATCCACCTCAATAGCGGCACAAGTGTTTTGCAATACAAAAAGGACATTGTACTTATTTTTAATGTAAGTACATAGTAATTAAGGCCACCTTCATACAAAGTAGGACTGAAAAAAAAAAAAAAAAAATAAAAATAACAGTAGAATAACACTAGTGCACAATTAACAAATTACAGAATGAAATATGCCAAATATGGTCATGATGAAGTCTAGGCTGTTTCATTTGGTTTAGTAGCAACTGTTTCACAGTGAATCTTAATCTTTCGGAAACAGCTTCATATCTGTTTATACTTCAGTTCATGTAGTGTTCAGAATAGGTTGCATTTGTAGATGTGATCATAGTATAACTGAAACCCTGTTTATGGCCCTGCTCATAACACAGAATATTTATAAAAATGTTATAAGATGTGGAGGGAAGGGGTGTCGAAAAGCTTTCCACAATTTATGTATCAAACTTACACTGCATGATAAGATCATTTGATGTCCGTTCAAGTCACTTCAAATCATGTTGAGTTTTTCATGTGTGCAAACCTGTCCATCAAATCTGATCCCATGAATGTGTGTCAGTCGTTTGCTCTCATTCTGTTCCTAAACAACAACCTTTACCAGGTTAAAATTTTGCAGTCACCCGTATTGTATCAAACAAGAGTCTTGTTTTGACAACACTTACTTTTCTGAGCCGAACAAGCCGCGGTCACACGCTCAACACGATGCTGACTCCAACAACACATGACCTTGAGGTTATTTTTCCATCGAGTCAGTCTCCCTCCAGCTGCACATCTGGGGAATTTCAGGAGGGAAAACAAGATGGCTGTAGATTTTTAGAATCTTTAAAAGGTCACACTTCCAAACAAATGCCAGCAGTGCCAAGCCTTTTCCCCCTAGAAATAGCGATCTGGCAAACAAAGAGTCAGACTCCATGCGGAGAGACATTTTTATGATGGAAAAGGTTTTAATATGAGTTTGGCCTTTAATTAAATGCTTTGGATTGATTATTTTGTGAAAGCTGAACAGGAAGAAAGCAGAGAAAGCAAGATAGGACTTACAATTACAAGCAAACCTTTTTAAATGTCTCTCACCACAATTGCAGGTCTGTCATCTTCCTCTTTGACCTAAAATTTTAATTACCTGCCAATTCAGTAGCAGTACAGTTATAGTTATACTAATACTAATATTAGTTTTAGTAATACATGTCACAGTCATTGTGTTTTGGTCCTTGATTGCCTGTTTGACCATTTCTCAGTTTGTCTAATTGCTCATCCCGTTCACCTGTTGGTTCATCAGTTATCTCATTATTTCTTTGTTTTGCTCTTTGTGCTTTTGCCATATGTAGCAGACACCAGAAAGAACTGAAATGTCTGTACTAAATTTTAAAAAAGGACGATCTTTAGGTTTATATTGTTTCTATTGCAAAAGGGCATCTTTTTGTTTGCCATGGCACATTTGAAGCGTTCAACCCTTGACTTCTGGTTGACAGAAAATGCTTTATAAGTTCTCTAGGCGTGACATTTAATACTGAGGTTAGCACAATGTAAAGGTGGTCCGGGCTACTTCAAAGAAAGGTTGACTTCAGCCAAGCATCAAAACCTGCAAACCAGTCCACTGCCTTCAGGGTTTCATTTCCTACACTGTGCAAGCATGGCCTTCTAGATTTTAACTCACTCAGCTTTTTTTTTGTTTTGTTTTTTTCCGTTTATTTATTTCTGATGCATTCTCCTATTGTTTCTGATGTAGTCTCACTAACACATCACATCTTGTGTACTGGGTTTCTTAGAGAATGTGTCACATTAGAACTGATAGTTGGTTGACAGTAAGTTGGTAACATATATTTCACTTTGAAAGTGTTTCGAAAGGTGCAAGAAGCATTTTGCAGAAATGGTGCCACAGCCATGTTTTCCAATGAGCTTTGTTTTTTGTTTATCAGACTAAATATGACTATGTTTATAGCAACCGCATAGCAACAACTTAGCAACTATATAAAACTAGAAAATAAATAGCAACACCCGAACAACTACATATGTATGTGGACTGCAATAGACAGCAATCTTCTGCACAAAAAAAAAAAAAAAAAAAAAATATATATATATATAATATATATATATACTCCTCCAAATCATTAAATTCAGGTTTTCTAATCACTTCCATGGCCACAGGTGTATAAAATCAAGCACCTGGACATGCAGACTGCTTCTATTTGTGAAAGAATGGGTCGCTCTCAGGAGCTCAGTGAATTCAAGCGTGGTACCGTGATAGGTTGCCACCTGTGCAATAAGTCCATTCGTGAAGTTTCCTCACTACTAAATATTCCACGGTCAACTGTTAGTGGTATCATAACAAAGTGGAAGCAATTGGGAACAACAGCAACTCAGCCACGAAGTGGTAGGCCACGTAAAATCACAGAGCGGGGTCAGCGCATGCTGAGGCTCACAGTGCGCAGAAGTCGAGGGAGGGAGGGAGACAAGAGCTACAGACCTCCAAACTTTGTGTGTCCTTCAGATTAGCTCAAGAACAGTGTGTAGAGAGCTTCATGGAATAGGTTTCCATGGCTGAGCAGCTGCATCCAAGCCTTACATCACCAAGTGCAATGCAAAGCGTGGGATGCTTTGGTGTAAAGCACGCCGTCACTGGACTCTAGAGCAGTGGAGACGTGTTCTCTGGAGTGACCAATCATGCTTCTCTGTCTGGCAATCCGATGGACGAGTCTTGGTTTGGCGGTGGCCAGAAGAACGGTACTTGCCTGACTGCATTGAGCCAAGTGTAAAGTTTGGTGGAGGGGGATTATGGTGTGGGGTTGTTTTTCAGGGGTTGGGCTTGAACCCTTAGTTCCAGTGAAAGGAACTCTTAATGCTTCAGCATACCAAGACATTTTGGACAATTTCATGCTCCCAACTTTGTGGGAACAGTTTGGGGATGTTCCTGTTCCAACATGACTGTGCACCAGTGCACAAAGCAAGGTCCATAAAGACATGGATGAGTGAGTTTGGTGTGGAGGAACTTGACTGGCCTGCACAGAGTCCTGACCTCGACCCGATTGAACACCTTTGGGATGAATTAGAGCGGAGACTGTGAGCCAGACCTTCTCGCCAACATCACTGCCTGACCTCACAAATGCGCTTCTAGAAGAATGGTCAAAAATTCCCATAAACACACTCCTAAACCTTGTGGAAAGCCTTCCCAGAAGAGTTGAGGCTGTTATAGCTGTAAAGGGTGGGTCAACTCCATATTAAACCCTACAGATTAAGAATGGGATGTCATTAAAGTGCATGTGCACATAAAGGCAGGCGTCCCAAAACTTTTGGCAATATAGTGTATATATATCCATAGTTACATGCCAAAGGCTGTACAAATATCATGAGCTGGAGCTGATAGAGGGTCAAAAAAGCTCAAAGCAATAGTGGAGAGCATAGCCACAGCTATCAACAAACACCAGCACCCCTCAAAAGAAGATCATCAACTGAGTAAGAGCTGAAGAGCAGCAAAGAGCAAGGACAGCTCTCCTGCTGGAAGTGGACCGAAGCACATTCAATCCACAAGAGAGTTTCTGATGGCAAAAATCCCTGAAAGATCTGATGAGCACAAGCCACATCTGATGATGCTTCCCAGCACAGGATGTTTCTTTGCAAAAGTGATATTTTAGTATTATTTATATACTATTGTATTTTCTATTATTATTTTTAATGAACTTTGATTTTGATTTGTTACATTTTTAGTAATTTTGTTGTGTGCTTTTGTCTTTTTTTATTTTTTATTTTTATTTTAGTTTGTTCATTTTTAGTTTCATTTTATTTCCAGTTCGTAATTTTAGTGCTTCAACAAGGGGTCATTAATAGAGAAATCAACTTTCCCTTGAGATTTTGATATATAAGAGGTCATCATACTATAAGAATATCCTGTAAGTTTCAGAACTGAAAACTTCATTGTTAATCCAAAAATAGCTTTTAATGTTACCAAGTCCAGCAAACGACTCGTCCTGGAATGTGCCTATCAATGACGTAAATCAGTTGCAATTTTGGATCAGGCTTTGCAAACAGACGTTTACGATATGGACTCGACCATGTTAATTCTATGAATTAATAATTCATGTACAGTCAGATGTTCTTTGTCTACGTGCCAGTAAATCAAACCAGTGATGACTTGACTATGACCTTCACGTTGTTTCTTTTAGTAGGATGAAAAAAATTTTTTTTTTTTTTTTTTAAACTGTGATTAAACTATAAATACAAAGCAATCAAAGAACGCTCCCTTTGCAATCGCTGGAGCTGTGTGCGAGCACGAGCAATAAGTTGCTGGCTGCAGTTCACTTTATGGCCACTGGTGTCACTAAAAATAAGTATTTTAATTCTATGTATAGCCCATTTAAACATTTTACTATATGTCTGGATATAACTATGCTGGGGTAACAGTTGACAGCTCGTTTAACTATTGTCATATTCCATGGTCATCACATATGCTTACAATGGACACAAATGACATAAGCCCTCCACATAGTCACTATTTTCCTACCATTTCTTTACTGTTCATTTTCTTCCTTCTTTATTTAAATCTAATTGATTTGTTTGTGTTCATGTGCCTTTCCAAGCAGCATTGCTCCTGTACAATCTTGTTCATGCTGTCTTCAAAACTGGCCTGCACAAGCCACGAAGATGTATGTGTGCATGTGAGATTGAACAGAATTTCCACTTCCAAGTTCTTTTTATGGCCCGTGTTTTGCACAAGGTAAATGAGGCCTGCAATGCAACATTTCTGAAGTCATAATTCTAGCTCTGGTTGAAGCCTGGAATTAATTCAGGCAAAAAGTCCTGTTGCTTTTCTCCAACTTCATGTTAGTAATGGGCTATTTTGTCAACATAATGCAGCAGCAAATGGAGTGCGGTAATGACTGCATTTGCTGATTGAAATGGAAAATGAAAGGTGGATATAGGGGTTCTTTGCCCAGACCCATTTGAGGTAAGGCCTCCCAGCAAATGGTCTGTGCACTCATTTTTCCCAACACGGATCAAAAGGACCGGACGGAGAGGGCGAGAAACCATTTCCACTACACTGGGCTTTGTTGCATTGTTTTTTGTCACTGTCTCCATCATCGTATTTCAATGTTGATCTTGTCAGGGATTATTAAGAGGGCTAATTGTCCAACTATGCTTATGCTTATGTTTAACTAATCAGTGAAAGGACAAAATAGGAAACAATTTTATTATACACCCATCAGGCATAACATTATGACCACCTTCCTACCCGTCGAGGCATGGACTCCACTGTGCTGTGGTGTCTGCACCAAGATGTTAGCAGCAGATCCTTTAAGTCCTGGAAGTTGTGAGGTGGAGCCTCCATGGATCGGACTTGTTTGTTCAGCACATTCCACAGATGCTCGACTGGATTGAGATCTGGGGAATTTGGAGGCCAAGTCAACACCTTAAACTCGTTGTTGTGCTCCTCAAACCATTCCTGAACCATTTTTGCTTTGTGGCAGGGCGCATTATTCTGCTGAAAGAGGCCACCAGGGAATAATGTTTCCATGAAAGGCTGTACATGGTCTGCAACAGTGCTTGGGTAGGTGGTACGTGTCAAAGTAATATCCACATGGATGGCAGGACCCAAGGTTTCCCAGCAGATCATTGCCCAAAGCATCACACTGCCTCCGCCAGCTCGCCTTCTTCCCATAATGCATCCTGGTGCCATGTGTTCCCCAGGTAAGAGACGCACACACACCCGGCCATCCACGTGATGTAGAAGAAAACGTGATTCATCAGACCAGGCCACCTTCTTCCATCGCTCCGTGGTCCAGTTCTGATGTCACGTGTCCACTGTTGGCTCTTTCGGTGGTGGACAGGGGTCAGCATGGGCACCCTGACTGGTCTGCAGCTCCATACGCAACAAACTGATGCACTGTGTATTCTGACACCTTTCTATCAGAACCAGCATTAACTTCTTGAGCAATTTGAGCTACAGTAGCTCGTCTGTTGGATCGGACCACATCAGAGCCTCGGCCGCCCATGACCCTGTCTCCGGTTCTCCACTGTTCCTTCCTTGGAGCACGTTTGATAGATACTGAGCACTGCAGACCGGGAACACCCCACAAGAGCTGCAGTTTTGGTGATGCTCTGACCCAGTCGTCTAGCCATCACAATTTGGCCATTGTCAAATTCGCTCAATTCCTTACGCTTGCCCATTTTTCCTGCTTCTAACACATCAACTTGCTGCCTAATATATCCCACCCACTAACAGGTTACGTGATGAAGAGATAATCAGTGTTATTCACTTCACCGGTCAGTGCTCATAATGTTGTCTGATCAGTATGTAGTATTATAAAGAAACAACATGTATGACCAACATGTCAAAGTGTTTTGTGCAACAACCCAAAATTGCCCACATGTGGCCTACTTCATTATGAAACACAAACAAAATGATTTCTATGATTTTGTGAAACCAACCAGTTTTGCATTATGAACCACTTTACTTAAGAATGCTTGATTGTCGATTAAATGTGCCTTTCAATGTCTTTCAGAGTGTTCAGTGCTTTTAAAAGCCAGTTATTGCTATGATTAGCTCCTCAGGCAAACATTAATTTTCTCAGGCATTTTGCACCAGATGAAAATACATGCTGTAACTTTTGAGGTAAATAAAAATGCTTTTGAAATAAAGTAGTGCCCAAAGGTGATGTTTGTTTTTAATGACCCTAAAAGTTAAGGTAAAAGCTTAAATTATGACAACTCTCGGAATAGTTTTAGCATGTTATCGCATATGGCAATGTTTGGTCTCGGCGGACTAGATCTGCTGCTGCTGATGATTATTGCTGCTGCTGCAGAGCAAGTATGGACTTGTAAGTATGGACTGCTAATAGATACACACATGTGAGCATGTAAGATATGCTGCTGCATAAATAGACATACATCAATCCCATAGCAGATCTAGGCAGGTGGAGCTGGGGAGGTGGAGGGGTTCAGAGAAGCGCTGCAGGACTAGATTACAGCAAACACTGAACCAGACTACTGTATTTAAATGTTGAGCAAACAATCACATTGGCTACAGGATCAGCAGAGGCCAATCAGCTTGTGCCATGCAGTAATCATGTGATTGCTTGCAGACTGTATGTAAAGGACCGATCAGTTGCGCCATAAAAGAGTTTCATATAAAAGTCCTCCTCCTATGTATATTCATGACTTATGATCAGGCATCAGATCAGAGGAACTCAAGTAATTTTCACTGTAAAGCACTGCATGACACATTCTGTTCCATAATTATTCAAGATTAATTGAAGGAAGATTTTAGCAAGAAACTCAATAAAATAACAAGTAAATGCTGATGTTATAATCGATGTGACAACTTCATTTTTCAAACCATAAAAGGATAAGAATGGTGAGAATATGATTATGAGTGAAACCAGGCATGTTTAACTCACAGTGCTAATTATTCTGTACTACACATTTTTAGAAATAGTGCATATATTTACAGTTGCAGTTTTATTCATATTCACAGTCAACACCTCTTGCACCATATGAAGGGTGGAGAATATGGATTGGTTTAATGACAGAATTCATCAATTTGAGCAAACAGACACACACTAATAATTTCCTTGTGTCAGACATTATCATATCCCAGCAGCACATCACAGCAATCAATTTCAATTTAATACAGTTTTATATATATCGCACACATGCAGCACTTCACACTTCCAACCCCACAAACTACCTCTCAACTCCAGAGTTGTTTGGAAAAGGCAATTTTCAGCTTAAAGTCTTGACAAGCTTTGTGAGGCATGACGCCTTAGCCCTGCCATCAATCAACACCTGTTCAACTGCAGGCCAACAGACCCAGACACACTTATTTCTCTGCCCTGTGTGAAATGTCAGCTTTTATGTCATGCTTTTTTTTTCTATGATGCTGTTTAGATCAGATCATAGTGCAGATCATATAAGCTATTTTGTTGACTCTGTTTATGCTGAAAATTTTATGTATTTGCTTGATAATGTCTAAATAAATTTTTAATCTGATGTAATGGAGAGCTACCATTTCTGATGATCAGTCAAACAGGAATATTATTGAGTGATGCATACAATTTCTAGTTTTAACTCTTGAAATTGCATAAGGAATACAATGACCAATAGTCATGCCAGTCCTAGGAAAGTTAACATCTTCACCCTTTATCTGTCCTATCCAATCTGTCCCATACCGGTGTGATGAATACAGTCCTCAACTAGATGTTGCAATCTCAATCTGACTAATGAAAGCTGCCTGAATCATAATCAAGCACTGTTGGCCAGAGGAGAACTGCCCCCCCCGACTGAGCCTGGTTTCTCCCAAGGTTTTTTTTTTTTTTTTTTTTTTTCCTTCATTTTAACACCTGTTTGCCACCTGATGTCACCTGTTGGAGTTTGGCTTGCTTAGTTGGGGACACTTGACATTTGATATTCAACAGTGTTTTGATCTGCCTGCATTGACACCATTGTATGTGAACTGAACTGAGCTAGATGATGACATCACTGTTTACGCCAGTGCTGATATAGATAAATTAACTAAATTAATAACTATTGATTCTTACAACAGAATGAATCAATACTGAATTTACTTAAGCTGCTGTGCAGCCACAATTATTTACCACACTCTAAAAAATGCTGGGTTAAAAACAACCCAAGTTGGGTTAAAAATGGACAAACCCAGCGATTGGGTTGTTTTGACCCAGCTGTTGGGTTGAATCTTAAACCCAACCTGCTGGGTAGTTTTATTTAACTCAACTAATGTTTAAAAATTACTTTATTGATCACTTAAAATGAACCCAAAATAGGTTGGAAATTAACATTTATTAATATGTTTAATTAATAATAATAAACATTTATTAAATTGCTTATTAATAAATGTTCACCTTTTGATTATTATTGTTGCCTCTAGTAATTATGTGTCTGATTTTTAATTTCCAA
Organism: Ancherythroculter nigrocauda; assembly: GCA_036281575.1. Taxonomy (NCBI): domain Eukaryota; kingdom Metazoa; phylum Chordata; class Actinopteri; order Cypriniformes; family Xenocyprididae; genus Ancherythroculter; species Ancherythroculter nigrocauda. The sequence continues at coordinate 51,518,364 of VTFQ01000007.1, read as the reverse complement.
CATATTTTGGGCTCATTTTAAGCCAGCCATATAGTCATTTTTAAACAATAGTTGAGTTAAATAAAACTACCCAGCAGGTTGGGTCAAACATTTAACCCAACCACTGGGTTAAAACAACCCAATCACTGGGTTTGTCCATATTTAACCCAACTTGGGTTGTTTTTAACCCAGCATTTTTTAGAGTGCAGTTATCACTTTGACACAATGTGCATTGTAAAAAGTGCTATATAAATAAAGGTGACTTGACTTGACAGTGTCTGGTTGGGCACACATGATTAAAAATGACCCACTCACCGTCTTCAGTGGTGTAGGCCGTAGGGAGTATGACGCACTGAAGTAGCTTTTGACGCGATCGACCAAAGTTCGAATCCGCCTTTTGCATAACTCTTGTCCCTTTTCCCATCACAAATCAGACCAGAAAGGCATTTATTTTCAATAAAAATGCATGTTTGAAAAGTGGAAATAAAGTGCCTAATGAGCATTTAATAATAAATTATGTATTGTGTAGGGTTAGGGGTAGGTGTATGGAGGGCTTTATTAGGCTTTATTTTAAGGTGGTATCCATTTAAAGTGTGATGCTACAGGCTAAAACCCTTTTTTTTTCTATTTTGAGATTTTGAGCTTTTTGGCTTTTAATAACGTTTTTTTATTTTCTTTTTTTTCCACACTAGTGATAAGAATACATCCAAAATCCACCTTTAAGCACTTATTTTTTGCCACTTTATCTATTTTTGTCTGTAGATTTCGATTACAATACATATTTTAAAGGCCGTTTTCTCAAAATGTGTTTTTTTTTTTTTTTTTTTCTCCTACACTGAGCCATATATCTCCACTTCAGAAGCACCTACATACACCAAACTTTACAGTTTTATTCCTATCAATATTCTTTGAAGGTTTTTACAGAAGGATTTGTTCATATATAATGTCAAACATTTTATTTCAAAGAAATTTTTTTTTTTTTTTTTTTTTTTGGACTGTTCACAGTATTTTCTGAAAAATTTCCAAAATCCCCTTTGCCTCTAATATGTAAAAAAAAAAAAAATGAACCTCAACTTTCATTCAATGTTCAGATTTGTTTACTAGAAATGTATGCAAATTAGTGCATTTTTAAGTAAATAATGCCTCATTTGCATAGTTAAACATTTTTAAACATTTTAGAAAACTTTAGTAATACAAATGATGTTTGTAATTCTTATTGTAGGCCTAATCAGTCAACTGGGGAAGTATGGTGATAAATATTATTATTATTATTTTTATTTTATTTTTTTAACACTATTCACCTGCAGTGTCTCGCATTAATAATTTTAATAAATATAATAATTTACACTCTGTTATTGTTGCATCCTGTTAATGCACAACAATACTGAGGTGCAAATAGTATCTGTCACTATATACAAGTATAATTACTGTAGCATTTCACCCATATTTAAAATAATAAAAATATATTATAATAATAATTATATATATATATGTATGTATACACACATACACTATAGAATGTCTCTGTTTTATGTCTCTGTTTTTTTCCTGGTTTTTGAAGACTTCCTAGTTTTCACACATGGAGGTTTGCTCTGCAGTCTTCCTGACACTTCATGGTGAACACGTTTGCTCTGTAGCATCATTATGGAAATTACAAATGGCCCCTCCAAGTGGGTTTGCACATTTGCAGAATGCTTTATTTGATTTCAGCTTTATTAGTCCTGCAGCAGAATTCATTCTGCCAACAGTAGCATGCCAAATGCTTATTAGAGGTGAAGGTGGTGTCTGTGTGTAAACACATGATTTAGCAGTGAAATATAAGCCAGACTGTACTGAAGATTTTTTCACTATTTCACTATATGGCCTTATACATCTAAATCTGTATAGATAGCAGTCATGTATTTCAGCCACATTACAACATTGTCAGGGTTGTGCATCATTCAGAATTGATCTAAGAAAATATTTTAAATTTTAATTCAGTTTTTGAAGTGGAATCGAGGTGGGGAGCGGTACATGTGTGGCCTTGTTTCCTTTTTGGATGGATGAAGGAGAAAAAAAGTTCAACACTCTTACATCATTCAAATAAAAAATAAACACAAATGTGATGTTTATCTAAAGTCATTTTTGCTTATTATACTTGAACAGATCATTGAAGGTCAGCAGCAAAGCTATTGGTTCATAAAGTGAGATTAAATACATAAAGTCAGTTTATGAAATTACTTTTACTTTATTAATCACATATTTAATCATTGCAGGTTTGCATTATATTCTGAGTTTGCATTTCACTGTTTTTGTTCATTTTGAGGAATACTGAATCTGTTTTTGTGCAGGGGGGATGAGTAAATGCCTGCTCACATTCAGTCGAGAACTAAACCATTTTCTTCAGCGTATGCTTCATCTTAAAAACTCTTCTAGAGAACTGACATAAAACTCATTTAGCCGTGCAAATACTAGCTTCTCGGTCACTGTGACATCAAGGCCAGATTTAAAACAAGACTGGTCTGAATCCTGCTGTCAAAACAAAGAACGCTGACCTGCTCGTCTCTTTGCCGGGCCAATTTATTCAGCGTTACATGCAGACATAAGTGGAACGGCGACCCCTGACCCGCTCTTCTCCCAAGAAGAACATTGAGTTGCCCGTCCTCTCTTGCCCCGCAGATGAACACAAGCCAGGAAACGCGAGGTGATGAACTGCTGCTTATTTGATAAAAGATCTATTTCCTCAATCATGCTGATGTTGATTTAAGACTCACTCGGCAGGGATGATAAATAATGGATCTGGTTCATCATTGTTTACGGTCTGAGAGCAGCGCCTGACTTTAAACAGATTTCTCATTTTATTCTTCTATTATTTATTTCATTTCTTGAACACTGTTGCTGAGCAGAAAATAAGAATTCATATTCCAATGTGTTTTGAACAGTGAATTACTAGCTTAACAGATATAATAAATAAATAATGTTTACTTTTCCTATTTAATTGTTACTTCTGAAAGATAAGCAAACCACTTGATGTCCAATGTAAAATCTGTAATTATATATATATATACATTTTCACTCTCTGTTTTATGATAGAGATGATTCAAAAACAGTGAATATAGTATAATACAGTAATAATATAGTAGTGTAGTATGAAAACATGCAAAATCAAAACAAGACTTCATCTCTTTGTCATAAAACACAATTGGATACATTGTTAAAGGCAAGTGTCTACTGAAAAACATCCCATTTTTGCCCACAAAAGTGTTAAATCTGAGAAATATTGATCATTTTGAACAAAAAACAAAACAAAACAAAACAAAACAAAACAAAAAAACAGCTATGGTTTTCGAAATGGTAGCAACATTTTAGGTTTCATGGTAATTAACATTTACTGTAACTGATATAATGTTAATATTCTTTCCTAAAGTCCAAAAATATGTTTTGTACAGTCATGATGTCCAGCCTAGGAATATTGACATCATCAAATTGACATTTAAATAAAAAATGTGTTAAAGATTTTGAAATTGTATTGCATAGGAGTGCTTGGAGTCGATTGTTTTATTTGTGATAATGCCAACATGCCAAATTGTGTCAACATCATAACCAATGAAATATTAATAACTGATTATGTTGTAGTCAATGCATGCTTTTTCCTTTAAAGGGTTAGTTAGCATGTCGTTCCACACCCGTAAGACCTTCATTCATCTTCAGAACACAAATTAAGATATTTTTTGATAAAATCCGATGGCTCAGTGAGGCTTGCATTGACAGCAAGATAATAAACACTTTCAATGCAAATGCAATGAAAGCTACTAAAGACGTATTTAAAACACGTATTTTCAACCTTAATGTTATGAAGCGACAAAAATACTTTTTGTGCAGCATATAAACAAAATAACTTTATTCAACAATATCAACAAATCTTTTGTTTGGAATCAGTGGTTTGGAGCGTGTATCAAACTGCCAAAGTCACGCCCCCCAGTGGTGAACTATTGACATTTCGAAACACTTATGACGTAACGAAGCCTCGTTTACTGAAATCATGTGAATTTGGCGCTGATTCGAAACAAAAGATGTGTAAAGTACTATAGCAATATAAGTGGTAAAAGAGACGCATGACGAATTAAAGTTTATCGCAAATAGCCGAGGTAAATAATAATACATAAGGTGCTTTCACTCAAAACCAAAACACCATGATAGCACGACACGACACTCAAATAATGCAATAAACATTCATTCTTAAATTAGTGTATTCCTTCAAAAGAGACGCAATTATGCCTGCAGTTCCAAGGATTCTTGAACTGAGGCCACTTTAGTTTGCAAGTCATTTATTGGGTTTGTGTTCAAACATTAACAGGTTAGCCAAGGTTTTTTGGCTGGTAATAGTAATAACAGCAAGACTTTCACAAACTGACCTTGCAGGGTGTCTGCTGGCCAAAAATAAATAAAGCCCCTGGGTCAGGTCTTTTATATAAACCTCAGCTTTAATTCATAATGCAGTGTTCAGTCTCAAATACTTTATATATTGTATATATTAATTAATCAACTTTTTATCGTGGCTTTCCCTCAAGTGCTGTTGATCTTCATACAAGTTTGCTGAGTTAGAGTTACAGATCAAGGTATCTTAAAATTACATACTCATTAACCACATAGAAATATGCAAATATATGAGTATCAAACTCATATGCTGTTCAAACACAGCTTCTAGTACATAATAGGGATATTTGCTTCTGTGCAACTCACTCAGTTTTACAAATATAAATTTTAACCCCAAAGCTGAAAGAAAAGGAAACACGAGGGCCAATTAATGTTGTTTTGTTATCCACATGCTAGGTTAATCAATATGTTGGATATTCTAAGCCCAAAATGGTGATTAATAAAGCATTCGCTGATTTATTCAGTGTTTTCCTGAATCTCGCTGCTAAAGGGCAGGCCTGCAGATTGTTTTTCCTTGAAACAGTACGAATCTAGGTTATATCATGTGTTTACTCCACACCTATGCCACGCTTCTCTTCAGTTCGATATACTGTGTTTATTTGAACCTCATTTTATGGCGAAATATTCAATCAATGTTGCAAGTTTTTCCCTTCAGACCGATCCACAGGACTTCACATCTGATGTTCCTCATTATAGAATCTCGAGATATTTTGTTTATTGTGGGCAGAAAATGAGGGAGTGCCTTAATAAGACATTCATTTCCAACTGATTTATTTCCCAAATGATGACAGTGCGTGGATAAATTACATATATTGCATTTTATTGCAATAATAAGGACAGTACAATTGCAAGCAGCTTGAAGTACATGTTCATTATAAAACAGACATTTTGGGATTTATTTATTTGTTGGCTAAATGTTAAACCCCAAATGCCAAAATTTTGATAGTAAGTGTTTACTAAGGCAGTTTACATTTTTATGAATATATTATTTTTCATCAACTCACAAACAGTTCTTTCACAAACCCCAGTTTGGGAAACCTTGACATAATGTAATGTTTAATGCTCTTCATGTTGTTGATAATAAAGAATGGAATATGTTTTCTATCTCTTTGTATTTTTATATCAGTATAGTACAAGATCACTCAAATCATTGTGATACATGAGTTAGGTCAAAAGTAATCTAAAAGCAATCAAAAACTAGTCCGATTAGAACACCTAAACTGTATAATGTGATTGATTACAATGTTAACTACAATTTTTATCATGCAATTTGCAATCAGTAATGGACTACAACTTGTAACCATCTATGCAGCACTGAAAATAAACAGCTGCCCATGTAAATATTCAATAACACAGTACACTGTGATATAATATGTCATCAAATAATTATATAAAACCAAGTTGCTTGTTACAACCTTCCTAATCTCATGTTTATGTGCATAAAACTGAAATTCTGCTCATATTCAGAAGCAAAACTCTGTGCACCCCACACATGTTATTATTTTATAGTATTAAGCTTCACAGGCTAATTAATGCACTCGCATCCCATAAACTCTAGTTTGTATTAGTAGGATTTTCTAAACCCTAAATTAATAGCAATTTCTTTTACTAATACCTTTGAATTAGTTTCCGTCTGTGCCTTTGCCTCAGGATGTCTTCTCTTTCTCATTTTCCATGAGTGTAATGTGTATTGAGCACCTTTCATAACATCCTCCGTGTGCCTCGGGCCAATTAAAGACTTAGAGATAATGGTCTGCAACTATTTCATTGTTTTGTCTTTTGCTCTTTGGTGCTGAGGGGCAATTCTTAACATTAAGAAAAAAATATGTTATTGCAGTCTAATTTCATTCTGTATGGCTTAACCTCACAATTTAGCATTTATTCCTGAAAGAAAAAGATACTATACAACAATCAGAACAGACTGCTCTCCCTGTGTAAAAGAGAGCAATAAAGTGTATCTCACATAAGAGTCCAACTTTATAGACTTTATGAAGCATACTTTTAGAACAATCATGTTTCTTTAGTGTAATTTTTTAGTATTTGCATGACAATAAAGCACATTTTCACCCACAACATCACAGCCATCCACGTGATATAAAAGAAAACGTGATTCATCAGTCCAGGCCACCTTCATCCATTGCTTTGTGGTCCAGTTCTGATGCTCACATGTCCATTTGCTAGTCCAAGTCCATTTGCACAAATAATGTCTCATTCAACAAACTTATTACATTTCAGTTCTTGTGTCAAAAAAATATGAAAGCAAAGAACATAAAAGTTAATTATTTTTGCACTGACAATAACACAGCTATTGCTCATTGAAACCATAGTATTCCTGTAGCCTGAAGTCTAAATGTACATGACGACAATGTACAAAAAAACAGAAAGATTCTTTCTTTGTACAGATGACATTAAAAATGCTGTATTATGCATGCCAGGTCAGTAGTTGGCGATGCCACTTTATAAAGAAAAACTATGCAATTGTGCACTTACTCATTATTTAACAGAGCACTTGCACCAAACACACACGCCTATAGACTAAACACATAATACACATGTGCATGCCGTCACCGCTTTCACAGATCTGCGTTTTTGTAGTTTACACAGAGACGATAACGATATCATTTTCAATAACTTCCACTTTGAAACTCATTTTCCTTTTCAGTCCCCCAAAACGGCATTGTCTTGTAAATGAGCGGCCAAAAGGTTTTCCGTTTTTAGTTGAAAACAGTGTCATGTAAACTGCCCCTATTTCTTGATTATTTGTGACAGAAGTCTTACAGTCCTGTTTGGCTTGTGTCGTTCACTTGCCATGTGTTCTGCCTTGTTTTGTTTGGGCACATGATCTGGGTCATGTCATGTTGACGTGTCTTTCGTTGTGTTTTCTGTCTCATATCTTAGCCCGCCCACCTGCTGTCCCATGTTGTCCTCCTCATTTCATTCCCTATTAATTCTCCTTGTGCGTTCTGTCCTGCACTGGTTCATGCACTAATGTTTGATCAGACTGTCTGCTGTGATTAGTGCTTTTCTTTGGTTGTCTTTTGTTTGCGGTGTATTAGTTTTGTTGCTTTTTTCTCCTCTCGTGGGTGTATGGTTTACCAGTCCTGTTGGCTGAATCTGGGATAATTTGTTTTGTTATCTTGCCCAGTTTGGTTTATGAGTAAATCTGTATTCTTCATCACACTGTCTGCGCTCGGGCTTTGTTCACAAATCTTGAAGTGTTAGTTGGACATTTTTAATGCAAAAAAGGGGTGCAAAAATAATCATAACTTCTCTACAACTCCTATCTATGATACACCAATGTCTCACTCCATCCTGACCGTGACATTTCGTCAGCAGCTCTGTTTCCTCAGCAGTAGTGCTGTCAGGACAGTTGCACCATGAACACAGTTGTTTAAAAGCGAAAGGAAAGCTATAAGTTGCAGCAACTTTGAGCCGAGAACCAGGGTAGCCAGATAACATCATCACAGGCCACTGTCACCCACCGGCCCCGGGGAGAATATTACTCCTGGAGACACAGAGCAGGACTGACCAGTTTCAAGAATACCTTTGGTAAAATAATGCGATTTGACAGCAGCTTGGTTTCAATGTTGTTGCACCGCAGGAGGAGTGATTGCTGAGTGTCGATGTGATGTTTGCAGCTTTTTTTTATTAAATTAAATGCAATTCATTTATCAACAGAAATATCTTTGTTCTGAGCCATATCGAGTTTGGAAATACTGCTCACTATGAGAGAGTTTAACAACTGCGAAGGTCAATTCATGAACCTGCAATTCAGAATTCTACTGTTGATACACAGGAAATAAAGTTCTCTTACTTGCTGATAGTTTCCATGGAAACAACCGCTATGTTCTTGATATCTTTTTGAGGCAATAAAGCCCTATTGAGAAATACCATACTTCATCCTTACTACTGTAGAGTAAACATGGAGCACAAGACTAATTTGACTTGGAGAGCTAACTTCTTATGAATGTGCACTAGACAATATTCAAACTTTCTTTTTGGAATTAAATGTTTATTATGCCAGTCACCAAGAAAAGAAAGACCTTTTTAATTAATTGTATTCACCAGTGACGAACAAAGTAAACAAAGAGAGGTCATATCGATCACAAGATCAATATGGAGTACCGCAAGGCTCAGTACTAGGACCGTTGCTTTTCACTCTGTACATGCTACCCTTGGCAGATATCATTAGGAAGCATGGCATTAGTTTTCACTGTTACGCTGAAGATACTCAGCTCTGTATGTTTTCACCTGACGAAACTTACCAATTCACAAAATTAACGGAATGCATAGCTGACATAAAAAAATTGGATGACTAGTAATTTCCTACTGCTAAATTCAGAAAAAAAAAAAAAAAAAAAAAAATTCTAATTATTGGACCAAAAACTTCTTCACATAATAACCTAGAATACTGTCTAGCACTTGATGGCTGCTCTGTTAAGTCTTCATCGTCAGCTAGGAACCTGGGTGTGCTCTTTGATACCAATGTTTAATTTGAAGGCCATGTTACTAGCATCTGTAAAACCGCTTTCTTCCATCTTACAAATATATCTAAACTATGACAAATGCAGAGCAGTTAGTTCATGCATTCATGACCTCAAGGCTAGATTACTGTAACGCTCTACTGGGTGGTTGTTCCTCCCGCTTGATAAATAAACTACAGCTCGTACAAAATGCAGCAGCTAGAGTTCTTACTAGAACCAGGAAGTATGACCATATTAGCCCATTTCTGTCAACACTGCATTGGCTTCCTGTTAAACATCGTATAGATTTTAAAATCTTACTACAAAGCACTAAATGGTTTATCTCCCCAGTACCTAAGTGAGCTCTTAATGCATTATAGTCCTTCACGTTTATTGCGATCTCAGAATTCAGGCCAGCTGATAATACCTAGAATATCAAAATCAACCACAATCCTTCTCCTATTTGGCACCTAAACTCTGGAACAATCTTCCTATCACTGTTCGGGAAGCAGACACACTCTGTCAGTTTAAATCTAGACTAAAAACACATCTGTTTAAACTTGCATACACATAACACATTATCTACTACTATAATTCGAATCATGTAAATAGTTAGGCTGCAAAAATTAGGTCAGCCGGAACCGGGAACACTTCCCATAACACCTGAAGTACTTGCATCATCATAAGAAGAATGGCGTCTACACTAATATTAGCCTGTCTCTGTTTATCCCAGATCCAGGCCGTATCCAGATGAGATGAAGGACCTGCATCTAGACATGATGATAACACAGCCCTGAAGTGTCAACTAAACTATCTCCTGCGAAGGCCTCCTTCACTTTCCTTTCCCTATGTATAAATAAAATGTTATCAAAATGATTCCATTTCGTATGGATCCGCGGACACAACAAATTTTTCTGTATTATGCGGACCAGATATAACTTTTTTAAAAAAGACCAAGATTCTGCGCACATACACACTCAAACACGCAAACCAATAGACTAAACAAGTAAATTAATGGCAAGAATGCATTAAAGGTATTCGGTTTTCAGTAGGAAAGGTGTAATTTAAGCGGCCCCTAAAGTAATAATTAACAATTTTTACAGCGGAAGTGATTCAATCAAAAACCAACTTTAGCTCGATAATAATTTTCCCATCGTCACTGTGAAGCTGCTTTGAAACAATATGTATTGTGAAGAGCGCTATATAAATGAAGATGACTTGACTTGGAGAGATCTTGCTCAAAACACTGATATTTCACCAATGCAAATACAAACTAGAGCTGTTTTGCCGGACTCTCGCTTAATGAGACTGATTATCTGTTTAATATTTAATCCATTCACGGATAATCATACAAATTAGCTTTGGGATCTCATTTGCACTTCTACATCTAAAATTTGCAAGATGTGTTGGACATGATCTGTATAAATATTGTTTCATGTCACGCCAAATGAAAAAGCTAAATTATTAGTATTAGAATAAGAAAAAATAATTTAATCATGCTCCTCACAAAAAAACACTCCCAGAAAAAGACTGGTACAAAGCCTCTCACTGGGGTGGTACCCTTTCAAAAGGTACTAGTATGTACACTTGAGGTACTAATATGCTCCCATCAGGGGTAAATAAGGTACAAAGGTGTACTTTTTGAAACGATAGTGCCCCAGTGATAGCTTTTGTACCTATCATTTCTGAGAGTGTATGAATGATTTTTTGATTCCTTGAATTTATTTGTTTCGTAGGAATTTTTATTTTTTGGGTGAACTACTCCTTTACTACTGTAAAGGCCCCGATAAGTTATTTTTCATTCTTCGCTTAGGGGTAAAATGAAGTTCATAATATGTGACCAGCGATATACTGTACTGTTAGCGAACATCTGGTGATGAATATGTAAATATGTGCTGCTCACATCACATTTATTTATATAGCACTTTATAGCAGCTTTACCATATTAAACATGAAATACAGTGTCAGTGTCTCGTTTCATCAGAAGTACAACTGACGTCTGACCTCGACGGACTCAACAGGAGAAATGAACCGGAAAAGATTTCCACATAAGAGAAGGCGGAGTCTCAGAACCACACCTACCTATTACATCATCACCAAGGACCAATGGTATTACAAAGGTTTTTAGCAGCCATAGTGAACTTTTATGTAAAGTTTTGAACTCCCAAAACAATCTCCAAACGAACTTGGCCTAATTTTGTTTGAAATGACATCACATCAGGTCATTCTTCAACAAAGGCTTTAACTCATTAAGGTCTTAACCCCTTTACACTAGTGTGTTTTCATTTTAAAACGCATAACTTTGGCTACAGTTACTTACAGAGCCTTTTTTAGTTTGAAAACGCCGGGGTTGCATTTCAGTGTAAACAAACAAAAAAGAAGACTTTTGAAAACGATGGCGTGGCTGCCCACGTTCACTCTGTGTATCCTTGACGAGCGTGTAAACAATAACACAGAGACTGAACTGCAATCTTTGCTGGCTTTGTAATCATTTTCAACTATTGTGCAGTTAAACTCTGCATATTTTTATACTGCAGGTGCCTACATGCGCGAGAGGCGAGAGTGTTTGCGATCGTGAAACACCAGTGCAGATGAGGATCGTTTTCATTTTAAAACACTGTTTATTTTTAGTCGACGAAAACTGATGACATTTTAGTCTAATTTTAGTCAATGAAAATTTTATTTTAGTCTCTTTTTAGTAATGCAATTCTATTTAACCCAGTCAATATAGTATCTAGTAGTATAGACGAAACCAAAATTTTCTTTTAGCCAAACCCATTTCAAACAAGGTTATCTTATTATATTGTTACCTTATAGATAATACCTTATAATGCCTTGAGATGTCTCTTAACCCTTTAAGACCTGAAGGCTTCTGAGCGACATACACAAAAGTAAAGACTCGTAACTCCAAAACTGTAGCAAGGAGAGTCAAAAGGTAGGTATCATTTGATAGAAAACTTTTTATTTTTTTAGAAAATATAAATTACATTAGGACATTTTCATGCTGAAAAACTGCTGATAAAAAACTATATATATATATATATATATATATATATATATATATATTATAATTTTTCATTTTTTTATTTGACATAGAATTACTCAGGAAGGCAATAAGATCAGAGAAATTATTTTTTGGTGATGCTCTCCTACATATGATCTGCATCTGGTTCAAATTTTGTGGTGATAAAATGTTATTCATTTTATCGCAGCTAGATGGCGCCCACGGGCGGTAAACTCCGGTTTAGAGACGCTTCTCAGCAATTGTTAGGAGTTTTTAAAAATGGCTAGATTCATTAAAAAGCTGAGTTTCTAAGCTTTAAGATGACACCTATTTTGTGTTATTCCACGTTGGAAAACGAACATGGATGGGTCCGGGATCATTAGATACACACTGCATCCCGGAAAGATGAAACACATGTTTTTAGCCAAGTATGTTAAATCATTCCATGAGTAATATCTTGTGATCAATGCAATATATTATGTTGACTTTGGATTCATTTTAATCGTAAGAATCTGCTTTAAATAATGCATTTTCTATGATCTGTGCATTTTTCATGAAGTTATGAGCACGTGAAATCTACATATTTACCTACATATCGGTCCCTTTCTCTATGTCAGAGGAAGTGACGTCGCCTGCGTCTGCGCAGTGCGACCTGATGCGAGTCTAAAGTGAGACACAGGAAACAGAAATACTGCAAAATAATAATAATAACACGACTAAACGAGACAAAATAACGTTATAACATTTCGTCTTGTCTCGTTTTGGTTAACGAAAATGAAGAGACATTTTAGCATAGATTTTATTTTGTAATCCACATTTAGTCTCGTTTTTATTCGTCAACAATATTGCATTATACATTTAATTATCGTCATCGTCACATTACCAGTATTTACGTTGCGTCTCGTCTCGTTTTCGTCACGTGATAAAGGTTCGTTGACGATGATATTTAGTCATAATTTTCGTTGACGAAAGCAACACTACGCACTAGTGTAAACACTGGCCTAAATCTCTGTCTTAAACCACCACATATCCAGCTATCGCAGTCTGCATCCCATCTTGTTGCATATAAATGAGCACCATTTCACCAACCTGGACAGACTCCGATTCAGTCCCGGATCTACATCACAGGAGTGTCGAGTCCTGTCGAGAAGCCCCGGCGAATCACGAAAGTCTCTCACACCACCACTGTTTGTGTTCGGAGGTGTGAAACTCATGTTTATGGTCTGTCATATAGAGGCCGAGCCAAGTGTGTGCCTGACGCGGGGGATCACAGACGGGAGACTTGGGGCAGCTGTCAGCCTGATGACAGGAGGATGGTGTTTAAAGATCACCCCCTGTCCCTCTCCTGCGCATTTGGCCACCCTTTCAAGTGCTCTCTCTCTCCCTACATCCCACAGATAGCTGCATTTCCTAAGTACACAGCTGGAAGACCTGCCTCTCCTGAGCCGAGATTACATAGCCTACATTCTTATTGATGCACGGACACAGTCCTTGTGCCTGGCCTTCGTATAGAGAGAAGCTCCATACCTCATCAAAGTGAAATCCCAAGGTGTCTTCAAAAGCAGCCCAGACTCTGCAGGACTGTATGGGAAAAGGTCACAGATTCAAAAGTGCGTGAGTTATGTTCGGCAAGACTGCTTCCATATCAGAGCTAAATGTGATTCATTATGGAAGTGAATCAAAACTTCATTAAGAATGTGTCATTGTACTAATAGCACAGAGGCTCGTTTTAATACAAAATACTTGCAAGTGATTATTAATTAAACATTCTCAGAGCACCTTTTTTTTACCAATTTCAGACTTTCGATACGCCGAGACCAGACGTGTAGTGGTTTGGGGCAGTGTTGTGATGTGGAAACAAATGTTGTGTTACCTCATTACCATGCAACAGCTGAATTGCATTAAAATTGGAGCTTTAAGCAATAGTTCACCCATAATTAACTTTAAGTCAGTTTCATTTATTTTTAAACACGGTATCGAGCCATGTCAATTACATCACATACTGTTGGTTCTTGTGTGTGCCATTGATTTTAAAGCAAGCATGGCACATCTTGTGCTAATTTGTGTGAACCAGAATGAGAATAAATTGTGAGATTTCCAATGAGCAACAAATTCAGTTTCTATCTATTCCTCACACAAAGCTATGGCTTCAAAAGACTTGGGATATAGTATAAATTAGCCTTTTTGAGCTTGACAGCATCCAATAACATTGTACAAGAAGTACAACCAGGACTTGCCATTAACACCTTGAATTTTATATATAACATACATTGTTCAATTATAGTCTTTTTTTAAAAAAAGCCATCTGAAATAATAAACCAAATGCAATGTAGTGTTGTCAAAAACACATATGATATTGATACTGAAATATCTGAAATGCTTCCAGTACTCATTTACCGCAGAATAGATACACAATACCAGCTGCGCTTTCTCGCTTCGAGTTAATACACAAACCTGCCTCGTTTCATTTGCTCTGAATGAATATTGTTGGTGTTACAGGCCTTGAATTTCAGTGCGGGATTGCACGTATTGCGCATATTTTTACTCATTCCCACAGATTTATGTGCATACATAAAGCCGCCTCTTTGAGTTTCGCTGCTTTATTTTTTCTTATGTTTTATTGCACTTAAACAGTCAAATACACACAAAATAATGTCGAAATGCCAGTCTTGGTGAGTATTCACGTAAACACAGTCAGTTATGTTTTAAGTGAACATAAACAGTTGAGAAAGAAAACGCATGTGTAAGAGTATAATGGATCCGTGAAATCTTAAAGTGACAGCAGCCTAATATTCCTGCTGCCAACTTATGAGATAACATCAAAAATATCTATATCACAGTTTTTCCCTAAGGTATTGATGTCAAAATGTTGGCCAGTGAATATGCTGAATGACACAACGTAAGGCAATCTTGTGCATTCTTCAAAAATAAATAAAGTGAAGTCCATGCCAATCAGTTTGCTTTTATTGTTTGCACTTTTTTTGTGTGTGTGACAGAACACATATGCATTGGACAAAATCTACAAAACATATTCACAGAAGTCAGAATGTATAGAAAAATGGTCTTGTAGTGGAAAAGAAAGTGTTTGTGGAAACACAGAACGTCAATGTGATGTTTGGCACCATTTTAAATACTATTATTCAAACAATTGTTGTAAGTAGTATTTACCCACACTGATTATTTACCCACACCATCCATTCAGTTAGCCCCTAAAAAAAATCCAGTTCAACCTGACAGGATATGTTTGACAAATGAAGAATAATTGATGCAGCCGTTCGCGTCCTCTTGCCCGGCCATCAGTCGATCCACCTCGTCCTCTGTCATCCGCTCGCCCAGCGTGGCCAGGACGTGCCGTAGCTCGGCCCCCATGATGGTTCCGTTGCCCTCCTTGTCAAAAACTCTCAGTCCTTCCACAAAATCCTCAAAGTTGCCCTGATCCTTCGAGCGGGAGATATGCTGCAGCATTGGCAAGAAGGTCTCAAAGTCCACCAGTTTGGAATTCATTTCCTCCGCTCTGGGTTTTCCCAGGACCTTCAGCACATCTGCGTTGGTTGGGTTTTGGCCCAAAGCTCGCATCACGTCCCCGCACTGGGCGTACGTAATCTTCATCTCTCCTTTCGGCGTGCGGTCGAACAGTTGAAATGCCTCTTTGAACTCTTCGATCTGGTCCGCGGAGTACTCCAGAGTGATGGACTTGGGATCGAATGGGGGTTCTACGGGAGCTTCGGGCTCCGGCGGCGGAGCTGGTTTGGGGGCCGTCGGAGCCGAAGCGGCCTCTTTCTTGGGTTCAGCCTTCTTGGGTTCTGGCTTCTTGGGCTCAACTTTCTTGGGAGCCATGGTGCTGATGTGAAGAGTCTCCGGGATGAGCAGGGAGAGTCAGAAACAGCAGACTGGATGGCAGGGAGCAGCTCAGGGCAGATTGTCTGTTAAAGCTTTTATATCATTTGACCCCAGGGAGGAGAGATCAGCCTGACAAGCAGGTCCTATAACACACTATAAAAGGAAGAAATCCAAAATAGACCTGGGCGGCGGTGGCGTCAACAATGAGCTATTGTTCCCAGCTGCCACTGATAGTGACAGAGAGACTCCTATCAAAGCCCTACCCGGTGCTCTGGGTTTAAACAGACTGAACTACTCATTCATGAGCAATGCTTGTATTAACAACCAGCCATCCAAGGGCTCTCAATACTGAACCTGTTCTTCTGAAACACTGGTTAAGTGTCAGAATATTTTCACACATTTTGACATTCTCTACTCCTGCAATAAAATGTCTTTAAACTTGTCTTTGTAAATGCAAACTTGGTAACCATTTTTAATTGTCCACTTAAGACATTCTGTTGACTAACATTGCAATAAACGTTGCATCTACATGCCATTAGTAGACTGTAGACTTTTTAATATCTGCTAACACTTTATTTTGATGCTCCTCAACAGACATTCTACTGATTTTGCAAATACATGTCAACTTATTTTACTAACCTGAACCCTAATCTAACAGTCTACTAATACTCAACGCAATCGGAAATGCTTGTCAATTGAAAACAACTAATTTCAATTCAATATTCTCTCTGTTTGGAATTACTCAATAAGAACAGATAAATCCTTAACGACTAAATTGAGTAGATTTTGTTACAGACCATTTTAATTCATTTTAACACAAAAAACTGTCCAAAAAACAAGAAATTAATTTTGTTAAATAAAGTTTATATATTAAATTCCATGAAATCTACAAACCCACGGAATGACTTTTTACAAGTCAAGCCAATTTCGCAATGCACGTGGTTTCAAAGCAGCTGTACAGAAAAATCATGATGCTAATGTTTATATCCGTTTTCATTTAGCAGATAATATAGTTTACATCTTTAGAAGACATAAACAATCAAGAAGTTGAGATTAGATATCGCTTTATGCATGCGAATAAAGTTGGATATATCCAAATTTATATTATTGCACAGCTCTATATCTAGTTTGCATTTTGTGACAATATAAACAAAGCAGTTTTGCTGCATAATGTAAGTCACCCTACTTGTGTATACTATATATATATGTGGATAGTATCCAACTTTATATATAGAGTTGTGTGATAATGTAGTATATACTGTAAAAAGTAATACACTATATCTACTCCATAAATTTTTGGCAACAGATTACAAGCAATATTATTAATTAAATTCAACAAATAGGATTGAGTTAGAATTAATCAAATTAATTCCTTAAATGTCAACCATTTAAAATGAGTAATGCAAGTAAAATTTAAACACAAATATCTGAATAACAGACAGACGTCAAAGATGAATTAAGAACTCTATTTTTATTGCCAACATTGAAGACACCTGATGATAACAAGTAAAATCATTGAAGGAAAGAGAAACACACAAATTAGCAGAGGTTTAGATGTCGATGTTGATTATGTTGAAAAAGTTTAGTCATCATTATGGTGATCGGTGTTTCATTTAGTTGCTTTTATTGCTTTTTATGTCAGTTTGTGGTTTTTGTAATGGTGTTTGCTCATTTTACACATTTTAAATAGTTGAGTTTTAAGGAATTAATTTGATTAATTCTAACTCAATTCTTATATGTTGACTTTAATTAATAATATTGCTTGTAATCTGTTGCCACAATTTTATTGAGTAGATAGAGTGTATTACTTTTTACAGTGTACATTTTGTGACGATATAAACAATCACAGAGATGTGCAATCTTGCTTTACGTGAGTGTACTGTGTGTATGCAGGGAAATGTAGATGATACTGAAACTGCAACTGCACTGTCCGAAAAAAAGTTTCGGGGCAGTACCCTAAGTTACAAAAGGGAAAAGGTACTAATATGCACTTTTAAAGTACTAATATGCACCTTTAAGGTACTAATTTAGGGGTAAATAAGGTACAAAGATGTACCTTTTCACTTTTATACCCAGTGACAGTGGCGTACCTTTTTTTCTGACAGTGTGATGCAAACTTTGATACACATTATCCACATCAACTTGGTGTGCATAAAGGGGCATCCTGCATTGTGATCAGTTTTATATTGACAGAACAAAAACAAGTAATAATAACAAGACACATTTTTCATGGAAAGAACACGGTTAAATTATGTTTACTTGATTACATGCATTTTATGAGTAACACGGACAGTGTGTGACCCTCCAACTGAGTTAAAGATCTGTTCACACACAGGCCACATTTGCGCTTAGATCAAATCAGATCACGCTGCTTTCCGTGCTTTGAGCAAACACCTCGAGCAATCAAATATTCTTCAATATAAAACTATGAAGGAGTGCAGAGGGCAGATGGATGTCTCAGAGGTTTGTCAAAATCATATTCATTGCTGCAGATGTTTATTCTTGAAGGTACATTTCATTCAAAGCTTATGGATGAATATAACATCAGACAACACATGACATGAGAGCGTGAAAACCTTTCAGTGCATTTTCTTAAGAAATATGAGCATATTTAGAAAGATGGAGTATCACGTTTGAATGCCATATGTTCTATAATATGCATTACTGCAAAACCACATTAAAAGAGATTGAAAGAGCAGCACTGCATATTAAAGGGTTTTTTTTTTTTCTTTTTTTTCTTTTTTTTTTGTATGCAGATATTCTTTACATGGAACAAGTTTTTCCCCCCTCCCTTAAACTTAAAACCAGCTCAAGTTGGGTTGAAAATGGACAAACCCAGCGTTTGGGTTAAATATTTGCTCAACCTGCTGGGTAGTTTTATTTAACTCAACTATTGTTTAAAAATTACTATATTGCTTGCTTAAAATGAACTCAAAGTATGCTGGAAATTAACATTTATTAATATGTTTAATAAATGAACATTTATTAATGAATAATAATTAAACAATAAACATTTATTAAATTGCTTATTAATAAATGTTCACCTTTTGATTATTATTGTTGCCTCTAGTAATTATGTGTCTGATTTTTAATTTCCAACCTATTTTGGATTAATTTTAAGCCAGACATATAATCATTTTTAAACAATAGTTGAGTTAAATAAAACTACCCAGCAGGTTGGGCAAACATGTAACCCAACCACTGGGTTTGTCCATTTTCAACCCAACTTGGGTTGTTTTTAACCCAGCATTTTGTGTACAATGGCAATTCATAGTGACAAAAGTAACAAATAAAAGTTAAAGTCTGTGCAACTCATGCACCTCATACCTTTCTTCAGTCATCTGTTGCATGGAAAAGAGCTGCATGAAGGTTCTTCCTTTTATGTTCCATTAAAAAAAATAAAAAAGATGACAATAATAGCACCATTCAGGTTGCAGCAACATGAAGATGAGTGTAAATAATGAGGGAACTGCAATATACTTTTAAGAGCATCCAGCACCCGTCCGTCTGTACCTGCCAAATAGCTCGCTATATCCTTCTCAACAAAGTCACCTCCAATATCAGATAATGCCGGCACACATTCGCTTTCATCAAAATGCAAAACCGCATTCAGATGTACAACGACGACAACAGCGAGAGTGCTGATAGCGGCCAAATGTGTGTTATGTAACCGGGTAGACTTTCCCCTGTGCTCTTCAACTTAAAGGCTTCATAAATATTTATTTGCTGATGAGGGAGCTGCACTTCTTTGTTCACATGGAAATGATTCAGTGTGCCTCTAGAATGAGATGACACAGCTTGATGGAAATGCATTGAGAGCCACTGAGTGTCCTTCTGAATCTTCTCTTCATTGGGCGGAAGGTTAATCAATGTGCAGCGGAGCACGTCTACTGTAGAGCGCAATGAAAGGGAAAATGTGCTGCGAGGAGGAAATCATTCTAATCAACTTACACTGCGGCTCAGAGATCTGGTGGATGCAAAGATCTGAACGATTCTTTTGGAAACTCTTTATGCTGGATGCTATATCTACGCTGTAAATATAATCGCACCTGATAACAGGTGATTGTGCACAAACGTACAAGAGACTAATATAACTGTATTTTTTTCTCCTACTATTTTGGCCAAAATTTAAGATTTATGTATTTGAATTGCACATTGCACTTCCATTCATTTGGATTACACAGTTTTAACAGAAACAAACTAATAAACTTAATATGATGCATATTTGTCAGTCTTACATTTCTGTAATAGCACTAATAAACTAAATGTGTTCTGAATACACAGCAACCAGGTTTATTTATTTATCATCAGTAAATCATTTATTTAAATCTCATTCATTTGAACTAATTTAATCTTGCTTGTTCCACAGCTAGCCACATGTTAATAATGTTCATACTTTTTTACTGAATAAATGTAATTGTTTTCACAATTTTAACAAATTCATGCTGATTTCAAGCAATCTGAATAAATGCATTTTTAAAAATATGATTATTTAAATATAATCTAAAGATATGAACAGGTCATAATAATCTATGGTATTATTATTATTATTATTATTATTTATTTTTTTATTTTTGGTGCAGAAATCATATCCGTTTCATTTATGCATGACTGACAAATATGTATTTGAGTTTTAACATAAACTGATAAATGGTGTAATCCAAATGGATGTAAATTGTACATGCAATGCAAATACATAAATACTTTTTTGGAGTGTATAACATGTGACATATTCATTTGTTGTGAATTATTTGATCATTGTGTTCATGAGTAATAAAAAGACAAAGTAATTAAATAAGATGCAGTACCTACAGAAGAGGATTAGGGCCAAGCAATAATAAAAAAATAAAACCATCTTGAGATTAAAGTTGTTAAAATTTCGAGAAAAAAGTCGAGATAAAATGTTGGGAATAAAGTCATTAAATTATGAGAAAAAAGTCATTAAATTACGAATTTGTTCTCATAATTTAATGACTTTTTTCTCGTAATTTAATGACATTTTTCTCATAATTTAACGAATTTGTTCTCGTAATTTATCAATTTTTTTCTCGTAATTTAATGACTTTATTTTCATAATTTAATGACTTTATTCTCAACATTTTATCTCGACTTTTTTCTTGAAATTTAACAACATTTTTCTCATAATTTAACGAATTTGTTCTTGTAATTTAACGACATTTTTCTCATAATTTAACAAATTTGTTCTTGTAATTTAACATTTTTTTTCTCGTAATTTAACGAGTTTATTCTCAACGTTTTATCTCGACTTTTTTCTCGAAATTTAACAACATTTTTCTCATAATTTAACAAATTTGTTCTCGTAATTTAACGACTTTTTTCTCGTAATTTAATGAATTTATTCTCATAATTTAACGAATTTGTTCTTGTAATTTAACAATTTTTTTCTCGTAATTTAACGACATTTTTCTCATAATTTAACTAATTTGTTCTCGTAATTTAACAACTTTTTTCTCGTAATTTAATGACTTTATTCTCAACATTTTATCTCGACTTTTTTCTTGAAATTTAACGACATTTTTCTCATAATTTAACGAATTTGTTCTCGTAATTTAACGACTTTTTCCTCGTAATTTAATGACTTTATTCTCATAATTTAATGAGTTTATTCTCAACATTTTATCTCGACTTTTTTCTCGAAATTTAACAACATTTTTTCTCATAATTTAATGAATTTGTTCTCGTAATTTAACAACTTTTTTCTCGTAATTTAATGACTTTATTCTCATAATTTAATGACTTTATTCTCAACATTTTATCTCAACTTTTTTCTTGAAATTTAACGACATTTTTCTCATAATTTAACAAATTTGTTCTCGTAATTTAACGACTTTTTTCTCGTAATTTAATGACTTTATTCTCATAATTTAATGACTTTATTCTCAACATTTTATCTCGACTTTTTTCTCGAAATTTAATGACATTTTTCTCAGAATTTAACGAATTTGTTCTCGTAATTTAACAACTTTTTTCTCGTAATTTAATGACTTTATTCTCATAATTTAATGACTTTATTCTCAACATTTTATCTCGACTTTTTTCTCGAAATTTAATGACTTTATTCTCCACATTTTATTTCGACTTTTTTCTCGAAATTTAACAACTTTAATCTCAAAATGGTTTTATTTTTTATACTATTTTAAGTTTTATTTTTTATTATTGCTTGGCCCTAATCCTCTTCCGTAAGTACCTTTCTATTTCGATTATCCGCAATATAATTTTTCATTTACAGTTAGCATGATATATAATTGTACATATCATATGCAATTGAAGTCACAATGTCCATCCTTAAAGGATTAGTTCACTTTCAAATGAAAATGACCCCAAGCTTTACTCACTCTCAAGCCATCCTAGGTATATGTGACTTTCTTCTTTCTAATGAACACAATCTGAGTTATATTAATAAATATCCTGATGCATCCAAGCTTTATAATGGCAGTGAATGGGATCAATGAATATAAGCTGAAGAAAGTGCATCCATCCATCATAAACGTACCCCGTTCATACGTTCATAAAGGCCTTCTGAAGCGAAGTCAAGAAAAAAATCCATATTTAACAAGTTATGAAGTAAAATATCTATCTAAGCGTCAGGATATTTATTAATATTTCTCTGATTGTGTTCATGAGAAAGAAGAAAGTCATATACACCTAGGATGGCTTGAAGGAGAGTAAAGCTTGGGCTAATTTTCATTTGAAAGTGAACTAATCCTTTAATACAGACATATTAAAAGTCGTGACATCCATTATGATTTTGCAAGTTTTGTAGTTTACTCTTGACACGAATGAAGAAAGAGTTAATGTCTCAAACCGCTAGATTCATATGAATTTATTATATGATCTCTTTATGAACGTTTTGACCAGACCTTCAATGAAGGGACAGAAATGTTGAAGATTAACCCAAGGTCGCATGTGTTTCACATCTCCAAAATTATTGCAGTGGATCCTTCTGCATGAACAAGTCTCGATTTCATCTGAAGTCAATACACTACAGGACTGTATGGGAGAAAGACTATCAATACTGTTGACCATGTCTGTGTAATGTTTGATTTTATGGATGTTGTCATCTCAATACGACCTCTTGAATGGTCTGCCCCGGATCAATGACCTCTGACCCTCTCATCTACAACAGTGCCTCCATCTCTCCTGACGGACTACACATTATAATAATGGTTACAAGGTCATAACCTCTGCTTTCTTCTCATACATTCATTTCTCCATAATCCAATTGGCAAATGATGAATTAATGAACCTGATCTGTTTCGTCTGTAAGAGCGAGGGCATGAGGATGAGACAGATTTGAAGTGCTAATCTATTGCAGCAACTATCATTTTTTGCACACTGCGCAATTCATCATTTCTGACGGAGGCAGTCAAACCGCTGCCTCACATAATTGCGTTATTCATTTACCTCCGCCTTTATTGATCACACTGGTCCGTCTCAATCTCTTACCCAGAGAAACAGGATATCTGTGCTCAAGGGTTAAGAGCGCAGTGTTCGCTGTCCTTATCTTAGAGGTCAGCAGAGGCGGCGGCGGCTTGACAGCTTGTCTATGCTGGTTAAACTGTGGCTTTGTGTGTGTGTTGAGTGTGAGTTAGTGGAGAAAGCATTTCATGATAACATTGGTGGCCATAAACCTTATGTTGCCTTTTAAGATACTCGGTTTTGTACAAATTCAGCTAATCCCACAATGCATTAAACAATTTTGCACAAATTGGAGAGTGTTTAGAGAAATGTGCTCATATCAACTGAGCGTCAAGACTTTCACTAGGTTTTTGGAAAAGAGCTTATGTTTTAGGCTGCAGGTACAGTACATAATTAAAGGCTCTTTATCTTATTTATTTTTATATATTTGCAGAGAAATGCCTAAAAATGCCTTATTTACCTGCAGAACAAAAGCTAGAGAGAACAGAGAAAATGGCTTTTTTCTACTTTCCACCAAGTTGATTTCAATCATTCAAGGTGAGCTTCCCAAAGGCCTCGTTAGCAAACTACAGTCGCAAGATCTGTTGAATTGTGTTGGTAACAATGGAACTTGTGACTAGTGATGTTCGATTCTTGAACGAATCGTTCCTTTGAGACGGTTCTCAGGAAGTAACCGGTCGAGCCGACCGAAGTTTGCCGAGGATTACCGAGGAGTCTGATGAGTGAGTTGACAATACAATGCTGAGGCACATACTGGATATATGCTTATTATGTCTGCTGTTATTAAAGGTGTAATATGTAATATTTTCTGTCCACTAGAGGTCGCTAGAGGCCTATTCAAAACAAAGGCGTAGCTTGATGACACCAGGTTTGAGAGCGGAATCTTGGGACATGTGGTCTTCACCTCAACGGACGGTGGAAAAGAATATGGATAGGACTCAGGATGAAATCATGTTCATGGATGAGATTATTAACGTTATTAATACGTTGTGGAGCTGAACGAGGAGCTGGAGCGATTGATCAACACACGCCTCACGAGCAGCGGGACTTTTATTATGACACAGTCGCCGGCGCCGCTGCCGCTTTTCCGGTCATGAGTATGAGGTAACGCAGCTCTGTTTATCATATTAGATACATTTGAGAGTGTTGAAAATGATGTTATAACGTTACTCGTTTGCTCAGCGGCTGCTGTGAGACACTGTTACACACTGCAGTAAGATAGATCGATTTTACAACATCATATTAAATGCTGGATGATTGTGTTGATAAATGCATGCAATTAATTTTAAAACATATTGTATGATGGAGAAAATGCTGTATTACTGTTACTAAAAATAAAGCTGCATCTGATTATGCTATGTTAGCTACTTGACAAAATAGTGTTTTTCTCTGAGGCATGGTAAAGCATGAGACTCGCAAAAAATCAAGAAAATTAGATTTAAACAATAAGACTAAACGTGTTGAGCTATATAACAATGATTAGTTTTCTGTCTATAAATATATCAAAACAGTTGCCTATAAAAACATGTAAATATTAAAGCGTCTTTGGTGTTTCCATGGTTTCTACAAAATAAACCGGAAACCGAGGGTAACGCGGGTATGACGCCATTGACAGGCGACTCCTCACACGTCCCGCAGCCTTGGATAAAATTGCAATTTTCTCACGATTTACAAATAGTTGCAAACATTTGGGATATTGTAAGTAATCAAGTGAACAAAATATATAACACTGGCCTAGTGGTTTTTGGATATTTTACTGCAAAAATCTTACATATTGCACCTTTAAATAACATTACATCTCTCTGTCGAGAGATGTAAATAAAGTTTACAATGGTTTATTGTACAGCAGAAGTTGTTAAGCGAAATCAGTGAGTTTATAAATTTGGTTTATTCTTTCTTTAGACTTTAGAAATGTGGAACATATCCGTGTTTGTGCATCAAATGTGTGCTGTTTACAATCTAGAGATGTAGGCTACTCAATATTGGTCAGTCGTATCCGACAAAGGATCCGCGAATGAAACTGTGGCCACAAACTCCATTAACTCACCGCACCTCAACATCCTGAGAAAAAGAAATACACTTTAGCATACTTTAACATTTTACTTATTAACACTTATATTATTATTTATTATTATGGAAATAATAAACTTTAAAAGAATACACTAACAGTTAGTGTAAAATGAATATAATGCTTTTGGACTCTTTTTAATTGCAATTACATTTTTAGTTTGATTATATATATATATATATATATATATATATATATATATATATATATATATATATATATATATATATATATATATATATATATATATATATATATATATATATATATATTAAATGCAATTAGCTTGACCCACTTAAATAAGACTTAAGTGAATTTTTTATGTGTAATTTTATAATTACACTCTAAAAAATGTTGGGTTAAAAATGGACAAAAGTGGTTGAATCTTTAACCCAACCTGCTGGGTAGTTTTATTTAACTCAACTGATGTTTAAAAATCAATTTATTGATCACTTAAAAATGAACCCAAAATAGGTTTGAAAATAACATTTATTAATATGTTTAATTAATAATAATTAAATAATAAACATTTATTAAATTGCTTATTAATAAATGTTCAACTTTTGATCATTATTGTTGCCTCTAGTAATTATGTGTCTGATTTTTAATTTCCAACATATTTTGCGCTCATTTTAAGCCAGCCATATAGTCATTTTTAAACAATAGTTGAGTTAAATAAAACTACCCAGCACATTGGGCAAACATTTAACCCAACCGCTGGGTCAAAACAACCCAATCACTGGGTTTGTCCATATTTAACCCAACTTGGGTTGTTTTTAACCCAGCATTTTTTAGAGTGTACTTATGTTGGATAAAATGTACTGCCGAATGTACTGACAATAATTTATGGTAAACTAAAATTAAATGTAATTGCATTTCTCTTGAAACTTGTCTGTAATATATTTAAAAATATCTGTAATTATTATTTTTGTAATGATAAGGTTGCGATTTAGTACATTTCAGATATATTAACTTTAAATGTAATATCAAATTAAATACACTACAGTTATTTACAGTTATTTACATTTGCTTTAGTATGTTAGTCAACAGATCGAAATAAGTGCACTTATTTAAAGTGCAACAAAAAAATGGTTAAAACAGTGTTTTAAAATGTACTTTAAAGAAAAACTTTCAATTTGACATTATTACAAAGTGTATTTAAGTGTGTTAAGAAACAGTCATCAATTCAAGCACACTTAAGTGGCCTTTTATTTCATTAATATTCTGCATTTTTTTTTTTTAAATATTATTGAGATTTCAAATAAACTACAAGTGCACATTCAAAACAATTAAGAAAACTGCTTGTTTGTTTGTTTGTTTATCCATCCATCCATCCATCCATCGTGCATACAGGCTATTTACACTCTTAAAAAATGATGGGTTAAATATGGACAATCCCAGCGACTGGGTTGTTTTAACCCAGCGGTTGGGTTAAATGTTTGCCCAGTGTGCTGATCAGTTTTATTTAACTCAACTGTTCTTTAAAAATGACTATATGTCTGGCTTAAAATGAACCCAAAATAGGTTGGAAATTAAAAATCAGACACATAATTACTAGACGCAACAATAATCAAAAGGTGAATGTTTATTAATAAGCAATTTAATAGATGTTTATTTAATTATTGATTATTATTTATTATTAAACGTATTAATAAATGTTAATTTCCAACCTATTTTGGGTTCTTTTTAGGCAATCAATACAGTAAATTTTAAACAATAGTTGAGTCGGGTTTGCCAACCCAGCAGGTTGGGCAAACATTTAACCCAACCACTGGGTTAAAACAACCCGATTGCTGGGTTTGTCCATATTTTACCCAGCTTGGGTTATTTGAGTGTAAGAGTTATTCCAAGCTTCCACATAAGTGGTTAACGGGATCTGCTGACTTTCTTTATGTTAGTTGAAATTCTTCCATGGACTCCCAACCCACCAGACAGAATCAGTCCATCACATTCATGATTGATACTGTCTATCCAGTGAAACCTCAGTTTTTACTCCTTTCTCCCTCTGCAGTCTCTCTCTCTCTCTCAGAGCGTCTCCAGAGCGACTGTCTCCTCCCTGCAGTTTCCACAGTTATATGCGACTGTTTTGTCCAGCCAGACACAGAGCTCTTAAGCCCAGAGATAAGCGAAATATGGGTGTGCGAGTCCACGGCAGGCCCTGGATATGAGACGTGCCGAGAGCAGCTGAGGGCTCAGGAGATCTCGACGGAGAAGAACATCACTGCTGTTGATGCTGACATTTTCAGTAGGGCGCTGAGGAGCCATGCTCTAATAAAAGAGCAGCCTGATCCAGAGACTCAGACACCCGCGAGATCTCTGATGTCAGACTGGGGCCGGACAACTGACAGCTGGCCCACACAAAACCCCTGCAGCCGTGTGGACGTCCAGTGACCCTGCCTGCCTGCCTGACTGAGCATTCACGGGGAAGATTCTTTGAGTTTGTCAAGCTGCAAGAATTCAGTGTGGTTCACTGAAACTATTTAACCCTATAAAGCCTACAATATTATATTTGATACCCATAACTAATCTAAAGCATGAACACAATCTACATGCCTTTTGTCATCTGACTGGTCTTTTAGTGTAATTGTACAAACAAATAAGATCATCAGGCTTTTGTGGAAGGTGTTCATCGCTCAATCATTATTGTATTGCATTGCATTATATGTTTTAAAACTACAGAGCTTTGACCCCAAAACTAAGCATTTAAATATCATCTTACTTGCACATAAATAAAATGCATCACTCTATATCTGCCAATAATATGTCTATGTCTCTAATCTGTTATAAAGATCTCACTGATTTACATCACAAGTGATCAGAATTGCATCTTACTTTTGGGCCATTTAAATATCAGCAACTTATTTTTGCTGAAAATATATTTATATATACTATATGAGCCTTAAAATAATACATCAGGTGTCATGATTTATTTATGCAGCATTTATCTACTACTAAACATGATCTCAGTTAACTTAAGAGATAAATTACCCTGAATGCACTAAAATGAATCAGACTTTCCAACACTTTAAATGCGAGAGAGGGTATTTCAGGACAGCGTGTTTGATACGTTTCTTCGGCTCTGTGGTTTTAAGCACACTGCTATACAATGTGACAGAACCAGTGGTGTGTCGTTTTGTTGGGCTACATGGCTTCTCGTGGGATAAAGTCGCTTGTTACTGGAAAAAGGTACACTGCTTTAAAAGGAGCTGAGCTACTGTCGCACAACTAAGTTAGTAGAGTTAGTACTTAATGAAACTCTGACAGAAGCATATTGTTAATTTTAATATTTAAAGTTGCAGACACTTTATCTACTGAGAAAATGAGTTGTATTTAACAATGAACTATAGGCTATTGAATTGTACTATCAAGAACACCTCCAGATCAGATTTCACACTATAATCAAAAGAAATTAAAGGTTTGAAGTTGATAAAAGTTTAAGGAAACTGAAAATATTGAATATATATTTTCAATGTATTTGCCTTGTTAATGTTACAAATGTGCACTGCTCAATATATCAGATGCACTGAAGAAAATGACGCAATTACTGTAGCTTTAACTTTTTGGTAGAACAACTTTCCCAGATTTGACTTGGTGATCCAGCTTCACATTTCAAGTTGACTAAACTTAAAAATTAAAGGCAGGCTTTTTTAAAGTCAAGTTCACAATGATCCTAGTCTTAAAACTTTTTCTTGACTTCTAAACAGTGATTTTTTTTTTTTTCATTGCCCATTTTAAAAGGTTAGCAAGCTCACACTGCACACATTTTGTTTGTTTGTTTGTTTGTTTTGGGGGGGTGTAACACTTTAGACATTCTACTAACTATAAGTAACTTCTACATGTCAACTAGCAGTCATTAGAGTACAGAGCACAGCACATGACATGCAGGAAAACAAAAAGTAAATTGTGCATATGTTAGTAAAGAACAAATCCCTCGATTTGCTAAATCGTGCGCATGATTTAGCAAACTGAGGGAACGAATTAATAAATCGTTCACACGATTTAGCATGATTTTTTAGATTTTTTTTTTACAATTTTCTTCCTGCATATCATGTGCGAGGCTCTGTATTTGAGTATTAGTAGACTGTCTGCTTAATATCACGACACTTTATTTTGATTCTCCTCAAAATAAATCCATCGGCCCAAAAACGGAATCCGACGGCCTGGGCGAAGGTTAACGCGTGTATGTCTTTTCAGCGCCTCTGTGAAGTTCACTTAATTTCACTCGTTTAATCTGACTTCAATTTCAAATGATTATTACCCTTAGGTTGTGTTTCCAATTAGAAATTAGTCGTTTGTTATGTATTAATTTAGATATTTGATTAGGCTATTCTGGGTGTCTCATATTTTCAATTATTCATTCATTACGGACCCATATCACTTAGAAAAGTCACTTCGGCCGATTGAATGCCTTTCACGATCACAAACTCACCAGTTCTGATTCTTAGTCAGAGTTTACTAATGCATTGATTACTGTAACTTGCTAAGTCAGTTGATAGACAAAAATCAAAAAGTCCTATGATGTGCTTACATGCTCCTTTCATTGAGCCTTTAGTTTTAATCTATCCTGACACAGATTTGAGGAAATATGGACTCCAATAATCTACTGGTCATAATGATTTCAGAAGAATGAAGAGTGAATCAAATATATCATTTTATTTGTCAAGTAAAAATGTATCATTAGAAGCCAATTCAGAAATAATAAATGCATAACATCAATACACATGTGAATGTTTTCAGACATTCGCCCATCTCTGTATGGGGGCCTGTGGGGGGGTTGCATCCTGTAGATGTGTGAGGGCAAGGCGTTGTCCTATGCTATTTCTTTGAGATCTTCTCTCCAGATGAGTTTTATTGCTTTATTGCAGGGCACTTGATCTCAGTTTTTGTTTAGCAGGAAAATCAAGTCTTAAACGACAATCTATTAACTATAAGTAACTTGGCAACCATGGGCCCTATAATACACCCGGCGCAATGCGACGCAAGGCGCAGCGCAAGTGTGTTTGCTAGTTTGCGTCCGGCGCTGTTCACGTTTTCCCGTTCAGCGCCACGTCCTTAAATTAGTAAATGCATTTGCGCCAGTTAGTGAAAAAAAAAGTTAAAAAAGAGGTGTGTTCAGACGCATTGCTATTTTAAGGAGCTGAAAATAGACTGCGCCATAGACCAACTCAAACCTGGTCTAAAGTCTAAAGTCAATGGCGCAATATTTTTTTGTTAGAGCGCGTTGGTAGAAACTGCGCCTCTGGGCGCGTCCACAGTGCGCGTTGACTTTGCTTATTACACACGGGGATGCGCATCACACAAACATGCCAAATATTAAAAACAAAAGGATTACAGTGTAAAAGAATATTATTGTGTAGGCTACATAAATATAAAAATGTAATGATGAATAGTCATTGCGTGTATTAGAATTAGGCTAACTATTTTCAATTCAGCCTATTACTACTTATAATGATGAACGAAATTGGCTAATTAATTGAACAATCGTGCCAATACACACACATATATATTAACTGACTCATCGCGTACATTTGCAAGCCCGCTTTAACTTCGTGCACAAGCAGATCGGTTTCTTTGCTTGAAAAGCGTTCATTTTTTCCGCCAACAAATTCCGCCATGTAAATAGCAATCCGCCATGGCGCGAGTGCATCTCGCTCTTAAAGGGAATGGCAGATGACACTCTGATTGGTTTATTGAACGTTACGCCCATTACTCATTAAGAGAATAGGGACAACCCATTTCAAAAATGCGCCCCGGCGCACGGACCGTTTTTCCGTCGTTAAAATAGCAAAAGTGGATTTGGACACGCCCTGAGTGCACCTGCGCCGTGCGCTTTACACTTTGCGTTTAGATTGTTAAAATAGGGCCCTATATGTTAACTTATTCTACTAACCCAAACCCTAACCAAACAGTCTACTAATACTCTAATGAGAGTAAGCTGACATGTATTTGCAAATTAATGCGAGTTAGCATGTAGTTGCAAAGTTACTTATAGCTAATAAAATGTCTAAAGTCGACTATCAATATGAAGTGTAACCTTTTTTTTTTTTTAGACTTAATGTTTACTTACAAATTCATGCTTTTTAATAGTAGACTAATCATTGCAGGTTTCATCAGTCCAGTCTGTGACTTGCAACATAAACATCTGTGTTTAGCTTCAAAGGGCGTCTTCAGTGACGGCATTCCATAAAAATGAAGACTATATATTTTGCATTCCGATTCATGACATCCAAAGGCACAACAAAACATTTTTCTCTTATTCTGTGGATTTTGCCCATTTTCCTGCCACCACTATGAGCGTGCAGCTGCAAGAGACACAACTGTGACGTCTGCCTGATGTGTTTATTCCTCTGACTCTCCAGCAGCTATGTAAATAGGCTCTCAACAGGAAATCAGGCAAAAAATCGGCCAGTGTGACACTGGCATTAGCAGTTTGTGACAATTGATTTTAGACATCGTCAGATGTCAATACACATTACTAGACATTACAGTGTTTTTCAGTACAGTGTCCAGCGGTTCACTTCCTATAATGCAATCCAGTGGCATGTATGTATCTTAAAACATAGATTATGGTACAAATAACACCAAAGTTATGGGTTCGATTCATACATTGAATGAAATCAAAATTAACTTTATGGAAGCATCTGCCAACATTGTCAACCATGACCCTATTCTTGACTGTTATCTATAGCTTACTATATCTGAGATGTTATGAAGCATGACAGATCTTCTGACTTCTTATCACAATGCTAATTTGGTGCTTGCCAATTCCATTCCTTGGGAATGTACATACTGATAAAGTGCAAACATTAAATGCAATGCAAGTTCAAGTTATTTTGGGTAAAACGGTTGGTTATGAAACCAACCAAGAGTTAAACTGTTCATTACAATTGTTATATTTTCCCCAATTATTTCCAGTTTCATAATTCCATTTCTTGCATTTCATCGGGTTCTAATCATGAAAATCTTATAGGTATCAGATACACTTTTCTAATGGCACCACAGACAATTAATAATAACATTATTATTGTTATACATTTCAGAATTGTATCCTCAACAATCCAAATACTGCAACTCAGTTATTCGTGTCAGAAAATGATTTTGTTAGGCTTGGTTAATTCTCACTCTCTTTCAGAAACAAAAGCATGAATTACATTTTAGTTTAACAATGACTAAGGAAACAATACCATTAAAGTGCAGCTTTACCAATCAAGAAAACACAATCATTACCATGTAGAGGATGATGCCATTTTATTGAACACATACAGAATTAAATGCATTGAAAATGGCTCATTTCAAAACGAGAAAACATGCAAAATATCTTTTTCTCATTGCACCAGACAGAAGGACTTGTATCACCGTGTCATAATGAACAAATGAGCACAGCTTGAACTGTTTTACGGACATCTGTAAAAACAATGTAATTAAGCGTGTAAATGATGAATTGGGGTCTCTTTCCTGCATTAATACTTTACTTTCTTAATTATGCATGTGAACACTGTGCTGCTCATTTGTATTTTTAGCCATTCCTGTCTCTTCCCTTCATCCTGATTGGAATAATAGAATTTGAAAAATTACAGAAATGAAAGTGCATTTCACAGTCTACTGAAGCAAGACAAGCCATTTGAAATTAATCAAAGCATAATACAGTTTACAATGTGCAGGTTGAAATGAGGCGGACTGCTTCCCGCCACACCACGTCTCGTGCTCCTATCTCTATCTGTGAATCCTGAACCATTCCACTTTAAAGGTGAATGTAATTCTGGGTTGTTGGTAAGTGGAAGCTTCCTCGTGTCATGGTTTATAGTTCTGTCGGGGCTGAGAGAGTGGCTTGTTTGGAGCATTTCAGAAAAGCACAAATTTCTGTCTGGTATTGAGCCATTGAGCTGAAGTGGATCTTTAAAAAGTTGAATGTGTCCCAGAGGTTCTTGTCACACTCTACAAACCTCTATGATTTGTCAAACTTATAAGTGTGCCACAAACTGCAAATTTGGAGCAAGCTTTACTCTAAAAAACACTGGGTTAAAAACAACCCAATTTGGTTTGATTTCAACCCAAGGGCTGGGTAAATATATGAAAGAACACTTGGGGTTCATTTTACCCAGCAAACTGGGTGGTTTATTTAACCCATCGTAATGGGTTGATTCACTTTTACTAAAATACTTTCCCCCAGTTTCACAGACAAGGCTTAAGCTAGTCCCAGACTAAAATGCATGTTTGAGCAGTTTTAACTGAAAGCAACTTGCACTGACATATCTGAAAATAAGTCAGTGGCATTGTTTTTTCTCAAGATTTTTTTGTTTTCTAGGGTACGTTTATAAAAGCTACTTAAATATCCTAATTGAACAAATGCCTAATCCTGGCTTAGTCTGAGTCCTGTCTGTGAAACTGGGCCATAATGTATGTATGGATTAATTTAAATCCACACAACCACTGGTTTGCATGATAATTCCTTTATTTTCGATCATATTTTACATATTTTACTATTTTTAATTCATGTTGCCTACATTTAAGCTCATTTAACAAATATTATCAGTAAAAAATAAACATTTATAAGTAATTCCAGTGTAATTGACTAGTCTCTGTTGTTCTGTTTCCACCGTAACGGCGCTGGATCTCGTGCCAGAGATGGCTCGCGTTCGGCGGGGGAATGGATCAATCCACCGCCTGCATTTCACTCGTAGCCGAAAAATGCTTTGACTGACTCCATAACCTGTCCATAGTTCTGAGAACATACAGGTGATGGTCATATAATTAGAATATCGTGAAAAAGTTCATTTTTTTTATTGTAAATTATTTTAAAAAAATGAAACTTTCATTTATACTAGATTCCCTACATGTAAAGTAAAACATTTCAAAAGGTTTTTTTTTTTTTTTTTTTTTTTTTTTTTTTTTTTAATTTGTTGATTAGAGCGTACAGCTAATGAAAGTCCAAAATCCAGTATCTCAAAATATTAGAATATTTACATTTGTGTTTCATTAAATGACCATCCCTACAGTATAAATTCCGGGTATCTCTTGTTCGTTGAAACCACACTAATGGGGAAGACTGCTGACTTGGCAATGGTCCAGGAGACAATCATTGACACCCTCCACAAAGAGAGTAAGTCACAGAAGGTCATTACTGAATGTGGTGGCTGTTTACAGAGTGATGTATCAAAGCATATTAAATGCAAAGTTGACTAGAAAGAAGAAATTGGGTAGGCAAAGGTGCACAAGCAACAGGGATGACCACAAGCTTGAGAATACTGCCAAGTAAAGCCGATTCAAACACTTGGGAGAGCTTCACAATGAGTAGAATCAAGCCGGAGTCAGCGCATCAAGAGCCACCACACTCGGACATCTTCAGGAAAAGGACTAGCAAGCCACTTCTGAAACAGAAACAACGTCAGAAGCATCTTACCTGGGCTAAGGAGAAAAAGAACTGGACAGTGAACAGTGGTCGAAAGCCCTCTTTTCAGATAAAAGTAAATTTTGCATTTCATGTTGAAATCATGGTCCCAGAGTCTGAAGGAAGACTGGAGAGGCACAGAATCCAAGCTGCTTGAAGTCTAGTGGGAAGTTTCTGTAGTCAGTAATGATTTGGGGGGCCGTGACATCTGCTGGTGTTAGTCCATTGTGTTTTATCAAGTGCAAAGTCAATGCAGCCATCTTCCAGGAGATTTTGGAGCACTTTATGCTTCCATCTGCTGACAAGCTTTATGGAGATGCTGATTTCCTTTTCCAGCAGGACTTTAGCACCTGCCCACAGTGCAAAAACCACTTCCAAGTGGTTTGCTGACCATGATATTACTGTGCTTTATTGGCCAGCCAACATGCCTGACCCCTGAATCTATGGAATATTTTCAAGAGAAAGATGAGAAACAGTCGATCCAACAATATACAGATGATCTGAAGGCTCAATAGTGCCACAGGCTGATCACTTCCATGCCACACTTCACTGATGCTGTAATTTGTGCTAGGAGCAAGTCATTTGCTGTCATATGTGCTGCCGACCAAGTATTGAGTGCACAAATGAACATACTTTAAAGAACTTGAACTTTTCTCTTTTTAAAATCCATTTTTTGATTGATCTTAGGAAATATTCTAATATTTTGAGATACTGGATTTTGGACTTTCATGAGCTGTACGCTCTAATCATCAAAATAAAAAATAAAAAAAATAAATAAAAAAACTTTTGAAATGTTTTACTTTACATGTAGGGAATCTAGAATATATGAAAGTTTCATTTTTTTTCACGATATTCTAATTATATGACCAGCACCTGTATTTTATAATCCTAAGTATTTATATTCTGTATCTATTTAAGAATATCAAAAATTGTATGCAAGGCATCAGGCGTTTCCAAGACTGACCGTCGCAAAAATACCCTAACCTCTGAATAATTATGTCTGACCCAGGAGCTGAGTAACAGCTTTTTTATCGTAAAGTCATGATAAAAGATCTCAAAGACTTGTAGAAGCAGCTAAAATGGCACGTTTGCTTTAGCAAATGTGTTTTATTTCATGTTGGCTTTTGTTAGCACTGTTGCTTGGGTTTAGAGTAGGTGATACGTTATTTTCAAACACAATAAGCGTTAATCTTTTTGTGCCACTCACCAGACATTTCACCTTGAAAGTATTAGGAACACTGCAAGAAGCAACATAATACTGTTTTGCAGAAATGTTTTTCCATATTCCTGGGTTGATATATTTAAACCAAGTCAGACTCGATGAGCTGATGTCGTAAAATTCTGATAATCACATTCCTGTGATGCTCATTCTATAAGTGCTACGTTGCTTGGTGAATGTAAACGGCCTAATAAGGTGTATTAAACATGCTAATAAAATGCACATTGCTTTCTTTTATCATACTGAGGTTGATGTAACGTTTTGTTACAAAACAGGTGTGGTGAGTAACAAAAGATGGGCTACAAACGAATATCGTAATCTTGCACTGTGCATTTTTTTTTAAACATAATTGAAAGAGAAACTTGAGTTGAAAAACAGTAAATCACTTTGATTGTGAAATGATTTGCTTCCATAACGCCGTCATCACTCCATCCCAGCGGTGCTCCGAAGCTCTCGACATGAAAGTGAAAAGAGCCTCTTATTTCCTCACTCCCATCAATCTCATTTTAAGACCCAGCACTCTATAAATACTGCGGTCTATTGAGTCTCTGTTCGTTCAGAGATACGTGCGGCCGTTGACAGCCAGAGAATGCCGGGGGCCCTAAACCCCTCTGCCCTCGGCTCGCACCCCCAGCTAAGAATAAGAATGATGTCCCCGTTCCCCAGCCAAACTTGGAATCCAGAGCGGGAGATTAGTGGAGTCTGCCTGCTATTCCAGACATCTCTCATCCGCTCCCCGGGAGAGAGAACTCTCTCCTCTCCGTTCTGCTCGGCTGGTCTATTTCTGCAGCCTGACTGGTTTGCGATCGTGGCCGTGAATCTGCCGTACCTGTTTATCCCACAGCGGCTTACATGGGGGTTTGCGCACAGCTTATAGGAGCTTTTTTGTCCTGCAGGCTGGATTGGGTATGTTTACTCCGTGCTGCTAATCCATGCAACACTAGTACCCGGCATTTCTTAGGGACGACCTCGTACTGGGCAGCTCGGAGACTCCAAACGAGAGGATGACCTCACCTCGGCTTTGTTTTGTTTCCAGTCCAGACGTTGCAAAATTTCCTATGCTGGCTCTGCCTGGGAGCAGGGTACAAAATAGGGCCTTGCAAAAATTATTATTATTGTTGTTTTTTTTCTCTCAACAAGTGCTCAGTGAAAGGAGGAAAAACAATCCACTATAGACTAGTAAAATAAAATATGCAATACATTTTCTGTGTTTTATTCATTTTAAAATAGGCTGCAGCTCTACAAATTTGCTTTGTGTAATGTTTATCTTTGTTTTGTTTTCTGGTAAAATATGTAAGCATCTTTAAAACCATTTTTAAAAAATCTCATCATTACCACAAATGCATTTGAAGGCTTGTTTTCAGAAAAATCGATCTTGAATATTCGTGTTGCTGCCATTTTTTAAACATTGACATTTATTATAGGTTAAATTTATATTGAATGCAATTAGCTGAATTTTAGAGTGGTTTTGACCACTTAAGTCCATCATTATATGTCATTTCATAATTACTTCTATTGTTATTGTTGAAACATGGTTAAAGTGTGCTGCTAAATGTATTCAATTTAAATGCAATATTGAATAACACAGTAAAAACGATAATCAGGTACTGCATGTGCTTTAGTATGTTAGTGAGCATGCTGGTTTTAGTATGCTGGTTTCACAGACAGGGCTTAGGCTAAGCCAGAATTAGGCCTTATTTAAGTAGCTTTTATAAACATACACCAGAAAAAAAAAAAAAAAAACATTACTGGTGTGCATCTTGAGACAAAACAATGACACTGACATAGTTTAAGATATGTCAGTGCAAATTACTTTAATGCATTTTAGCTTAATCCGTGTCTGTGAAACCGGGGGAAAGTGTACTATCTTTAAGGACAATTAAAGGGTTAGTAAAACGGAAGCTGCATAACTTTCATTCTCGTGGTACGCAGCATGTTTGAGGATGTTTCTTCTTCTTCCTTCATTCTCGTGTTCTCGCGCATCAAGTAGTTTCTGTTTATGTTCGCTGATCAGTGTTTATATGTGATTTAAAGCCAATAATAATGGCGTGAATAATGCAAAATTCAATCTGTTCATCATATAAAGCTACCGAGTCACTTCAGATAATATGGACTAAACCAGTCGATTCATACGGAGTAGTTTTACGATCTCTTTTTGAACTTTTTGAAGCACCAACATTTCAGTTTTGTAGCTGTCTATGGAGGGACAGAAAGCTCTCAGATTTCATCAAACGATCTGTCTTCTGAAGATGAATGAAAGTCTTACAGGTTTGGAACGACATGATTAATGACAACTTTTATTTTTCATTTTTCAATCATGTGGCTGCAAGGCAACTAAAAACAGCTCAAAATGTTGGACACAGTTACCATCATGAACTGAGCATCAGTTTAACAGATATCATAATTGTTCATGATGGGATACCCAATTGTACCCTATTTGTGGAAAGCATCATCTGCAACAGAATATCCTAATCTTTTTTTGCTGTCTACCCAGCCAAGTAGCATCCAATATCACTTTTTACCAGCATTTGTCTCATATCGATTCCTGTTTGATGTGTATCCATACTAAAGCTCAAATCAGTATGCGTTTGACACAGTCAAGTGTGCCGCAGTTTCTTTAGACAGAACCGATGAAGCTAAATCAAATCTCATTATGGCCTAATACTGCTTAATTGCTTATGCATCTTTGATGGTTATTTCCCAAAGTCATCAACTTTTCTAGTAAACTAAAACAAATAATGAACTAAATAAAGTGCTTTTCAAAAAATACTTTCTACATGGTTTATTCTATCTGTGCGCCTCCCACACGATGTAAAGTTATTTTGTATGAGCCAATGCTAATGCATAATGCAGCGTTAGCAGCATAATTGTTAGGCTATTAATCACAAAAAAAGCATTTAAATTTTATTTTCTTTGTCTGATTCATTCTGTGTGCCTGCAAATGAGTGTCTCAAAACAGGACAAAAATAGCTTTAATGTCCTAAATAGAATGTAGTCGTGATACTGTTGGCATTAACAAGAAACATGAATGCAATTCAAGAGCGTCTGTTTTCTTAATCCAGTCCCCAGGCTGTATAATCTGCATGCCTGTTATCCATGCCAATCACTCGCTTAACTAAGTCTTCCTGCAAATGCCAAAAAAAAAGAAGTCAGTTCCCAAATGACATCATCCTCCAGAATGTGACATCATTTTGGAGGGAAAACAGCTGCACAAACTTCAAAAAGGATGAATTCTGTGCTGCTACATTTGTGTCGCTCTAAAATGTTCCATCCTGTTTGATCAAAATACACAAATCAGTTTGATAGTAACATTTCAAAAGGATGTGCGGAGTGGGCCGTGATGTCCATCACAATGAAGATTCATCTGTGAAATATACCTGGAATATATGTGGACCGCTTACTGAAAGCTCAAATAATGTAGAAAGTTATGTAACACTACTTACATAATAAAGGTATTTATAATGTATGTTATAATGCATTATATCTTTTCATAAATAATTGTAATTGAAGTTAAATTTGTTCTAATACTTGCAGATTCCTTGTTACATCTGAAATTAGTTGTTTGCCATGTTTTAATGTATTATACTTTCTAAAGGTGTAACAATGAATAGATAAGTATTATAATTACAATGCATTATAAGGTGCCATAATTAATGCATTAAAATATTTTTGTTAAAATACTTGGATAGGAAATGACAAAGGTTGTTAAATCAACAGTTATTTCAAAAAGTATTTGCATATGGTGACAGATGATGGAAATTGTACATCCACAGATCCTGAAGGTTGGCGTGCAATGACAGACCTACTGCGGGACGACAGCTGCGAGCTGCGAATGAATTCCTGCTCTCATCCCCCATTAAGGCCCAGATTTTTATTGTAGTAAACATCATGTATGGGCTGAGCAGCTGGACGTGATACATCACACAGAACGAGGGCATTATTAAAAGTCGAGGGATGTTGATGAAAGACACGTTCCCTGCTGGATGTTTGCCTTCCCTCTGGAGATCAGGGGAAAGACAGCGCCTCACGCTGCTCTCTCTGCAGGTTCCCAAACTCCGCCTGGAGCAGCTGCTGGATGACGTGTTGAGCTCGGCTTTTCACTCTATCAATCGCTTCTTTCTCGCTGCATCCAGAACTGAATACTTATATGTGAAAACTGGTATGCCAAAAGAGTAGTATGTCAAAATTACATAGTATTGGAAAACAGTAGGTGGAAAGTACCTGGTACGCAGGGAGGGAGTGAACGTCAGTGGAGGAGAGGCTTCCCTAAACTGTTTTTGTGGGAAAACAGCTTAGCGTTTAATGAACTGACAGCCTACCGGCTAAACTTTAACATGTTTACCCATAAACATTTATTTTGTATTGATCTATTTTTAGAGTTTATATCCCCCTCTGGTGTCTCCAGAATGTGTCTGTGAAGTTTCAGCTCAAAATCCCCCACTTATCCCCCATTTATTATAGCTTGTCAAATTTACCTCTATTTGGGTGTGAGCAAAAACACGCCGTTTTTGTGTGTGTCCCTTTAAATGCAAATGAGCTCCGCATTCCAGAGGAGGGCGGAGCTTTAACAGCTCAACAACAACAAAGCTGGAGAATCTCACGCAGCCAAAATGACGAAAGTGTTCAGCCTTACATTGTTCAAACCGGAGTCGACACTGATGGAGAGACTCAGGAAGAAGTTACAACTTTTAGAATGAAACTGGACGTTTCTGAATGGTTAGTGGATAAATTGATGTAGTTGCTGTGGAGTTGATTCAACTCATCCACTAGCATGTGCCGTCATGTTCATCTTTTGTGTTGAATTGACCCTCGTTTGGTGTAAAATGACGGCATGTCAACAACACTCTACTACAACAACTCTTCCTCTTCTCTAAAGCAGCCCAACATGGCCCCACCCCCTTTGTTGTGTGTTCACGGGGGCGGGGTTTATGTAAATTTTGGGGTTTGTGATGTCACTAACCCAGGAAGAAGCTTGTTGTAGTCCTTAAACTGAGAAAATATCTCCCTTTGCATTGAACTTTGAGTGTCGTAACTTTGCAGATGTTGTTTATGATCAAACAGCAACATTACACACTAACTAAAGTTAAAGAAGTGAAATCATCAATCATGTAATTGTAATGATGCTGAAAATTCAGAAATGAATACACTCTCATACTCAAAAGCTCTCCCTCTTTTGTTTTCCACAATATACTCTCCACCTTTACATATGCATTGAAATAATGTGTTAAACGCTTTTTAGTTTTCCTAAACAGAGTGAAGGAATGCATTACATTTTTGGGCTGCTTCGTAATCTGCTTAGGCTGAACAGAAATAGCTGCTGTGCCCAGAACGGGCCGTCTGCGGATTATGCAAAAACAGCAAATTGCTGCACAGACACCTTTGCTGCACAGACCCATTCCGCACTGCACGAGCTTCCCGACGATAAGGAAACAAAGTGTTCGGAGGTGTGAAACGGTGTTTGGAGGTGTTGTCTGTTCCCACATCCGCGAATTCATCCAGAGCCTGATGTTCCTCACAGATGCAACAGCAGTAAAGTACAGCAATAAATCAGTGAGCATATGGTCCCAGTGCTATATTAGAGGCATAAAGTCAGGCAAATTAGACTATGAATTTAATAATGTTTTAATAAAAAAGAAAAAGAAAAAAAAAGTTCTCTAAAAATCTCCCACCTTTTAAATAACAAATGAAATCCTGGCCATTTTGTGAAAAGATAAATTCTCCATAAAGGCCCATTCACACCAAGGACAATAATGATGAAGATATACTTCTAAAAATCATTAAACATATAAAATAGAACTATAGAACTATATAACAATAATGGCACAGAGAAACAATATCATTGGAATCACTTTCAGAATTTTTTATTTATTTATTTTTTATTTCAGCTGATGAATGATAAAAACTTTGACAGCCAATCAGAATCCATCCTGCTTTAAGCGCTCGAGCATTTACAGATGCTTATAATAAATAGAAACATCTTGTGTTGGTGTGGACATTGATATACAGTATTTATCGTTCTAGGGGTGAACGGACCTTTATACTTTCTGATGCTAGGGTCATTAAAAACAAATATCCCCTCTGGATAATTTCAATTAAACCATATTATGAGGAAAATGTGTTATTTTCCAAATTAAGTGTTGTAGTCTATTACTAGCAGGAGAACAGTAATGTGTGAACTGAATATGTGCTTTTGCATAAATTGTATGATTTTTTATTATGAAAAAAATTTTCATAATAAAAAATCATACAAATTATGCGGAAAAAAAAAAAAATAAAAAAAAAAATATGCACATATTTCCAAACTAAGTGTTGTAGTATAACCATCAGAAGAGCAGTGATGTCTGAACTGAATTTGGTGACAGTACAGTCTGTAACATTAACCCTTAAATGCATGACTGTTTCACCAATCATTCTTACATATTCGGGTCTTTATCGACCCGGATCTATATCTAACACGGAAGGATCTCTACCTGTCGCAATAATATAAAACTCATCTGATATTACAGAAGAATAAAATAAATCATATTTTGTTACCTTTTGGAGCTTGAAAGGGTCAGTTTGAGCAGATGTTTTATGCCATCATCACTGTCCTCGTCAGAGCTCATTTCCCAGTAAATTCAGCAAATAGGCTAGTTTTATGTTTGAAGTCGCAAATATGAGACCATTCGTGATCTCAAACATATACTCAGAACTATATAATTTTCAACATCTTCAAAATCAATATTTCGATCGCTAACAGCTTCACCAGATCCATCCAGTGACAGTTACAGTCATGTTTGATTGTGTTCAGTACTTCAAGTTTTTCTTATTATTTCGTTTTCCATCTAAATGAGTCGTCACTTCAGCATAGTTTATCAGACATTGCCACCTTGTGGAATAAAGGTGAATTGCACTTATTCCGTCATCTAAGATTCAATTAATGTTGTGCAGAAAAAATATACATACACTGGTACACACCTCGGGTCATTAGTGACCCTATACAATTTTTACAAAAAAATAATACAAAAATAGGCATTCTTTTATAATTTTATGATTTTTTTGTTCTTGTTATATTCTTTATAATGAATTGATTGAGGAATACCAAGAAGGTTGATGTCTAACTTTAAAAAATGAATGAGGAGGAGGGTAGTGAATGACGTCTCGGGTCACTAAAGACCCGAGGTATGCATTTAAGGGTTAAATTTATTGCATTTTTTTGGAACGCTTTTCAGGTTTTGAACTTTGCAGCCGCCTCCCACAACTAAAATGACTTAGCTCCACGTTACTACCGGATGCAACGTAATCCTCTATGTCCTCACCCACAAAAAGGACTGTCTTTCCTCCACTGAAGTGTAACAAACATGAATAAACTGTTTAATGAATCTCATATTTGTCCAAATTGTCCAGTTATTTTAAACCTTAAATTGTTTGCTTAAGTCCGCTTTAGGATGTTTCTTCCACTTATTCCACAGGCCAATTGTCCACAACTCATGACAAGTTGGTTCCAGCCTCCTCATGTGTGTCAAAAGTTTTAGTTTCGCCCTCCTTTGCGTTCACGATTAGCGTAGATGGAAACCGAAAGCCGCACCTGATTCCAAGATTCTTGCATTTTTTTTCTTTATTTCAGCAAATCGAGATCTCTGCTTGAACACATCTGATGTCAGATCTGGAAAAAAATTCCTTTATATTCCAGAGATTTCTTTCTGACCAGCTTCAAGATTAACTCCTTCGTTTGGTAATGATGTAACCTGACGACAAACGCCCTCGGACGATCATCTCTCGGTCTCTGCAGGGCCCTGTGTGCGCGATCAATCTGGATAGGTTTGGTGAAGTTTTCCGCACTCAGCAGATTTGGGAGTAGTTCCGTTATGAATTCGGTTGGTCTGCCATTTTCTTCCTTCTCTGCAACACATATCAGACGGATATTATTGCGTCTGGAACGAGACTCAAGATCGTTGCATTTCTCTTACACTCTTCCATTATTTCAGCGTACTGTTTCTCGACACATGTCAGGCGAGTTTCCTGACTCATGGAAGCCTCTTCGATTGACGTAACTCTTTCTACCGTGGTCGTCAATGTGGATCGTAACTCTGTTAATGTTTGCGTGAACGTATCGAATTTTTGGCTAAATGAAGCGTTTAAAGCTGTTATGGCATCCATGATGTCTTGAGTGGTAGGAGCGGTTAGTTTCGGCTTCCCCGCAGTGTTGCTCGAGGCCTCGCTCTGTTCGTCGGCCTCTTTATGATGTCTGCCGTCTATTTTCAAATGTTTTGGCATTGCTGTAGTTTTTGTGGATTCTCTACTTGCTATTAAACAACTTTAAGGATTAAAAGTAGAGTTTCAGATTCATTTATTGCAAAATTATTTGGAGGGTTAGCGGAGCTTAGACGAGAGCGGCTTTCTCCATGCGAGCCGGAACCAGAAGCAAAATTCAACTATATTAACTGGTCCGTTGTTAACGTACAGAGCTGACTAAATCACTGCCAGAGGGAAATTAAACAGGAAGTGTTTGTCCGAACTTACAACAGGGTTTGCGGGAGAACGCAAAAGCTTTGAAAATAGTTTTCCCTCCGATCCCATTTTTTTTTTTTTTCCACCACCAATAATTATTATTATTTTGTGAGATAAATACCTTGTGGTTAAGGTATTTATCTCACAAAATAATAATAATAACAATAATAATAATAATAGTATTTAGTGAACACCACCTTCTTCAATTCAATTGGCCATCTAAATCATTTTTACATTAGACACTGAGGCAGAGCAGCCTGAAAATGAAACTTTTAAAACGTTTTTTTCATCCACACAACAAACAGAGAGGTGTGTAATAAAGTGCATCAAGAATATAAGGGAGACAGTTTAGCCATTTTTAATTAATGGAGGTT
The DNA here is from genome assembly GCA_036281575.1 of Ancherythroculter nigrocauda. NCBI lineage: Eukaryota > Metazoa > Chordata > Actinopteri > Cypriniformes > Xenocyprididae > Ancherythroculter > Ancherythroculter nigrocauda. Next base: position 51,473,683 of record VTFQ01000007.1, on the reverse strand, counting down.
ACGACCCTGGTTCATATAAATTCAGAGGAAAAGTCTACTGTGCACAGATTTAATTTGAACGATGTAAACCTCCTCACTGACTCACAGTGAATCACCCTGATGGTGTAACAGTAGTGTGTGTATCACATCAACACTCAGACCAAGTGTTTCAGATGAGAAAAGAGAAAACTCACAGTTCAGGTGACTCTCAGAAGATTGAATACTCTGTGCTGGCTGAAGACACTATAGTGTTTTCAATGTTGATGTGTTTGCAGAATATTAATATCCTGTTTGCATTTATATTCATGCATTTGAAATATGCTTTTATCCAAAGCGACTAGGATTGCCTTCAAGATATACGTTTTATCAGTTCATGAATCCATGGCCCATTGCTTTACTGTTTGAGCTACAGAAAATGTTTCTTTTTCAAACTTGTAAATATATAAATTTATATATTGTAAATATATAAAAATATTTAAAAAATGCAAGTTTACAGTCACTTTGTATTTTTATTCATAATAATAATAATTCAGTGATATATAATAATTAATAATGCATCATCCAATGTATAATTAAGGGAAGATTGATGTTATAGCAAAAAAAAAAAAAAAAAAAAAAAAAAAAAGAACTCCATAATAGATAAAACTTTTCTGAAAAAGTGCCTTTAATGTAAAAAAAAAAAAAAAAAAAACATTATGTAAATGTATGCATTTTTGTTAATTATTATTTAGTTGAAAAATGACAAATAATGACAAATCAAAATATAGCTGCAAGCAGCAATTAAGGGGCCAACCTTAAAGAAGGAATGATAAGGCAACATGGCTGGGAGCATCAGACCAACTGCAACAATGAGCAATTAATGGCTAAAAAATCACAAATGCAATCAGTAGTAATATGATTAATGGTTTATGTCTTTCAACCAATAGGTGGCACTGTGACCAAATTTATGTGGTGTGGTCAGATTAAGGTGACAATGACACACACAAAGTTTTGTGTCAATATGCCAAGCGTTGCAGAGATACATGAGCCTCAAGAGTCATTTTGGCATCATGCTATCGACTTTGTTGAAGCGGTATACGAAAATGGTTTTATATGTCAACACAAAATCCATAACTTTTTACATTATATTTTAAAGAATATAATAGAATACCATTATTTTAAATTGTAATAATATTTCACTGTATTGCTGTTTATGATGAGCTGAGACATTATTACAGAGGGTTTTTTTCACAGCCTACCTGACTGAAAGTCCTCATTAATATGCAAGTCATTTCAGGTCATTATTATGCGATTCTTTGGTCTTCTCAGGTGTAAATGGCCCATTATTCATGATGATTCACGCCTCCACACATACTGTGTTTCTTGACAAAAAGTGTCTTACAAAATTTAAATCTCTCTATTTTTTTTTTTTATATGAAAGAGTAGTCAGCATAATTTTTACATAATTCTGAAGCAAAAACTCTAGTCTACAACCTCCAATAACCAGAAGTCTTGTGAACACAGATTTAATATACTTTTTTTGGCCTTATTTCAGTGACTTAAGTTTTTTTTTTTTTTTCAATAACCACGCATAAACATTATTCCTTCAAAAATACAAACATGTACATACATGTTCCTCACATATTATGGTAGCCTAGTTTGTGCTAAATACAGTGTAATGACACTTGTGTCATTAATATGTTTATGAACAACTGAAAAAAGCACAAATGTCAGGGCATGTCAAAACTTCTCCAAGCCCCAAATCAGCCTCAGACTCCAAAGGGTTAAAGAAAATTAAAATGACAGACAAGACCTTCAGTCAACTATGCAAAATTGGTATCTATGGAATCACCCAAGGAATCTAATAAGACGAGTTTCATTACAATAGGCAAAACAATATGTTCATAACATAGCATTTTATGATAAATTTAAAATTGGAAAACTAGAAATTGTTCAACTCAACATACTGCGTCACATCCAAAGAGACCAGTTTTGTGAATTTAACCAAACCATTCAGAAGTTAAAAGCAAAAATGGCCATTTTCCATTTCTCCTGACCACCAAAACTGTGCATGTACCCTCAGGTCATGGTTGTCATAACACACACCAAGTTTGGTCAGAATACACTAAAGTGTCAGCCTGTTTTGGATTTATTCTGTTACTACTTTAATAAATGTCTCTGCACATGGATCATGGTGTCTTCTCCCTCGTGTCCTCCATGTTACAACAATCAAGATGTTAAATGATTAACTACAAGAATTATAATACATCAAATAAAAACACCAGTGACATCATTCCACAAGCCTTGTGAGCAGGACATAAACCATCACGAATGAAGTTGTATATGAAATATATCAATCGATTTTGCACTTCTGACTTACATTAAGAAATCACTGTCACTGATGTAATGCTGGAAGCTTACGCTGCTAATTTGAACCAATTATCGGAACAAAAATCAGGATGATGTGCATAATTCAATTATTTATCTCAGTCCAATATAATTAATCTGACTCCATTAAAGTTGTTGTTATTCTTTAACCTCTTCTTTAAAGGATAAAGTCTTTCTTAAAACTGATGATTTAACCTGAACTTTTAGATAACAAAAAATATAATCACTTCAGCTTTAAACATTATGCAGCAGCAAAAGGAAAGATTCTCAAAGCCTTTAAAGCAGGTAAAGTTATTTATTAAGTTACATGTTTAAATATACAGTCAGTAGAATTACTGTGCAATTAATGCACTGCTGTGCAGAAGTAACTGCCTTTCTTGTATAAGGTTACGCACCGGTGTGAGACACCAAAATCAACTGACAGCAAACAAAAAGACCATAAAACCTGAAGGCAAATGGGTTCTGATCAAGAGGAGAAGTGCATTAAAGATGCCATAGAATTGAAAATTGAATTTACCTCGGCATAGTTGAATAACAAGAGTTCAGTACATGGAAATGACATACAGTGAGTCTCAAACTCCATTGTTTCCTCCTTCTTATATAAATCTCATTTGTTTAAAAGACCTCCGAAGAACAGGCGAATCTCAACATAACAGCGAATCTGTTACGTAACAGTCAAGATCATTAATATGTATGACCCCAATATTTGCATATGCCAGCTCATGTTCAAGGCATTTGACAAGGGCAGCCAGTATTAACGTCTGGATCTGTGCACAGCTGAATCATCAGACTAGGTAAGCAAGCAAGAACATTAGCGAAAAATGGCAGATGGAGCGATAATAATTGACATGATCCATGATATCATGATGTTTTTAGTGATATTTGTGAATTGTCTTTCTAAATGTTTCATTAGCATGTTGCTAATTTACTGTTAAATGTGGTTAAAGTTACCATCATTTATTACTGTATTCACGGAGACAAGAGCCGTCGCTATTTTCATTTTTAAACACTTGCAGTCTGTATAATTCATAAACACAACTTCATTCTTTATAAATCTCTCCAACAGTGTGTAATGTTAGCTTTAGCCACGAAGCACAGCCTCAAACTCATTCAGAATCAAATGTAAACATCCAAATAAATACTATACTCACATGATCCGACGCATGCATGCAGTATGCATGACGAACACTTGGTAAAGATCCATTTTGAGGGTTATATTAGCTGTGTGAACTTTATTTATGCAATGTATTATAGAGTCGCGAGCTCAGGGGCGGGGAGCGCGAGGATTTAAAGGGGAAGCAGCCTGAATCGGTGCATTTCTAATAAGTTAAAAAAAAATGAATAAAAAAAAATCTATGGGGTATTTTGAGCTGAAACTTCACAGACACATTCAGGGGACACCTTAGACTTATATTATATCTTGTGAAAAAGCATTCAATGGCACCTTTAACATATTCATCTCAATGCATGTTTAAGCAGTACCTATTGGGACTCGTTCGAGTTAAAGCCGCATTTGGCCATTTAATGAAGATGATTGCGTTAAATCCAGCTTAGGTGTGGGTCTTAGTTTACCAAGTGTTAAATCCTCAAGCTTTTATTTTGGCTAGATTTTAAGTCTGTGTTTAATTTACAATGGTTTTATAAAGACTCGTTACTGATTAAAAAAACATAATAGGTCCTCTTTAATCAATTATTAGCTTTAATCAAGTCACGAAACCCATGCATTTGTGTCACAAACCATCAGGGGTTTGCAAAACCCCCCTTTTGGCATATCGCTGCAGTGTGGTTAGGACAAAGTGTAATGCTCTACACTACAGATGCTTTATCGCTGTTCATCTGAACTCAAGACTCTGGACTGAAGGCGCATCTTGACAATGAGATGGAGAGCTGTCCTTGAACGTCACCGGCCAGGAGGCAGAGAGCACCTGCCGTTCGACTGGCCAGATTGCTGAACCCTGTGAGGGCGCACATGTATGCAACACACAACCACACAACAATGCCCTCTAGAAAGGTCACTCGACTGTAGAGAAGAGGAGGAGCTCTCTCAGAAATACCATCAAATTATAAAGCAGCCATGTAAGAATGATGCAAGAGGTTTATTATTATACTATGGCGTCATGTTTTCCAATAAATGTAAAATCCCCTCATTCCTCTAGTAGAAGAATCTGTCTGCTCAGCTAAATGGTGCCCATCACCTAAAACATTCTTCCCTGAATATTACCCGCAGGTGTGGTGTTATTTTATTGAGCATACAGTACATGTATGTTTCATATTGTCCCGTTTCTTCCTGTAGGCAGCAGTTCCCAGCCTCTGGTTGTCTTACTGTTTTATATTTCAATTGTTTTATTCTCTAATTTACCAGTGGAGATGAAAGTTAGGTTACAGCCTTTATATATCGCCTTATAAAAGTCAGGCCATTTCACGTCATAAAATTTTGCATGTTCTGCATTTCATGCATTTCACATAATAGGCCTGTAGATAGACTTCATTTAACCATAAACGATAGTTTCATCAAACGGTAAATCAATATGCAGTACATAAATAAGAGTAAAATGACCACTAACCATTAATGCGACCTCCAGTGCTGCATGGTTTCGCGCAGTTCTTTGTAGTTGATTCACATCTGTTTTTTAAGCGGATTGCCAGAAAAACTGGCCGATTGCAGGGAAAGAACTAAGATGGTCTCCAGCTGGTTTTATAGCAAATCTTCATTGCTGTAATGTAGGGAATGGATGTGTGGATTTACATTGAAGGAGGGATCTGTGCCATATTTAGAGAGCAGAATATAACAGACTCGGGGGTGCAGGACTCTCACTTGGGATAGCAAGTTTTGCACAAACAAGCACCGTTCACATTTCCATCAGAAAATGGAAAAATCTAGTTATTAAACACTGTAGATATGCATGGAGTGGGGAAAAGTGAAGGTCTGCCTTGTTTCTGATGATCTGATGGGTCATAATGAGAGAAAGGAGGCGGAAATGTCTAAGAAAGACAGACAGATAAAGAAATGATAAAGACACAAAGTGTGAGGAGTATGTGAGCAGTGTGACAGCTCTCCAAATAAAACCATTCCACTCGACCAATTACACGGGTATCCCACATAGTACAACATGCCTAAAAATACTCAATAGCAAAGCCTCGACAGGACACATACTGTAGTTCTACCGTCAAGTCAGGGTAAAAATGAATCCCATGCTGTGCAGAAACAATTTCATGCCACCTAGTCACAGATTAAAGCAAAAACCAAGACAAACCCATAACACAGTTAAACGAATGTAAAGGCGTATGTTTTGTGTGTGTGAAGCACAAAAGGTATTTATGTCAAATCCAAGTTGTGTCTGTCCCAGATAAAAAAAAGAGGTTTTTGAGATGCTGTAGATATTATCTGACACATTCGCCATTTACCTGTGATCTCAAACCCCATACACTGTATTATTTTTGTTCACTCAACTTAACTTTTTGAGTTATTTTTTTTTTTGCTCTGAAGTTAAATTTACTTAATATTTCAACTTCAAGTTTTGTTGAGATAATTGACCCAACTATTTATTTCATGTAACCTGGACTTAAAAATTCATTGAAATACCATTATAAATGTAAGGTGAACTTACTTTTTCAAGTAGCCTGTACTAAAATTCAAGTTCATTTAACTTCATTTATCATTCTCTAAACAAGTTCAACCAAATAAAAATACATTTTTCCACATGAAATACTTCTGTTCAAACTGTTTCCCTTACAAATTAACAAATGTAAAGGACAAAACATGTTTAAACATCCAGTGTTTCTTTGTACTTTTTATATGACAGAATTAATGCATGGAAACTGTAAAAATAAATAAATAAATAAAATAACTGTAATATACACATAACACAACTAACACATATCTGCATAACACCCATCTCTACTTTCGCAATGTATTTTTTAGCGAATGTACTCTTGCATTGCAGGAATCAGCTCCAGTGTCCATGAACAGCCTCTCAATGACCTCAAAGGTGTACACATTTGAGGTTTTTCGGGTAGTTTAGCTTATGCTAAGTGCACAAAACAATTCCATCAAGTTGATAAGCGCATTTGGTACCTCAACAAAACTTCGTAGAATGACAATTGCTTCAATTACAAGAAATGCTGAAGAAGGCGGTGTCTTCATTGTGTTATGTCTGGCTGATTACCCTGTCAATGGCATAATGTCCACCTTTCATGCTCACAAACTGTTCATAAATTGGCATGAATGCATGGAACTGGAGGAAATGCATAGACTAATTACAGAGTAAATAACTCACCCACTCAGACATCATTTCCAAAATGAACTTGAAACATGAAATGATATGTGATTGAGCTTGTTTTTAGCAGCACTTAACTCAGTTAAATTTGCAGTTAGAATGTCTGTGGCCATCATAACACCTGCAGAAGAGGATCTGATGACTAATGATCCAGAAAGAAGGTGAAAAGAGGTGCAGGAGGCTGGAGAGTTCATATTAGTTCAGTCACAGAAAGATAATCTGTGTAGGAGTAAGTTGGTTTTGAAGCCCACTATTCAGAGGCTGAAAGTGTGGTTTCGTTATTCAAGTGTTGTACAAGTGTTTTTTACCGAATTAAGAGATCACTGTTTCACCTTAATAACTGCATGAAATTTAAATAATTTTTGGTTGCTTTTAGTCTGTCAGCTTCAATGTCATCACTTAAGGTAATAATATGTAACTTTAGGGTACTAATATGCACCTTTTAGGGGTAAATAAGACACAAAAGCATACCTTTTGAAGGGGTACCTTTTTTTTTTTTTTTGATAGTGTATATGATGAACCTTGACGCTATTAGAATCATGCATTCACAAAAGAATTAATGACTCTAAAAATAATTGCACTTTTTGGCCGATACATCGTTGCATCCTTACTAGAAAGCATTTGATTGGACAAAATTTCTACAGTGCAATACTTCACCGATGTATCAGCCAAAAAGTGCAATTATTTTCACTATCAGACATCGGACAATTGTTTAATAACAGCTGATGATCAGGGCCGATTATATCCTGTCATTCAAAAAAGGGTGGAAAAACATGTCAGACTGCAATTTAGAGCTGTCAACAATAATGCATTAACAGTTAAAGAAACAGCAAGGTTAAAGCAGGCTCTATTTGACCCTATGAACCACCGTAGTTTAAGTCAGGGTTGCCAAGTCCACAGTTTTTCCCTACACCAAACAGTATTCGTAGCGCCTTCCATCCAATAATAGCGAAGAGCTTTGTGCTTTTGTTACATCTGATGAGCTACAAATTCTCAGCTTTCAATCTCTGTCCATTTTATCGCAAAATTCAAACAATAAATGGCGTTTTGACGCTCTTAAATGTGAAAGATTTCTGCAGCGCGGAGCACAAGTCTTTTCTTCCACTTTAATACAAGTTATAGCACGAAAAAACATGCATGAACATTAAAAGGTATGTTGAAAGATACAGTACAACTTACTCAAATTAATCATTCTCTTGCAATCACTCAATCAGTGTTTCAACCGCAAAAAGACATCAATACAGTCAAAACAGCTTTTGAACAATGTGGCACTTAATGTTGCATTTCCCTCAGGAAAGTCCAATGTTATTAGCTGTATAGCTACACTAGAGAGGAGCTTATTTACTGTTAATTACATATGCATGTTTTAATAAATGTGTCATTAAGACTACTTTCTAGAAAGATAAAGTCCTTTTGCTCCTAAAATATAAACAGCATCTGTCATGCTCTTTAGATTACATTTTTAACACTCTATAAAATAAATACATTTTTAACAAAATCATCAAACTCATCATTGTTAAGGGATTAGTTCATCTGTGTTTATAAAGCATATACATTTACATTTTTTTTTTAGAAAATGACTGATGGTTTCGCTAGATAAGACTCTTATTTCTCGTCTGGTATCATTTAAAGCTCTTTGAAGCTGCACTGAAACTGTAATTTGGACCTTCAACATGTTGAACCCCAGTGAAGTCCACTATAAGGTGAAAAATCCTGGAATGTTTTCATCAAAAACCTTCATTTCTTTTCAAATGAAGAAAGAAGGACATGAACATCTTGGATGACATGGGGGTGAGTAAATTAGCAGGAGAATTTTATTTGAAAGTGGACTAATCCTTTAAGGTCCCGATATACTGCTGTGACATCATTTCAAACAAAAAAATGCCAAAACGAAGAATGTTTGGAGTTTGAAACAAAACGTTCCAGAAAAGTCTGCTCCTCCTTGTAAACACCTTCAAACTACCATTGGTCAATGACAATGACGTAATAGGTGGGTGTGGTTCTGAAGCTCCGCCTTATTTGACATGGAAATCTGGTTCATCTATTCTTTTCAGTCTGTCGAGGTAAAAACATGAAGACACTGGAGAGCTGCTTTACAGTGGAGTGCTGGATTGCAGAGCTGGTGCAAATGCATCCACATTGCTATAATCAGATGCTTTCTTAACTACTGTTTTCTCACCGATGTGTTTGTTTTGTTTTTGAAAGGAAATCACACAGCGCATATTCTCTCTCAGCAGTGTGGGCGGCGGTGGGATGTGTGTTAACAGTATACCGCTGCTCACATATTTCAAACTTCTTTTTACAAATAAGCGAAGAACTTTGCTGTGAGTATAAACCAGGCCTAATGAAATCAACTGACAGGGCTGTCACATTAGTTTTACAATCTCATGCTTAAATTATGAAGTTCTCCAACCTTTTTCAGTGACTGCTGTTCACAACCAGTTGTGTGTGACACTCTAATTAGGTCAAGTGGTTTCACTAGACTCTGCGGGACCACTGTGTGTCAGTACCTGAGCCGTCCTCGGCCCGCGGTGACCCGTCCTGAGTGCCACCCATCACTCACAGGTACAGCTGGGTTTGGAGTGACCTACCCTGACCTCTCTCTCCCGTCGACACATTGACACGCTGACAAACACGCGGCCACAATGCACCGCTGCCTGTATTACACTCCCACGCTCTGCAGTCGGGCATGGTGGGTTATGACAAATCCATTACTCACAAATGCTTGATGGATATTCATGTTGCATATGATAAATAACAGAGGGATGAATCATGTCAAACATGCAGGGGGAGAAATTGTGGCATAGAGGTTATTTAAATAGCAGATAAAGATGCCTTTTTAAAAAAAAAAAAAAATAGCTCTGCAAAATAATGCAAAAAGGAAATTTGAATAACAGCTTGTGTTTGATCAAAGCTTACCATTGGGACAATGATGTAGCGGATTTGCTATTGTCAGAAATTGAGGACTGATCATTTGCACATAAGCATGAGTGTTGAACACTCAATCCGAAAACCAGTTCACTTATGAGAACAAAACTGGGTACTGTCGCATTTGCAAATACGATGTGGCCAACCAATTTTGTCGGAAAGCAAAAAATATCAAACATGAAAAAAAGTGAGTTCTCCCAGAAAGTATCATTTGGTCAACATTAACTCACCCTCATGCTGTGTTGCTAACTATTTTCAATGAAAAGTAGCTAAAGCCTGTTCAAATTTAGCTAAATGTTGCTAGATGACGTAATGCACCAACTCTCTGCACTTTATGTCACTTCACATCTGTTTTTACATCTACAGTATATAGCCAAATATACAACGGAAAGAGTATGATATAGTGACTGACTACATGTTAACCAGCAATCAAAAAGTCTTTTGAAAAAAAAGAAAGAAAAAAAAGTCGCTAAAGGGTCTGAAAAATCTATAGCGACTAAGTCGCTAAATTGGCAACACTGCCCTCATGTATTGTGGAAGAATGATATAAATATTAAAGGTGCCATAGAATGAAAAATTGAATTTATCTTGGCATAGTTGAATAACAAGAGTTCAGTACATGGAAATGACATACAGTGAGTCTCAAACTCCATTGCTTCCTCCTTCTTATGTAAATTTGATTTGTTTAAAAGACCTCCGAAGAACAGGCGAATCTCAACATAACATCGACTGTGACGTAACAGTCGGGATCATTAATATGTATGACCCCAATATTTGCATATGCCAGCTCATGTTCAAGGCATTAGACAAGCCAGTATTAACGTATTAATGTGCACAGCTGAATCATCAGACTAGGTAAGCCAGCAAGAACAATAGCGAAAAATGGCAGATGGAGCGATAATAACTGACATGATCCATGATAACATGATATTTTTAGTGATATTTGTGAATTGTCTTTCTAAATGTTTCGTTAGCATGTTGCTAATGTACTGTTAAATGTGGTTAAAGTTACCATCGTTTCTTACTGTATTCACGGAGACAAACTTCATTCTTTATAAATCTCTCCAACAGTGTGTAATGTTAGCTTTAGCCACGGAGCATAGCCTCAAACTCATTCAGAATCAAATGTAAACATCCAAATAAATACTGTACTCACATGATCCGACGCATGCATGCAGTATGCATGACGAACACTTGGTAAAGATTCATTTTGAGGGTTATATTAGCTGTGTGAACTTTGTTTATGCAATGTATTATAGAGTCGCGAGCTCGAGGGGCGGGGAGCACGAGCATTTAAAGGGGCCACAGCCTGAATTGGTGCATATTTAATGATGCCCCAAAATAGGCAGTTACAAAAATGAATTAAAAAAAAAATAAAAAATTGAGCTGAAACGTCACAGACACATTCAGGGGACACCTTAGACTTATATTACATCTTTTGAAAACGTGTTCTACGGCACCTTTAAGCCATTTCAGGAGGCTTTTACCCAACACCATTTTTAACTAAAAACAAAAAACTTTATGCGTTTTTGGGCATTCATTTACATGACAACAGCATTTTGCGGATTTTAATATGACTGTTAATCATCTCCATGTAAACTACAAAAAATGCAAATTTGTGAATACAGTGATGCCATGCGCATGCGTGTTCAGCGTGTATAGTGTACAAAGTGACTTGCAGCAGAATACAGAGTTTTAGTCATTTTAGCAACTCTGTGTGAGAAGGAATCGTTTTGACAACGGTGTCGCCTCTACATAAAATATGCTAAAAAAAAGTAAAAAAAACTTTTCCGTGTTTAGTATATAGTTGACGTAAATGTACCCTCAAGCAGATAGTTGTGCATTAGGCCCTTTAAGGTCAGATCACACAGGAAGTAGTATCAGAAACAGGAAGTAGTCAGTGGTAAGTTGAGGAGCAAATCATCACCAAACTCTTGAATAACACAATTCCAGTTGGATTTTCACTGAAAAGGGAATTCCAACACAAAAACATCTTCTCTTCAGGAGCAGGTTTGAGTGAATATGAATATGTTTTTAATCTTCTTCTCTGCCTGTTGCACCACCGTGGAGGATTATTCTCATTTGAGAAGCAAGCGTAGCTGGATGTTTGTTGAAGAAGTGTTATTAAATGTTTTCCATGCCAAAATTAATTATGTATCCCTGAAACAATCCTTTACCAAAAACATACATTTGAAATACTTTTATTTGAAACACTTGTCAGTATTTGTTTGTTTGTCTTTTGGTTCAACAGAACATTTATCTTCCACTGATTTTGTAGGTGGATCTCTCATCTATAGACGCTTGTTTCAGCCATCAAATAAAAAAAATAAATAAATAAATAAAAAAGGTAATTGCAACTTTTTATCTTACAATTCTGACTTAACTTGCGATTGTGACTTTTTTTTTCTCAGAATTGTGAGTTACTACGGAAGAGGATTAGGGCCAAGCAATAATTTAAAAAAACATCTCGAGATTAAAGTTGTTAAATTTCAAGAAAAAACTTGTTAAATTTCGAAAAAAAAAAGTCGATATAAAATGTTGAGAATAAAGTCATTAAATTACGAGAAAAAAGTCGTTAAATTATGAGAACAAATTCATAATTTAATGAATTTGTTCTCGTAATTTAACAACTTTTTTCTCGTAATTTAATGACTTTATTCTCATAATTTAACGAGTTTATTCTCAACATTTTATCTCGACTTTTTTCTCGAAATTTAACGAGTTTTTTTCTCGTAATTTAGCGAATTTGTTCTCGTAATTTAACGACTTTTTTCTTGTAATTTAATGACTTTATTCTCATAATTTAACAAGTTTATTCTCAACATTTTATCTCGACTTTTTTCTCGAAATTTAACGACATTTTTCTCATAATTTAGCGAATTTGTTCTCGTAATTTAATGACTTTTTTCTCGTAATTTAACGAGTTTATTCTCAACATTTTATCTCGACTTTTTTCTCGAAATTTAACGCGTTTTTTTCTCGTAATTTAGCGAATTTGTTCTCATAATTTAACAACTTTTTTCTCGTAATTTAATGACTTTATTCTCAACATTTTATCTCGACTTTTTTCTTGAAATTTAATGAGTTTTTTTCTCGTAATTTAGCGAATTTGTTCTCGTAATTTAACGACTTTTTTCTCGTAATTTAATGACTTTATTCTTGTAATTTAACGAGTTTATTCTCAACATTTTATCTCGACTTTTTTCTCGAAATTTAACAAGTTTTTTTCTCGAAATTTAACAACTTTAATCTCGAGATGGTTTTATTTTTTTATTATTGCTTGGCCCTAATCCTCTTCCGTAAGTTACAAAGTCAGAATTGTGAGATATAAACTCCCAATTCTGAGAAAAAAAAACAATGGTCTTTTTCCCTCACAACTGGACTTTAATAATATGCAATTCTGACTTTATCCCCTGGTTTCACAGACAAGGCTTAAGCTAGCCCTAGACTAAAATGCATGTTTGAGCTGTTTTACCTCAAAGTAACATATCTTAAAACATGCAATTCTGCAATTCTGACTTTATAACTCGCAAGTGCGTTTACATCTCGCAATTCTGAGAAAAAAAAGTCAGAACTGTGAAATAAAAAGACACAATTTCCATTTTTTTTTTTTTTTTTTTTATTTAGTAGTGGAAACGTGCTTCCATACGAATAAACTAATGAAGAGTGATTATCTCTTTTTTTCCAGATTTTGTGTACATGGTGAAATTGTAGTTAGTCTGGAACTTTTGTTAACAGACTTTGTGTCAAACGTGACATTAACAAACTGGAAAACCTCTCATTCCATATTGTTGTTTAAGAAGGTGGTAACAGCAGTATAAACAGACAGTGACCTTAAAATATGAAGTTTAAAGTAATCAGCTTACTTAATGCTTTCTATTAGTTCTGTTTTATTCGACTTTAATATCTGAATGTCATCAAGAAGAAGAAACCAATAAAGTAGCAGAAGTAGGATAATCCTAACAGTGATTTGTAATGTGTAGCTTCTGAAAACATCAGTGCTATATTCAGTGTACAACATACAGAAAACCAGAGCTGTGTTTCCCAAAAGCATTGTAACCTAAGTAGATTGTAGAGAGCATTGAAGCATATGGTGCTTTTGGGAAACACAGCCCTGATGCTGAGCTTCTGTCTCCCATTCACTGAAAGTTGAAGGAAATTTATAACACCAAGCTCCACAAAAGTATCATAAAACTAGTCCATACAACTCGTACACTATATTTCAAGTCTTCTGAAATCAGGTACAGACCTACACCGATCAGACAACATTATGAGCACCGACAGGTGAAGTGAATAACACTGATCATCTCTTCATCACGGCACCTGTTAGTGGGTGGATATATTAGGCAGCAAGTGAACATTTTGTCCTCAAAGTTAATGTGTTAGAAGCAGGAAAAATGGGCAAGCATAAGGATTTGAGTGAATTTGACAAGAGCCAAATTATGATGGCTAGACAACTGGGTCAGAGCATCTCCAAAACTGCAGCTCTTGTGGGGTGTTCCTGGTCTGCAGTGGTCAGGATCTATCAAAAGTGCTCAGAGGAAGGAACAGTGGTGAACCGGTCATGGGCGGCCAAGACTCTGAAGTGGTCTGATCCAACAGACGAGCTCCTGTAGCATTACTTTCTGCAGCATCTCATTTTGTAACCATTACAAAGAATGATTCAGTTATTCAGCTCTTTCCCTGCTTGCAATAAAGTTGGTGACGATCTTAAATCGTGATTTTTAGCTGGTCACCAATCATGGCTTAGCTGGTCAAGCATATTGCTATTTAATCCAGTATAAACTGCTCTGAGCATTTTTTTATTTTTTTCCTCAGATGCAAGTCTGATGAGCTGAAAATGAATCGATTTAAACTTTAAAAAAAACATTAATAAGAGACAAATATGCTACATACTGTGGGCGAAATGGTAAATGAGAAACACGTGAAAAAAAAGCTAATACACGTGAACGCACTTAAAATAGCAGAGTCCAGTGTTCTTTGTAATTGATATCACAAACTTGATAAGATGAAACTTTTTGATTAATTTCAAAGAAAGTTAAGCCATGTTAATAATAGCAAATGCAAACAGTCTATATACAGTACAAAAAATAACTCAGGGTTTAAATCCATGTATGCAACTATGGTAACAGGCTGTGGTCATAACAGTGGTTGAAGTCATATTATTAATTTTCCTGAATTAAAATGCATGTTCTTGCATCTAAAAAAGAACACTCAACCATAGGAATTAATTACCAATTGTAGCACAATCCTAGAAATAGGCAGATACATGTGAGGATCGTTTCAAGGAAGTTCTGCACATCTGAACACGGCCGTTACAACCTTAAGTGTCTAATATAAACACTTCTGAGAATAATGACAGCCCTTTGCACAAAAAAAAATAGGAGTGGAGTATCCTTCATAATGATCATTCTTTAATGGCTCACTGAGAAATGAGTTAACGTCATTTTTAATGCTGTGTGCTTCAAGCAATGAAGATTTTCTATAAGGAGAGCAGAATGCATTTCGCTTTCTATTGGAGTGTATCTTCATCCTGATAAAGGAGAAAAATAAATAAATAAATAAAAAGAAGAAGAAGCTTAAACCAGCTGCTTTTCCAGCCCAAAACCATCAAACTGGACCTGAAAACAACCTAGGCTGGGATTTGAAAGTCTGACCACATTAAACCCTCATTTATCTCCATTGAAATGATATTGAAGTGTTGAATCCACAGATAGCTTTTATGTATTCTGCTCTGGAGAAATCAGCATTATTTGATCTAACAGAACCTCACTGAGGGGAAAAACGAGAGAAAGTCCTCCTTCTAAAAACAATACGTGAGCTTTGCCAGATAAAACAGCAGTCGGATTGATAAGGAACGGCTGAGCTCTCTGTTGAAAATGAGAGATTGTGGCAGTTGTCTGATGGGTATATTTATCAAAACTAGGCCTCCTCAGGTTAGAGCATTTTAAGTGAACCTGTGTGTGTGTGTGTCGGGATGTGCCAGCAGCGTGCCATTTCCGAGGGAGGATCGCTGTGTCGCCGGGGACCCTGGATACAAAAGTCTTCAGTCAATCGACCTCACCGAAGAAGTTTCCTACTTTTAATGCTTTTGCAGCTGATAATTTTGCATTTAAGAACCAGTTTCGGACAAAAGTAGCCATGTTTTCCATGGAAGAAGCTAATTAGTGAATAGATTGGATGCCAGACCTGTTTTCCTATTTCCTCGGTAGTGGAGGTATATATAGAGGTGAAGGGAATGAATGAAGGAAAGTCCCATGAGATGAGATCGTGCTATTATTGGATGTGATTGGTTATGATTGGTTTGTGCAATAAATTCCATCTCTTGTTTTTGTGTGCATTCACAAATCAGTCTAAATGAACAAAATGATGGTGTTAATGGGAAGACTAATTAAAAAGCAAGTTAACAGCTCAGCCAATTAGATGTTATTACTTTTTCACATCCAAATCTGACTTGAAATGGCCTGAAAACACGATGACTGTGGGGTTTCAGTGAGCAATCAGCTTGGTGAAATTAAAGGTACTGGCTTAAGTTATAATTTTGGAATAAATGTAAAAAATGCTTAAAACACTTGATGAGATTTATACTTGGTTTTCATTAATAGTGTATTTAATGTTCTATTTATGTAGAATTCAAAAATAGAATAGTTTTTGGTTTCTGGAACATGAATTTAGTTTCATCTGCAGTATGTCCAAGATTGTGATAAATTTGTGCATCTATCAGTGCTCAGATTCAGCATTACTTTCCATCCACCCAATCAATCCTTCCGTCCACCTGTCCGTCCGTCCGTCCATCACTAAAGTGACAGGTGATATTGCCCATAAAGGTAAATTATTATTATTATTATTATTATTATTATTAAAGTGTTGACCAATTTGAGATTTAAAAACAAAAAACCAATGCATTTGAATGAGTTTTATGTTTGAATAAGATATTGAGCCAAAAGATGTCAGATCAATGTTGGATATTGCTGTTTTAATGCTGCGGGAGACACTGAAATTATGTTGATTCAGAATATTTTGCTATCGGTTTGATCAGAGTTGATTTACACATGCAATAAATAAACATAGTGGTACGAAAATACTCAAAACAAGTCAAAATGAGAAAGAAATTACCAAGGGGAGCAAGTGGAGCCGTGTCTGATTTCCAAGCAATGTTAGCTTGTTTGCATTGATGTGGAATTGATTCACATTGCAGGTGTGCGTATTTTAGTTGTTTTACATTGGCTAAATGTTAAACCTTCTTGCAACCCAAGGCCATGTATTATTTATTATGATATTGCTGATGTATTATGGTTCTCTGATGTTTTATTTTGTCCATAATGGACAAAACAAAAACAGAAAATGTCAAATGAGGTGAGGTTATTTAACATAAAAATGTTTTTCTCACTGCATTTCCATCAAGAATAACTATATGTCATGATCACCAGTTGGAGTGCCCTATTTAGCCACCAGAGGGCACTCCAACCCTCCAACACACTTTTGGACTTCATTTCCCATAACCCACTTCCCGGACTCATTATCTCTTCATTGCACCAGCTGTCTTGAATTTTGTCATTAGTGTCTGTATTTATACTGAGTTGTTTCTGCCTTTGTTTGTGGATTGTTAATTTGTGTTACGTGCACTTTGTATTCCTGGTTTTCTGTTTAATGTGGACTGTTCTGTGGAGTTTGAGCCTGTTTCTGGAATACGATTTTGGATTGTCCTATTAAAAGCTGCGCTTGGATCTTACCTTCTCGTCTTTGTGCATCACGTGACACTATATTGTGATCTATACTGTAAACGTTAAACCATCCTGTAACATTTTAATCCACCCATTCTTGGTTTCTTCCCACTTTTATGAGTTTTTTTAATGCAACTTTTATGAGTAATATGAACTGAAAGGTAATCATGGTAAATCATTGGGTTGTTTACTCATAAAATTACTATATATAACCTCCCGGTCGGCAGAATGTGAGGCAGGTCAACTAATTGAACGGATCTGTAAATTGCAAAGTTCAGATGGCTGCAAAGTCAACAAAACAGGCTGTGCTTCAAACAACCGTTTGACATTACCACTCTTAAATCGCACGTCACTTTTTAGAAAGACAACACCACGTCATGCTCTTTTCCTCAGCCAAACTCAGACGTGTGTTCAGGAAGGTGTTGCGCTCAGTTCCCATAGGATATTAAACACTCTCATTATCCAGATTTTATGTAGAGATCATAAGTACCCTTAATTGTCGGAAAGTAATTGGTTGCTAAGCAACTGTTTAAACTGTTCCCTCTCGCTTGTGTTATTTTGGGTCTCTGTGCTCACGGGTTACTGAAGTGACTCATACTCACTATATGAAATTACATTTACCTATTAGGTCGGTCCGAGTTAAGAGACTATACTGCTCTCCGTGACTGCGGCGCTAATTAAAGGCCCGTTAGAATCACCTGTATGTGAAAGCTTGACATGTGAACGCCTGAGACACTTAACACTTATCTTTACTGATCATTGTGTTGAAAATATCATTTCCAGAAGAAGCAAATAAGCCCTGATAATGCAATCTTATAATACTGTACTAATACTAATAAAGAAATAAATATAGGTAACACATTACAATAAAGTCCCATTAGTTAATGTTAATGCATTAACTAACATTAACAATAAACAATTCATTTGATACGGTATTTATTCATTTTTAACACAAATACATTAGTTCATGGTCAATTAAATAATATCATAATGCAATGTCCATAAGGGCAGCCAACATGGATATTATGGTTTTTCTCAGTCGCTTTGGCACATTTCTCAGATCAGAACTGAAATTCTCAAAACCACCACATCATCTAGTCACTTGTGCACATCATAAAAGCAGTTTCTCATTCTTTTGAACAAATTGCACATGCTTTAGTATATTCAGGCAATTGATTATGTACAATTGCCTGCTATTTCCTACATTATCAACTGCTAATGTCATGTTGCTCAAAATGTGTAATATATTTCTCTGTTGAATAATCTTACCCCTCAAAACATTAGTTCATCACATAAGTCATTAAATGCAAAATGGTTGACCTAGTTATCATAATGTGTCAAGTATATCATCTATGCATTTCAATTAGACTTTTTGTGTCCTGAATTGATGAATTTTGCAGGTGAATCCTGATTTTCACTAATGTATTCAGGGGAATGTAAAGCATTAGATAAACCAATGACCCAACCAGTTCTCTAAAGCAGCTAAAAGATGCATGTCATGAATCTTCAGTTGGAAAGCATATATAGACAGAGCACAACACAAGAGTTTCAGCAGTGTGCACTGTACTCTAATATGGTATGCATGCTATAATCTTAATATTACAGTAGCATTTTTACACTTACAGTAGTATAGGCTAAATGAACTTTATACAGATACACTATATCACACACATACACATGAATACATATATACAGTTACTGTAATTTGTTGACAGACCAACAGTTAATACAAAACTGTGTGTCTTTTGCAGTCTCCCATATACAGTAATGTGTCCATTTGTACTGTTAAAATTGATATATGCCATACAGAAAAAGTGCAGTCTTGTGCAGTTTCAATCACTGTCATAGTTTACATCTGAAATATTCATAGTGACAGTATAGCTAAGCACTTTGACTATCTTGTTCGAGTACAATGACACAAGGACTTGTCATTCTGATGGCACTGATATGTACATTGACAAACATACTTGCTTTTGAGAGATGAACTAAGGATTCTGAGCAAGTTACAGGCTTTTGCAGGTAATCCAAAATGTTGTGCTGTTTGTACGAATTGTTTCGAGAAATGAACATACTGTTTTGCAAATTTTAAGGATGATTCGAGAAATGTGCCAAAGGGACTGAGGAAAACTGTAAAATCACAAAGAATTAGATTATTATCTGAAGTGGGCAGAGTGTTCAACAACATGCATAATATATTCAGAAAACCTATAAATAAAACAAATAAATAAATAGCATACTACTTACTAAAACGGTTTGATTGGACACACAGCCTTTTACATCAACAACAAAAGATATGAGAAATAATTATTCCTCCCTTTAAAGGTAGATAAGCTTATTAATTATCTCTTATTGTAGTATTTATGCATTTATCATTGTTTTCATTGTTATCAGAAAAGACTTGCCACCCGTTTTGGGGTCGTGACCCACAAATTGAGAATCACTGCTGTGTCACTTTGGATAAAGTGTCTGACAGATAAATTATAATGAATAATGGGTAACACTTTACTTGAAGGGGTGTGCATAAGACTGACATGACACCTGTCATGAATATGAAGGAGGTTTTATGCATGTTTATGACAACTGTCATTAAATGTCATTCGCTCAATTATGTCATTTTTAATGCAAAGATGACATTGTTTGAGATGTCTTTGTTACGACAACTTGACATAAACCAACACATCATAACCTGTCAGTGTCTTTGTCATGACAACTTGACATTAGCAAAACATCATAACCTGTCATAAACATGACATAGCAGATTAATTATCAAACTTAAAAAACTACTTAGCTTTATGGGTTAACATTACATTACATTATTTTGGTAACATTTCAGTATAGGGAACACATACAGTCCAGAAGTTTGGAACCACTAAGATTTTTAATGTTTTTAAAAGAAGTTTCGTCTGCTCACCAAGGCTACATTTAATTAATTAAAAATACAGTAAAAACAGTAATATTGTGAAATATTATTACAATTTAAAATAACTCTTTTTTTATTTGAATATATTTGAAAAAGTAATTTATTCCTGTGATGCAAAGCTGAATTTTCAGCATCGTTACTCCAGTCTTCAGTGTCACATGATCCTTCAGAAATCATTCTAATATGCTGATCTGCTGCTCAAGAAACATTTAATATGTACAATTGTACAAAATATTTGTGTACAATATTTTTTTTCAGGATTATTTGATGAATAGAAAGTTCAAAAGAACAGTGTTTATCTGAAATCTAATCTTTTGTAACATTATAAATGTCTTTACTGCCATTTTTGATTTATTTAATGCATCCTTGCTGAATAAAAGTATTCATTTCTTTAATTTCTTTTCAAAAAATAAAAATAAAAATTCTTACTGACCCCAAACTTTTGAACGGTAGTGTATAATGCTACAGAAGCTTTGTATTTCAGATAAATTCTGTTCTTTTGAACTTTCTATTCATCAAGGAATCCTGAAAAAAAAAGTACACAACTGTTTTCAACATTGAAAATAATCATAAATGTTTCTTGAGCAGCAAATCATCATATTAGAATGATTTCTGAAGGATCATGTGACACTGAAGACTGGAGTAACGATGCTGAAAATTCAGCTTTGCATCACAGGAATAAATTACTTTGTCAAATATATTTAAATAGTACACAGTTATTTTATATTGTAATAATATTTCACAATATTACTGTTTTTACTGTATTTTTAATTAAATAAATGTAGCCTTGGTGAGCAGACGAAACTTCTTTTAAAAACATTAAAAATCTTAGTGGTTCCAAACTTTTGGACTGTACTGTATATAAACGATTAACTATGACTTTTCCCTCAATAAACTCTTAATTTACTGCTTATTTGTAACGAATCATCACTCGGGCATTGATCCATTTGCATGCTTTATTAGAAGAATCGTAGTAATACAGGCAGGGTCAGACAGGAGCAAACTGGTATGTGAGGAACAGGCAGAATCGTGGTCAGACAGGCAGTAAGTCAGGGCTGGCAGATAACACTCACAGAAACGGGAAAACAGGCAGACGTCAGTGGTAGGCGGCAAAGGATCGTAGACGGGTATACAGGCAGACAGCAACAAGTAATCAAACAGGAAATAACGCTCGGAATTGTTCACCACGGCAAAACAAGACTTTGCGTCTGACAGGTGGATACGGCAGTCTTTTATAGTCCGGGTAATGTGATTCAGCTGCAGGTGTAATCAGTCCAAGGTACGGGCTTATGGGAAATGTAGTGTGGGTGAGTGTGTGTGCTAATATTCGGGTGATGGTTCCCTCCGATGGCCAGAGGAGGGAATCACGGAGTTCGTCTCCGTGACAGAGCCCCCCCCCCTGCGAGCGCCTCCTGGCGCGAGGATGCTGGCGACGTCGCGGTCTTCCTCGAGGACGAGGGGCTGGCTTATCCGGATGGTTCGTGTGGAACTCTGCCACCAGGCTGGGGTCTAGGATATCATCCGAATTGACCCAGGAGCGTTCTTCCGGACCAAACCCCTCCCAGTCAACTAGGTACTGGAGTGTGCGACCGCGACGTCTGGAATCCAACAATTCTCGGACCCGATAGATCTCCTCACCGTCGACCAAGACGGGTGGGGGGCCCTCGTCACTGGACCTCTCCTCCCCCTCCTCGTGGGGGCCATCGGCGGGTTTGAGCAGGGACATATGGAAAGTGGGAGAAATACGATAATGGTTAGGTAATGCCAAACGGAATGAGACTGGTGTTATCTGGTGCGTGATTTGAAAAGGGCCAACGTACCTTGGACTTAACTTCTTACATGGGAGTCACAGGCGCATATCTCTTGTGGATAGCCATACCCACTGACCAGGGCGGTAAAGGGGTCCGAGGCGACGGTGGCGGTCAGCTTGTTCCTTCTGACGGCGAACAGCGTGTTGCAGGTGTGTGTGCGCTCTATCCCAGGTGGCTTCGCTACGGTTGAGCCAGTCGTTGACAGCTGGTACGTCGGTGGGCTCACCAGACCAAGGGAACAGGGGCGGTTGGAAGCCCAGGACACATTGGAACGGGGTTAAGCCGGTTGCTGGTTTACGGAGAGAGTTCTGGGCGTATTCAGCCCATAGGAGGTACCGGGACCAGTCGTCTTGATTGCCGTTGCAGTATGATCTGAGGAAGCGGGTGAGTTCTTGGTTAAGACGTTCGGTCTGCCCGTTGGACTGTGGATGGTACCCGGATGTGAGACTGACATTGATGTTTAGTGCTTGGCAGAAAGCGGACCACAGGCGAGATGTGAATTGCGAACCTCGGTCTGACACAATGTCCTCGGGTAATCCATATATACGAAACACCCACTGGCAGAGGTGTTCGGCAGTCTGCATAGCGGTGGGTAGTTTGGGTAATGGGATCAGACGACATGCCTTGGAGAAGCGATCTACTACTGTGAGTATGGTGGTGTAGCCGTTGGAAACAGGGAGATCAGTTATAAAGTCGACTGCGATGTGGGACCAAGGACGCTGGGGCACGGGTAGAGGATGCAGCAGACCGGCTGGGAGCTGATGAGAGGACTTATGACGGTTACAGATCGAGCAGGCTTTGACAAACTGAGTAGTGTCTCTCGCTAGGGAAGGCCACCAGAAGCGGTTCTGTATGACTTGTATGGTAGTGGTGATGCCTGGGTGACCGACTGCTGGGGAGTTGTGAACCATCTCCAGTATCCGGGGGCGCAGAGCCGGTGGTACAAATGTTCTCTCCGGAGGACATTCTCGAGGGACCTCGATCTCTGCGTTGGCCTGTTCCAGTTCGGTCATAACGTCCCACTGTACAGGTGCGATAACAAGAGAAGATGGAATTATGGTTTCTGGGTCTTTGTGTTCTTGCTCACCTTCAAACTGACGCGAAAGGGCATCCGCTTTGGTGTTTCTTGAGCCGGGTCGATAAGTCATGGTGAAGTTGAAGCGTGAGAAGAAAAGGGACCATCGGGCCTGACGGGGGTTCAATCTCTTGGCGGTACGGAGGTATCTTGTGGTCCGTTAGTATGACAAACGGATGCACGGCTCCTTCCAGCCAGTGACGCCACTCCTCAACAGCCGCTTTCATGGCCAGCAACTCCCGATCCCCGACATCGTAATTTCGTTCAGCAGCATTCAGTTTTCTGGAATAGTAAGCACAGGGAAACATTTTAGGAGGATTACCTTGACGCTGGGATAGGATGGCGCCGAGACCTGTGTTAGATGCGTCCACCTCGACTATGAATGGCAGTGACGGGTCGGGGTGGTGCAGTATGGGCGCGGAGGTGAAGCGTTCCTTGAGCTGTTGAAAAGCGTGTAAGGCCTCAGGGGTCCATCTGAGTTGACTCTGACCTTTTCTGACCATACCTGTAAGAGGGTTGGCTATGGAACTGAAGTTGCGGATGAAGCGCCTGTAGAAGTTTGAAAAGCCCAGGAATCGCTGCATTTCTTTGACAGTCTGGGGCTGCGGCCATTTCAGGATAGTGTTTACCTTTCCCTCATCCATGGCGACGCCCTCGGGGCTGATGATGTACCCCAGGAATGAGATGGAGGACTTGTGGAAATCGCACTTCTCAGCCTTGGCATAGAGTTGATACTGGATGAGGCGATTGAGAACCTGTCTGACCTGTTGCACATGCTCCTGCATGGTATCGGAGTAAATCAGGATATCGTCTATGTAAACAATAACAAAACGGTTAAGCATATCTCGGAACACGTCGTTTATGAACGACTGGAAGACAGACGGACTATTAACAAGCCCGAAGGGCATAACGAGATATTCGTAGTGTCCGGTGGCCGTTGAGAAGGCGGTTTTCCATTCGTCACCCTCCCGGATGCGAAGTAGGTTATAGGCACTCCGTAGATCGAGCTTGGTGAAGAATTTGGCTGTTCGGAGCTGTTCCAAGGCTGCAGGCACTAAGGGCAATGGGTAGCGAAACTTGACAGTTATATCATTGAGACCACGATAATCAATACAGGGACGCAGACCTCCGTCCTTTTTACTCACGAAGAAGAAGCCCGCTGAAGCGGGTGACGTGGAAGGGCGGATGAATCCTTTCGCCAGTTCCTCCTCGATGTATTTCTTCATGGATTCTGACTCAGGTTGGGAGAGCGGGAAGATACGGCCCCTAGGAGGTGTTGTTCCTGGGAGGAGATCATATGAGCACAGTCATATGGGCGATGCGGTGGTAATTGTGTGGCGCGTACTTTGCTGAATGCCAGCGATAGATCCTGATAATCTGAGGGGATTTGGAACTCGGAACCGGGTGAAGAGTCATCGGCCTGGACTGTTTTTGTTGGGAAACAAGAGAACACAGTAAAATCACACATTCAGACATTCAGACATTCAAGAGATGACTGTATAATAGAGGTGGACTGGAACTGAAAGGTCGAAGCTCGTGTTTTCAGGACAAAAGCATTGTTCATAAATGTCAAGTCGAGGCAAGCTGTCACATGTGTTTGAAATGTATGCAAATTATTAATTACACTTTGGTTTTCAATGGTTTAATAATTTTGCATGTTGCCCTTACATTTTTCTAGCTTATAAAAGTACTACAATATCTTATATTTTACTAAGGGAAATGAAAGCATTTGTTTCACGACTCAATGCAAAGGAACACAGATGCCTTGGCACCATTTGTTTAATTATTAATCTTTGGCCACATAATGGTCTTATTTCAGAATTGCAAGTGTAAAAGTGTCTTCAAAGGTTCAAAAGTTTTCTTGCTTTAGTGCAAGGTTAATACTACACACCTACAGTCTGTTGTGTATTTGTGTTTTCACAAGTAAGCATAAATGTTGATTGCATGCGATATAATATTGGCAGCATTATTCTTTTTAATTAGCCGGGGCTGTTAAGGGCCCAGACGAGCACTACAGGACAATAATGAATTCAGCCCCTGTTAATCAGAATCCAGGAGGAACATCACAGTTCGCTCAAGTGTCTGCCAGCTTAGCAAAATTTAATTAGAAAAGCCATAAATCTTACGCTGGCTGATGCATGTTGGGCGGTGGCTAAGAAAAACGCTCCTGTCAGAAAGCCTCCGCTGCTTTTCCAGTTAAGCAAACATTTCTTAGTATTTGCTTCGTTTTTGTCAGCGTGTCACGTAACTGCAGATTTTCAAGTTAAAATGTCAGTGTTTAATTTTTGAAGCGGCGTTCGCGGCATGTTGATGACACGGAGCATGGCGTGTGGATGACAGATTATCAAACGCAGTCGGCGCCGCTCCGTTCAACATCAGTCGACTCGAAGTACTGTATGAAGGAAGGTGCCGCAGTCAGAGGTGGAGAGACATGAGCGGGGAGACGGGAAGAGAGGTTTTGCCTCCTAATTACTCACACTTAAAGTGCCACTATATCTTATAGGTTCCTAATTTAGTTTTGGAGTCTTCTTGGTTTACATCAAATCCAAGGTCAAAAAACACTTTAATTTTCTCATAATATACATTGAAGCATCAGCTTTTCTCAACGTGTCTGAAATGGTTTGATCAAGGATTCGGTCTCTCTAAACCTTTCCTTTCTCAGAGCCCTGATTGGTCAGACGGCTCAGTCTGTTGTGATTGGTCGACTGCTCACATCACATGTCAGAAACCAAACGCTCATTATTATATCTGAATTTCAGCTCTTTCTCAGCACAGTGATATGAAGAGTAACGATGGTGTCGATAATAAAATTGGAAAAAGTAGCAGAACAACCTCAACCACCATCACAAGCATGACTTGAGCAGGACATTTCTATGCAATTGCCACAGTGATGTTGCCATTTACTGTAAATATTGTTTAATAATAAGAACAAACTGATTTAAAGGTGAAGTAAATAGAAGAAGAGGTACCTAGTAGAATTAGAAAAATAAAGCATATTTTGCAAATGCCCCTTTCACACGTCGCAGCTCAAACATCACAATCACAGCACCCCGGGGTGTTTTGATGGTGCCTGAGGGTCTCAATGTTCACACTTTTGGGGGAGAAGATAAACTAATGAATGGCATACTAATAGTAATCAATAAACTATAAACTAGGTTAAGAAAATGTTTTTGTTTTTAATGTAAAAATACAGTCTTACATACTTATTCTATGTGTGTGTGTGTGTGTGTATATATATATATATATATATATATATATACACTGCACAAAATGACCGTGATTTTAACAGTAAAAGACTGTAAAAATGCTGCGGTGAAAAACTGTCAATTGGTTTACAGAAAGTTTCTGTACTACATACGGTGAATAACTGTAATAGATCTAATGGTACATTTAATGTAATTTTACGGTAAAATACCGTTATATTCACAGTTTTTGGAAGTGAAAAATAACAATTCATTGTAAAATTTACAGTGAAAAACCGTAAATTGACATTCCCACAATTCCCTGCGTGACACTTCACATTTGATATATTTTCGTTGAAATAACTCTATTTCTTCTTAGTTTTTCTCATTTTTTTTTATTCAGTTATATACATTAGGGTTTTATGTTACATCTAATGTTGTTAAATTAATGTTTATTGCACTTTTAAAATGTCATGCATGTTACCATGATGGTGTTTAGTGTGTGTGTGAATGACACTGTGTGCACCTTCTATATGTTAGTGTTGTCCCTCTCAGCTTGTGGAAAAGCTGCTTGTGATGAACTTTGATTCATCATGTGACTCTTATCACCACTGTGTTTGGTGACTGTCAGTGTATTATAAAGGTACAAAACAGATATTAGTACTTCATTAGGTTGGTAAATTAACATTATATCAGTTAATGAAATATGTTATTTTACCGTAAATTTAACAGATTTTTTTTTTACGTTGCTACTGTATTTTTTTACGGTAAAGTTCTGGCAACCACAGCTGCCGTTTTTTTACCGTAAATTTTACTGGGATTTTTTTTTACAGTGTGTATACATATATATATATATATATATATATATATATATATATATATATATATATATACACTGCACAAAATGACCGTGATTTTAACAGTAAAAGACTGTAAAAATGCTGCGGTGAAAAACTGTCAATTGGTTTACAGAAAGTTTCTGTACTACATACGGTGAATAACTGTAATAGATCTAATGGTACATTTAATGTAATTTTACGGTAAAATACCGTTATATTCACAGTTTTTGGAAGTGAAAAATAACAATTCATTGTAAAATTTACAGTGAAAAACCGTAAATTGACATTCCCACAATTTCCTGTGTGACACTTCACATTTGATATATTTTCGTTGAAATAACTCTATTTCTTCTTAGTTTTTCTCATTTTTTTCTATTCAGTTATATACATTAGGGTTTTATGTTACATCTAATGTTGTTAAATTAATGTTTATTGCACTTTTAAAATGTCATGCATGTTACCATGATGGTGTTTAGTGTGTGTGTGAATGACACTGTGTGCACCTTCTATATGTTAGTGTTGTCCCTCTCAGCTTGTGGAAAAGCTGCTTGTGATGAACTTTGATTCATCATGTGACTCTTATCACCACTGTGTTTGGTGACTGTCAGTGTATTATAAAGGTACAAAACAGATATTAGTACTTCATTAGGTTGGTAAATTAACATTATATCAGTTAATGAAATATGTTATTTTACCGTAAATTTAACAGATTTTTTTTTTTACGTTGCTACTGTATTTTTTTACGGTAAAGTTCTGGCAACCACAGCTGCCGTTTTTTTACCGTAAATTTTACTGGGATTTTTTTTTTACAGTGTGTATACATATATATATATATATATATATATATATATATATATATATATATATATATATATATATATATATATACACTGCACAAAATGACCGTGATTTTAACAGTAAAAGACTGTAAAAATGCTGCGGTGAAAAACTGTCAATTGGTTTACAGAAAGTTTCTGTACTATATACGGTGAATAACTGTAATAGATCTAATGGTACATTTAATGTAATTTTACGGTAAAATACCGTTATATTCACAGTTTTTGGAAGTGAAAAATAACAATTCATTGTAAAATTTACAGTGAAAAACCGTAAATTGACATTCCCACAATTTCCTGTGTGACACTTCACATTTGATATATTTTCGTTGAAATAACTCTATTTCTTCTTAGTTTTTCTCATTTTTTTCTATTCAGTTATATACATTAGGGTTTTATGTTACATCTAATGTTGTTAAATTAATGTTTATTGCATTTTTAAAATTTCATGCATGTTACCATGATGGTGTTTAGTGTGTGTGTGAATGACACTGTGTGCACCTTCTATATGTTAGTATTGTCCTCCTCAGCTTGTGATGAACTCTGATTCATCATGTGACTCTTATCACCACTGTGTTTGGTGACTGTCAGTGTATTATAAAGGTACAAAACAGATATTAGTACTTCATTAGGTTGGTAAATTAACATTATATCAGTTAATGAAATATGTTATTTTACCGTACATTTAACAGATTTTTTTTTTACGTTGCTACTGTATTTTTTACGGTAAAGTTCTGGCAACCACAGCTGCCGTTTTTTTACCGTAAATTTTACTGGGATTTTTTTTTACAGTGTATATATATATAATATATATAATATATAAGGGCTGTCAATAGATTTTTTTTTTTTTTTTAATCGCGATTCATCGCACACTTATCGTAAAAATTAAGCATACACCATTTAGTCTATCTTGTTTAATATGTCCATTTTGCCATCATCGCCTATATCCAGCAAAGTAAACCATCAGATTGAAGGGTGATTTTCACAAAAATGTATTTTTCAGCTTTTCTCAAGGTAAATTTAGATGTCTTTCCAAAAAGGGACACCAAATAACTGAATTATATTTTTTTTTCAGACCAAAGAACCTATAAAAATAAAAATCACAGTAAAAAACACCTTTCAGAATTCAGTGTACAGTATGTGCAACAGCAAAGAGCTTGTTTACATTTCAGACAAGTCAAGTTGCAATACTGATGGAGATGGAGATGCCAAAAAAACCCTAAACTAACCGCCTTGACCTGAGGGCTGTTTCATATAAGATGCTAAGAAAAGCGGTGAGTTGGGGCTAAAGCGGTTTCATAAAAGGTAATTGAAGTTCCCGCTAATTTGATCCAGGTTTACCTAATCAAGATAATTTCGCGTGCACGCTTTTCTTAAGCAGCCCTAGAGGTCGATCACGGATCAAACCGATCCACCATATGAAACAGCATACATTTTGTGCTATTTTATGCATTTGAGACATGGTGTTTTCCTCAGTGCATAACTTACTTTTCACAAATTAATTATTCTCCATCTGTAAATGTTAGAAAGTCATGCAAATATTTCTATTTTGCTGCTAAACTTCACAGTGAACGAGCGCAGCTGTGCGCATGCGCGCTAAACAGACGGAATGCAATAGAAGCGCAATAATTCTGACTAAAATATACATTTTGCTAAAATATTTGATGTTGGACATTAAATGTACAATTTTAAACCTACAAGTAAGTGTATTTTTATGATAGTAACTGTAAATGGACTATTGTAATGGGGTAAATCAAGGCTAATATACTGTAGGCCAATTACTGAGATTCATCTTACCAATTAAAATTTAGTCTGTGCATATTTATTTAAATTTTTAATTTGGTGATTTTAACTTCTGCTCTTCTAATAACCATAACATGTATAGCTGTCAAACAAAACCAGAGAGAAATGTATTCATATATTTTAAAGCAATCTAATTAAATCTTGGGCACAAAACATTTAGCCAGTAAAAAAGAAAACCTGTAGGCTACAGGTATATTGATTCCCAGAGGTCTATATTTTAGTAAATATGGGCCTTGGAAAAGGCTATCTGACTTTATTGTGCTTTGACTACAGGTAGGCCTATTTCTAGTGTGAACAACAACCATGCATGTCACTTCTGCAGACTGCATATTACTCTGTCACACTTTTCATAGCTTTTGCTGGCTCTGAAACACTTGCTTGGTATTTCTCCTGCTTTTTGTCGAAAGTTAGTCTCCTGGCAGTTCTCTTCCAAGTGTTTCCATTTTTGTCAGCATTAAGTCTGAGAATGATTCAGTGGGATACATAACACTTAACTTTTAAGAAATTACTTCTCTTTAAATGTTTTGGTTGATCATACTTGCATTTTAATCAAAAATTGCCTTAAACTTACACCATTTTTTTTATTTTTTTATTAAGCTTTATATAGTAAATGTGCACTCAATTTTGCAATAACATTTTATCACTTTGATAAGAAAATCTTATTTATGTTTATATTTATTTATTTATTTATTTATTTTTGGACTGATAGTGGTTAATAAAGTCAAATAATTGTCTGTGAGAGAGTCAGCTGTAATATCATTGCGTTCCTATTGGTCAGTGTTAGAGCTTAGCCTGACAGTTAGCCAGGCTAGTTTCCCAGCATAAGTTGCCAGAGTAACTGAGTTTGAACTAATTTAAGTTTGTTTTATGAAACAGAATTCACTGACATTAAGTCTGTGTAACTAAAATAAGCCTGGCTTGTATTCTAAACTTGTTTTATGAAACAGCCCTCTGCATATATACTAAAGTACACAGCAACATACACAGGACAAATCCAAACATTATCCTGAATGTGTGTGAAAACAACGTGAATGTACTGAAATGTGTCTGTGCATAAATACAACGTGCGATCAGAGCGTCGAGAGCGCTCATGCATGATTTGCTCGCCCCTCAATATAACAGACTCACGTGTGCTTCTGTACGTCACCGTAATCGT
Source organism: Ancherythroculter nigrocauda (assembly GCA_036281575.1). Lineage (NCBI taxonomy): Eukaryota > Metazoa > Chordata > Actinopteri > Cypriniformes > Xenocyprididae > Ancherythroculter > Ancherythroculter nigrocauda. Next base: position 51,442,786 of record VTFQ01000007.1, on the reverse strand, counting down.
CTTTACTTTGATTGCAGTCCTCATCCATCAAAACTTTCATAGCAAGAAGCTGGTTTGCTTTATGCAGTCGAGAAATATAGTTTTCATATCATCTGGCCACACAGCGGAGGAATGTTTCGACGTTCCGTTCAGACAGGAATAGCGGGATGCGGGAGGGCTCGCGCTCTTCAGATGCAATGACAGAATACGACTGTTCGTGTTTTAAAGCGAAACAGACACTGGAATGAATAATTCTCTCTGCCATCTCTGATATAATCAGCATGGACTTTAAGATCATCTAACTGCTTGACGTAAATTAAGTTTTGATGCAATTTCACATGCTTCCGGAAATTTTATTTTTATTTTTATTTTTTTTTGCATTAAATATGCGTTAAATCATTTTAACGCGTTAAGGATTTTGAATGAATCACATGCATTAACACGTTAACAGGTAACACTTTACAATAAGGTTCATTAGTTAAACATTAGTTATTGTATTATCTAACATGAACTTGTAATGATGGGTCAACAGAATCGGGATCCATTTGCAGCTTTTATTATCAGAGGTATACAAACAGGTGGGACTTTGGGCAAGAGCATAAACAGGGACAGGCAAGGATCGAGACAGGCGGCTTTACGAACCGAGTCCAGATAACAGGCAGATTTCAGGGCAGGCGGCAAGGTTCAACAGAGATAAACAGTCCAGTCGGTAACAATAGGCAGTAAACAGGGAAAAACGCTCAGAAATGATCACCTCGGCAAATCAAGACTTCGCGAGGTATGTATGCATGTGAGAGTGTTATATAGTGTGAGAGTGATTCAGTCCAGGTGTGTGTGTAATCAGTCCCAGGAATGAGGGCCCATGGGAAACGTAGTCCGAACAAGCGGCAACCTCCCCCAGTCTCTCGTGAAGCCAATACGGAAGTGACTTAAACTGCGATTCATCAACTGGCCGCTAGGGACAGGCTCCAAAAGAGAGCAGAATCTCATTGAGTCCCATGTTAAACTGGCCAAGTTTACAGCAGAAAAAAACATGTTTACAAGTTGGTTCAAATTGTGGTTTTGGTCTATACTGCTAATTTTGCCCTTCATGACAACTGTGAGGGGGGTGAATTTTTTTCTAACTCATTCGTTTAAATTATATTAAGCCTTAAAGTTCTGCATAATTAAGGGCGTGGTCACTTGAGTGACAGGTAGATGTCGCTGCTGTCTGTGAGCTGTCACTTTACCTCAGTTAATTCCAGCCGCTGAATTTGGCATCTCAACCGTATTTGTGCTCGATTATTTTATACAATTATAAAATATGGCTTGCTGCATAATATTCGAGACTGATGTGCATCTGTGTAGATGTGCTCGCATGCGGAAGAAACAGAACACACGTTGTTGGATCGTGGCATTGGCTGAAAGTTTTGTTTGTGAGATTTACTACAATGACAATACCAGGAGGATATACAACTCTGACAGCACTGCTTGGATATTATAACTAAAACTGCTGCCCTATTTTGAAAAAATATACTTTGGACACGGGCTCATTTGTTTGTTAGATACGATCGTATACAGTTTTACAACATAAACGCTGCTCAGATTGCATTATTTCTTGAAGAACGATGACAGAGAGCAGATCATTCAAAAGAAATGTTATGCAAACAATGGATAATATATCAATATTTCATGGACAAAAAGTACTGTTTTTTGTTTTGCAATGGACATTTATATTTTACCCAAGTGCCACAGATTGGATTCATCTCGCGATCTCTATTATAAAGGTATGAAGTCCCATTTGATTTTCCATGTTGTTATTTGCACACCCAACACAAATTACTGGTGTTGGAGCATCTATATCTTAAAAAAAAACACCGTAGATTGACAGTAAACCTTTAGATCTTTCTAATGATAAAACTTATCTTCATTAATATTTTAGATCGTATCTAAGATAGATAGATAGCTCCTTTGCTTGCTAACATGGTCACGTCGAGCTAGGCGGGCGTGGTTTCAGCAACCAGTAACATCAGCTCAAACCATCTCCCCGCCCATTTTCAGTTATCCGGGAGTGACGTGTGGTGACGCGCAGCTAAGATGGGCGCGGCCTCATTTACGTGTCAAAACTGCTGTTCAGAAATCTATGGGTGACGTCACGGACACTACATCCATATTTTTTTTACAGTCTATGAGTCCGAATCAATGAAGTTCAATATTCCGGTGATGGCTCCCTCCGGTGGTCCGGAGGACGAGCCGAAGGAGCCCCATTCATGACAGAACTAATGATAAGCAATACATTTGTTACTGTATTTACTAATCTTTGTTAATGTTCATTGTTCATGTTAGTTCACAGTGCATTAACTAATGTTAACAAGATTTTAATAATGTATTAGTAATTGCTGAAATTAACATTAACAAAGATTAATAAATGCTGTAGAAGTGCAGTTCATTATTAGTTAATGTTAACTAATGAACCTTATTGTAATATATATATATATATATATATATATATATATATATATATATATATATATATATATATAAAGTATATAAAGTATTTGCATTTTTAATTGACTGTGTGGTTGAGAAAATGCCTGGAGCAACACAAGAGTTATACGGAATGAGATTTTATACATATATTTAGCACAGCACATCTGAATGTCATATTTTATGTCTTCATCTTTCATTCTTTTTTTCTTTTCTTTTTTCTTTTTTTTTTTCTTTTTTTTATGTCAGTGATTGGATATTTTTGTTGGTTGACCTCTGACCTGATTAAGAAGGAAATGAACCAGGAATGTCCCAGATTCCGTTGATGTGGCACTTCATTCTGCAGTCAGTCTTTAGAAGGCTGTTAGTCGGGTCCATTTTGTGCAGTTATCTTAACTTGGTCAGTCAGACAAAAGTGTGACAGCCTTGTAATGCTTAAAATGTCAGACATTTTGGACAGAATGTGAGTTAATTCATTCCTTTCATGGTCTAAAGAGCTAAAAGCTGTCCTTTTTTCTAGTTCACTACTTGCAAAATGTCAAAGGTACTGCTTTCAAAAAGGTGAACTAACATTGGCATAAAGAATGTCAGAAACAGAAAAAAAAAAAAAAACAGACACTATGATAACACTTTAATTCGATGGTCCACTTTACACATTCTACTAACTATAAGTAACTTTTCAACTACATGTTAACTAGCATTCATTAGTAAAATCTTGTAAATCTTTACTTTGAATCGTTGACATCCATGTTAGCAGATTATCACACTTGCAACTCAATTTAAACAGTTTAGCATCATTTTGCAATTCATAATAACATTAACAGCCAGTTGGCGAGTTACTTTACTTACCAAAGCCAATTATTACTCACATTTGGCATGTTATTTTTGGACCCTGGCTGTCAAATTATATTTGTGCACCTGTGACCCTTCAGACGAGTGGTTGAAACCAAGAAATTAACTCAAAGAGATCTGCAACTCAACTAATCTAGGGCAAAAACATACATGCATAACAGCAAATAACAGTGTGGAAATACATTACAGTTAATTTGCCAAACAGGTTCACTAGTTCAGTTAGTACATTGTTTATGTATACATTATACATAAAATATAGCTGATAAGACATGCAATCTTCCCTTCAGTTTGTGTAACAAAATAAGAAATTTTTATCACAATGCTGTAGAGAATGTGTAAATTAAGTCTTAATTTTTAATTGGGGAAATCATAACAGGGCTGCACACAAAATGGCATGTACATTTACATGTATTGGTGATTAAGAATGATTAAAATCTAATATTTTTCTTACTCTATTGAATATCAAACAGTTACAAAGAAATCACAAATAACATTTCATGCTCCAATAATCCTGTTCTATTTACAACTTACACAAAAATATTTGTACAGCATATTAAAAAATGTGTTTATCATATTAAACACGCTTCCTTCAGTTTGAGTGGTTTGTTACATGGTCTTTTCAAACCATAATAAGAGTATCACAACCCCACAGTCTCTGTTATTAATGCCCTCAATACACTCCATTAGCCTTGCCATTTCTAAAGTTTTAGTTCACTTTGATACCCATTAATATACTATTTTTCTTCTTAAGGCCACAAAATGTGTGTCATCTAAAATGGAGCAACCATCATATTTATTGATGGCTAAAAATTACTTACAGAAATGCATTTGATCTTTCATTTGGCTGATGAGCACGTCGGACAAAATCGTGAGTAACAGCAGTGAGGGCTCTCAACAAAGACAAAAATGAGTGGTTTTGAGAGTTTTTTTTGTCTAGGCCACTTGTAAAGGGAAAAATAAGCCTGGAAAAGAAGGTAGGTTTTATTCAGCAGTAAAAGAAAGCTAATTGAAACATATTTTGAATGTTGGCTGGAGAAATCCATGCCTGCAAGTTTACAACAGCCTGAAGGTTAGTTTGAAGACAGTGGAAATGTGAGGTTTGTAGGTGTCTAAGCAGTTCTGGGTTGATGATCCTCATCAACAACTGTGCATCATCTAAACGCCACGGCCTGCCTGAGTATTGCATGTCCATCCCTTTATGACTACAGAGTACCCGACTTATGATGGAAACTTCCAGCAGGATAGTGTGCATGTCACAAATCATCTCAAACTGGTTTCTTGAACATGACAATGAGTTGACTAAACTCAAATGACCTCCAGTCAGCAAATCTCAATCCATTAGAGCAGCTTTGGGATGTGTTGGAACCAGGGATGTGCAGCTGACAAATCTGCAGCAACTGCATGATGCTAACATGTCAAAATCTCTTGAGGAACATTTCCAGCACCTTGTTGAATCTCTGCCATGAAGAATTGAGGCAGTTCTGAAGGCAAAATGAGGTCCAATGCAGTACTAGCAAGGTGTAAAGTTAAGTAGGGGAAAGTGGGATGAGTTGTGCCAGTTTTTACTCAAAGTGACTTTAAAGTGAGGCCATGGCAGTAATGCCT
>VTFQ01000007.1:51352098-51437384 GCA_036281575.1 Ancherythroculter nigrocauda | reverse complement strand
GAGACGGTCCGTAGACATTGGTCTGCGAAGCATCAATGGAAACTTTACAAATCCTGACCGCTGTTGGAAGCTTCGCAACCGCGTGCATTAGATACAGGGCATCCGTACTGTCTCATCGCGCTGCACCGCATATTGTTTACCTTGCTTTTTGACCCATCACGATGCTCGTCGCATTGCTGTAATCTTGTTTTATTTATTTAATTGTTTGGAAAGTCGTGTTTTTTGTTTGGTTTTGCTACTGAAATGGAAGCACTCACTTAAAACGAGGATGTTTGCTTTTTTTAATAGGCCTATATTTAAATTTACTTAATTTTATTGTGTATAATCTACTGGGGGATTTATAGTTCCCAGAATGCTTTGCATCGGATTTAATTTGAAGAGAAAATGTTTAATTTGTTTATCTTCATGTGTTTTAAGCAAGATAAATAAGTAAAAGACTTGTTATTATTGTTTAATGTTCTATTAAGGTGGGATTTAGAAAAGTTTTTGTCATGTTGGGAGTTTTGGGGGTTACCGTCGTGGTGACAAGTGGAGCCAGTTTGACGACGACGGCATGTAAAACAATTACTGAATAAGTAATTGTAAGTATTAATACTGTTAAAAGTTTTATTCTTACAACATTCTGCTTAGAATGTGTGAGTTTTGCTAAAGTTAGAGTAAAACCAAGGCAAGAATTATTGCAGTGTATATAATAATAGTGAGTAATATTAATTTATTAAACTAAGTAATTCAAAATGTGAAATGGATAGACATTATAAAATCTACTTAATTACTTCATAACAGTAAATGTTAAAGATTAATAAAATTTACTTGATATTTTCACATTTTAAATTTAAATTTACTTAATTACTTTTAATAAATACAACATGCTAAGTTAAATATAATTAAGTAACATTTAATTAATGTCTTCACAAATGTTACATTTAGAGTTAAGTACATTTTACTTGATACTGGCAAGTAAATTGTACTTGATATCACAGCAGTAAAATTTACTTAGAAAAACTGAGTGCAAATTGTTACAATGATTTTATCAAGTAAATCCTACAAGTTGTTTTTATCAGTGTGTGTAGCCTGCTAAATCACTAACACGTGTGAAATGTTTTCAAACTTATCTATAATTGTTCAGACACTACAATCAAAAAACCTTGATCATAGAAATTTTACTTTGAAAGGGAAAAAACAGTTTTTTGAGCTAAAATGTGCTTTCCTCTCATGCCATGTGTCTCTCTTCTTTGGAGGATGAGTAAAATGGATGGCTTTTCAAAATTATGTGGTCACATGACCAATTTCTTCTATGGTTTTCCAAAACAATGGGTGGAACTACTTCCCCCCGGCACAAATCACCCCACTCTCCCCTATTGTTAAGTGTAAATCTGGCTATCTCTCTGTACGTCTGTCTGTTATAAACACTTACTGGAATAATAATCACATCATATTCCAGTAAGAGTTTCGGAACATTATGATTCAGCAAGTGTGACTCTTAGTCGAAAATATCCAGTTTAATCCAAACAGTATTGAACTGACTATTGAGCCACTTCTCCTCTTTACTCAAGTAACACACTGTCAGACAAAAAGCATTGGAAACCTATTCTCCGATGTCAATAAAACAAACAAGAAAAAAAAAGTAATTTCTTATTTTTTGTTGCAAAAACCTTGGTGTTTTTTATGTGTGTAAGTGTGTCTTTGTATGATTCTTTACAAACTATGAGTGCTAACGTTTTTCCTTGGGAAAAATGCTGAATGCATTGATAGGCGTGTCATGCTTTCAGAGCAGAAGTTCAGAGTCAGAGATATTGTCTGCAGCAATTTAAACTAGTTCAGATATCTACTACTTGCATCCAAACTGTGGAAATTATTATATTTGAGCCCCTCCTTTGTGGAAAGCAAGTCAAATATATTCACTTCTTTATTGAAGATGTGTTTAATGGTGAACTCGTAATTCATTTCTACTTGATTAAACTGATAGTGTTACACCTCACCATGTATTACAACCATCCCGGTCTCCCCGATTACAATGTGTTGCCATTAAATAATCTAAATGACAGCAGGGTGAAGCTTCATTTCTCTATAAACCCTCAGTACGGTGAACATCTGCTCAATACTATTAAAATGCACGGCAATCGCGCCAAATATTTAACAGCAATTGCTCCATTCATGGCGTTGTGTCACTTTGTACAATCTTCTGTTCTTGGCAGTCTTGTGTGATTGTGTTGTGATGAACTGTAGCCAAGCACACCGTCTTTCCAATTAACTTTGCTATTGTGTTATAGACCTGCATGATGAATATTCACTGATTTACTCGGCAGCCGGGAGACATTTCAAGGAAAAAGCATTTACGACTCAAAGGTCAACCTGCGTGTATTGGTTTTATGCTCACTGAATATCACAGCGTACATGAGCAGTGCCTCGCAAGCAATATTCACCGCTTCCTGAGACATCACAGTGTATATATCAAGCCAAACTGAGCTTTAAAGGATTAGTTCACTTTCAAATAAAAGTTTCCTGATAATTTACTCACCCCCATGTCATCCAAGATGTTGGAATTTTGACCTTCCAGGATTTTTCTCCTTATAGTGGACTTCAATGGACTCCAAACGGTTGAAGGTCAAAATTGCAGTTTCAGTGCAGCTTCAAAGGGCTTTAAACGATACCAGACGAGGAATAGAGTCTTATCTAGTGAAACGATCAATCATTTTCTGAAAAAAAACTAAACAACAAAAAAAAAAACTGTATATGCTTTATAAACACAAATGATTGCCTTGTATGTGCTTCCGCTTTCCTAGTTGTTAAGCTTTTTGAAGAAAGCAGAATCACGTGCAAGGCGATCATTTGTTTTTTGTTTTTTTGAAAATGAGTAATGGTTTCTCTAGATAAGACTCTTATTCCTCGTCTGGTATCGTTTAAAGCCCTTTGAAGCTGCACTGAAACTGTCATTTTGACCTTCAACCGTTTGGAGGCCATTGAAGTCCACTATAAGGAGAATAATCCTGGAATGTTTTCATCAAAAAACTTCATTCTTTTCGACTGAAGAAAGAAAGATATGAACACCTTGGATGACATGGGGGTGAATAAATTATCAGGAAAATTTTATTTGAAAGCGGACTAATCCTTTAAGCCTTAAAATGCGGCTATGACATTAAGATGTTTCTCCCAAAACTACCTCAGGAGAAATAAATATAGACACAAATGAAGCAAAAGTTCATCTACATTTAGGGGATAGAACTAATGTATGTAAATAACACATCACATTAAATGGAGGTAATATTGCACAATTTATGCAACACACCACAGGTGATGACATTTTTAAATAATAAATATCACCATACTTCCCCAGTTAATCACATTTTGTACTACAAGTTTTATGAAATGTTATGTTTAAATATTCAATTAAACATGCACTAATTTGCACATATTTCCAGAGTAGAAATGGATGAAAACCTGGTTCTATATTCTGAAGGGTTTTAGAGAGGGGGTATATATATATATTATAATATATAGTATATATATATAATATATATATATATATATATATATATATATATATATATATATAAAACCCCCTCTCTAAAACCCTTCAGAATATAGAACTGTAAGATTTTGCCTGTAGCGCATTGCCTTACAGTGTCTGATATAATGACAGTAACAAAGTTGCAGTGAGAACACACTCAAACGCGACCCAAACAGACTACTTTAGTCAAATTCAACTCAGTTGGTGAACAAACCCAAGACTGACCACACATTAAACAACACCGCTGCTAGAGTTTAGTGGAGAGATATCGCCATGCTGGAGGTTTCTGTTCATCAGCAGCGATCTGAAAGAACAATGGATGATGCAAAATACAGAGAAATACTGCAAGAGAAACTTGTTTTTAGCCTTAAGATAAAACATGAATATGAGGCTTAACATTACATAAGGGATCCTACACTAAAGTCTTAAAGTTAACATGATGTCAGAACAAGTTCCCATTAACTTTCCTAAAGGGTCACAATTTCTTCTAAGAGGTCTCTTTATTATAAAATATACTGTAAGTTTCTGTAAACCTCCTCGCTACAAAAGATCTGTATAAATCAAGCTGCCAAAATGACCTGTTTTCTACTTTTGTCACAATCTTGTCTTGTTTAGTTTAAAAGTTTCATTCGTTCATTAATTTGTTGTCATGGTTTCTGATTAGTTCACACCTGTTCCCTGTTCAGTTGATTATCATTTGTGTATTTAAGCCTTCAGTTTCCCTCTGTTCAAAGCTCTGCGTTGTTAATTGTTTGTTGTGTTGTATTCTAGTTCTTGGTATTCTTTAAAAGTATATGTTGGCATTAATTCTGCGTCACACATCCTGTTTGTTGATTATGTGCACAACACATGTGACGACTTCCTCCAAATTGTGATGTCACACATATTTGCATCTGTCCACCTCAATTCCTTTCATTCACATTCATGTTACAGTTACCAGAACAACTTTTCTAAGAAATTCACATTCAGGCCATCCCAGGTGTGTATGACTAGCTTTCTTCTGCATAATATAAATGAAGATTTTTAAAATATATACAATGCACTTGAATGGTGACCAAAACTTTGATGCTCCAAAAAGCAGTTGGAAACTAAACATTCTGCCTCTCCATTATAGGTGAGCAGTACCCATCAGCACATCTGTGCATTTATCCTGGCCTTTGCTACATGCTTTTTGCACACTTCAATACAATATAATGACAGCTTGTGGTATTTTGCCAGTGCAGCCAAAAAATAAATAAATAAACAACAAGAACTAAAACACTCAGTATGTGATTGGATTGCACGTTTCATCTTGATGTATTGGATATCGATTAGAAACATGCAATTGCACTGATGAAATTCAGGTCAGAGAGTCACAGTAGAATAATGCATTAAATTTGTGTCTGTGGTTCCTCTAGCAGTTATTTACTACATTCATGTTTCCTAGTGCAGAAGCTTCTGTTCTAAATCATTTCAGTACTGCTGCAGTCATGTCACATGTGATGTAAAGAGAAGTCATGTTAGTAATTCCAATATACTTTACACTGCAGTTTGAAGACTGTTGAGTATAGAACAAGTAAGCCTATATGAACTCATCAGATTTATAAACCAGAAGGTCATGCTTCATCAGCTGGAGTAAAGTTATAGCATGGCATCACATTCCCACACATTGACATGCTGTACATTTGCTACTGAATTAAATTTAAAAGTGTGTTATGTAAACTCAGTGAGCTGCAATAGTTGCAAAGTATTGACAGTTTTACCTGTCTTACTGAGCGTTCATTTTAACATTGCCTGTTATTTCTCATCTATGACCCATTGCCTGCCTTCCTTGTTTGTGCTATTGGATTTCCCTTTGGACTGAACTGTTTTTTTTGTGAACTTGACCTTTGCCTGCTTCCTCGTTTATGATTATCTGCCTGTCGATTTGATTTTTGATTACACTATCTCTATAAAACTTCTGCATATGGATTCTAACTTGGTGTCAGCCTCCACCTCGTCACAGAATACTTTAACTACTATGAATCCAGTGGAAGTTTCAAAAGCGAAAGTCCTCCAAGGTTACCAAGAGATAATACGTTTGATGGTTCAGCGATGGTTTGATGGTTCAGCATGCAGAGTGCAGAGGGTTTATTCAGTTGTTAATCATTATTAAGTTGATTTTTTTTTTTTTTTTTTGATAACCAAGATGACCAATTTGACTGATGAAAAGAAGCGTGCTTTCCTCATGTCTTTGCTCACGGCCAGAGCTATTGATTGGGCTGCAGTGGTTTGGGAATCTGATAGATTATTTCGGACTTCAGCTACTTTATTCAGCAAATCCGGGCCGTGTTTGAATATCCCATGGGAGGCAAAGATATTTCTTCACAGCTGCTTCATATGAGTCAAGGTAACCGTGCTGCTGGCGATTATGCCATTGATTTTCGAACCATCCGAAATCCAGCCCATTCACAAACCCAAACCCGTTCAGTTTGATTTTACTGAACTCACTTAAGAAGAAAAGCTATGACGACGCATGCACAACCGTTGCTTCTACTGTGGAGAGGCAGGCCATCATAGCATCATTTGTCCACATAAAGCCAGAAGGACCACAAATACAACCAGCCGAGTGAGTGTTGAACACTTTTCGCTACCTCACACATTCTTTCATAGTACCTGTCAGAATCGCTATCCAAAATTCCTTTCTCGATTCCACAGCGCTGACTGACAGGGGCCGCTCTAAGCCTCATCCACTGAGACATCATCAGCAAATTCAACATTCCCACCCAGCCACGCATTCCACCCATAAAAATCAGCACTGTGAATAATAAACCCATCGGAGATGGCATCTCCTGATTGAGTCACCTCGGCACAACTCTATTTTGGGATACCCATGGTTATCTGTTCACAACCCTGTCATCTCCATGAGCTTACTCATTGGTCACCATTATGTTTCTCTCACTGTTTGACCACGGTCGTCAAGCCTTGTCTCATTACCAGCATAGAACGCCCTGACACTAAACAATCTGCAACCATTCCTTCTTGTTACCAATACGTCCTAGAAGTGTCCAGTAAAGTGATGGCCGCTAAACTACCACCTAATCGTTCCGGGATTGTGGGATTGACTTGCTACCCAATGCTATGCCTCCCAAAATAAAGTCTACCCACTGTCACATCCAGAAACACAAGCCATGGAAGAGTACATCGAGGAAGCTCCAAACTCCAGCTTCATCTGTCCCTCCACTTCTCCTGCAGCAGCTGGTTTCTTCTTTGTAGAAAAGAAAGATGGAATCTGACGTCCTTGCATTGATTATAGAGGCTTGAACAACGTCACTGTTAAGCTCCAATACCCATTACCATTAGTACCTGCAGTCCTGGAACAACTCCGACCATTGGCCAAGTACGCTCAGAATTCCCTGACAAAATTCACCACTGGCTTAACCCCATCCCAGTGTGTGCTAGGATATCAACTCCCTCTGTTCCCGTGGTCTGGCGAGGCCTCCTCCGTACCTTCAGTTGATGACTGGATCCAGGAACAAGAACCAGAGCTTCCTGTTAATTACCATATTTCTTCTTCTTTCCATGTCTCGCTCCTCAAACCGGTCCACCCATCTGCTGACCCCACCAATATTTGGTGGACTGGGAGGGCTACAGGCCCGAGGAGCAATCTTGGGTAGCCGCCCATGACATCATGGATCCCAGGCTCATCGAAGAATTTCATCGAGCCAGACCCAACAGACCTGCACCTCGGGCACAAGGATGACCACATCGAACGCCATGAGGCGTTTCTAGAGGGGTGAATTCTGTAACACCACACCGTCAGAGGAAGCCTTCACACGAGTACTGACTGTAACCCTCCCTCTGCTAGCTCTGCAGTGATGTCCGGTTTGGCAGCCATATAACCTAGCCATGCCAAACCGTAGCTGCGAATTATTGCCAGTTTTACCTGCCTTACTGAGCATTAATTAACATTGCCTGTTATTTCTTGTCTATGACTCATTTTCATTTAACTCATTTAACACTCTGTAATGAACTGTGTGTGTGTCTATATATATATATATATATATGTATATATATATATATATAATATACACACAGTGGGTACGGATAGTTTAGACACCCTTAAATTTTTTTGTTATATGCAGCCATTTGCTAAAATCATTTAAGTTAATTTTTTTTCCTCATTAATGTACACACAGCACCCCATATTGACAGAAAAACACAGAATTGTTGACATTTTTGCAGATTTATTAAAAAGAAAAGTGAAATATCACATGGTCCTAAGTATTCAGACCCTTTGTTCAGTATTTAGTAGAAGCACCCCTTTGATCTAATACAGCCATGCGTCTTTTTGGGAAAGATGCAACAAGTTTTCACACCTGGATTTGGGGATCCTCTGTCATTCCTCCTTGCAGATCCTTCTAGTTCTGTCAGGTTGGATGGTAAACGTTGGTGGACAGCCATTTTTAGGTCTCTCCAGAGATGCTCAATTGGGTTTAAGTCAGGGCTCTGGCTGGGCCATTCAAGAACAGTCACAGAGTTGTTGTGAAGCCACTCCTTCATTATTTTAGCTGTGTGCTTAGGGTCATTGTCTTGTTGGAAGGTAAACCTTCGGCCCAGTCGGAGGTCCTGAGCACTCTGGAGAAGGTTTTCATCCAGGATATCCCTGTACTTGCTGCATTCATATTTCCCTCAATTGCAACCAGTCGTCCTGTCCCTGCAGCTGAAAACACCCCACAGCATGATGCTGCCAACCACGCTTCACTGTTGGGACTGTATTGGACAGGTGATGAGCAGTGCCTGGTTTTCTCCACACATACCGCTTAGAATTAAGGCCAAAAAGTTCTATCTTGGTTTCATCAGACCAGAGAATCTTATTTCTCACCATCTTGGAGTCCATCAGTTGTTTTTTTTTTAGCAAACTCCATGTGGGCTTTCATGTGTCTTGCACTGAGGAGAGGCTTCCGTCAGGCCACTCTGCCATAAAGCCCTGACTGGTGGAGGGCTGCAGTGATGGTTGACTTTCTACAACTTTCTCCCAGCCACAGTGATCTTTGGGTTCTTCTTTACCTCTCTCACCAAGGCTCTTCTCCCCCGATAGCTCAGTTTGGCCGGACGGCCAGCTCTAGGAAGGGTTCTGGTCGTCCCAAACATCTTCCATTTAAGGATTATGGAGGCCACTGTGCTCTTAGGAACCTTAAGTGCAGCAGAATTATTTTGGTAACCTTGGCCAGATCTGTGTCTTGCCACAATTCTGTCTCTGAGCTCTTCAGGCAGTTCCTTTGACCTCATGATTCTCATTTGCTCTGACATGCACTGTGAGCTGTAAGGTCTTATATAGACAGGTGTGTGGCTTTTCTAATCAAGTCCAATCAGTATAATCAAACACAACTGGACTCAAATGAAGGTGTAGAACCATCTCAAGGATGAAGAAGAAATGGACAGCACCTGAGTTAAATATATGAGTGTCACAGCAAAGGGTCTGAATACTTAGGACCATGTGATATTTCATTTTTCTTTTTTAATAAATCTGCAAAAATGTCAACAATTCTGTGTTTTTCTGTCAATATGGGGTGCTGTGTGTACATTAATGAGGAAAAAAATGAACTTAAATGATTTTAGCAAATGGCTGCAATATAACTAAGAGTGAAAAATATTTAAGGGGGTCTGAATACTTTCCGTATCCACTGTGTGTGTGTGTATATATATATATATATATATATATATATATCTATATATATATATATATATATATATATATATATATATATATTATATTATATATATATAATATATATATATATATATATATATATATATATATATAATATTATATAATCGTAATGGTTTTTATACGGTACAAACTGTATGTTCTGTCCTCTTACACTATCCCTACTCTAAGCCATTTGGTTTACAATGACACAGGAAGTGTCAGGAAGTACTCATGTCTCACACTAGCACTATGACTGTCACAATGGTATTGACAATCATTAGAAATTGCACAGAACTAAATATTATGACTGAATAATATGACCTGACATTATTGAAAATTAACATTAATGCAAAACTGTAAAAATTTATCTTACTGTATATTTTATTCTTGAGCTTTGGAAGATAATAAAATTCAGGCATAAAAATCAGCAAATAAATTACTATTTTATGTTGTCATTATCTTGATATTGTGATCTTAATCTAAAATCATATGTACTGTATTGTACGTAGGGGTGCACCAGGGCTTTGTTTTGGGACCATTAAAGTTTTCAAGAGCATTTTAGTTAATCCTTAACCATCTTGAGCAAGTAGAATCCTAATATTACTATAGATTGGTACACTCAAATTGAAGGAATGCACACCATCTCTCCAAAGAAACTTGATGTGTAATGATTGTCTTTTCAGACTCATTTTGCCATGTTTTAGCTAGAAGGCAAATGTTTTCTTGGGAAATTGTTTAAATATGTCTGACACCCCAAGCCTGCTTCTGCCATGTTTTGGAAGAAGCCTTGAAAGAGTCTGTCAGATCATTTCACCTGAACCTACTCTGATAAGCTTCTCTGTCACTGAGAACACAGACAGCGGCGTCTCCATCAGGCCATCCAGAGACAGTTCCTGTCATCATGTGCAGCAATCTCTTTCACATAATTTCCCATATCTGACTGACAGCCCTGCCATTTTGTCTTCGTAATTATGCCAAGGTACTGATCCAATGACTTAATAATGTCAGCACTGTCGCTTTGTGTGCTGCTCAGCTGAGCCTATTGACTGCTAAACAGACATCTGCATTGTTTGGATAGTCTAAATTATTTAAAGGGGACATATTCTACAGTCTTGTAGCTTTTTACTGTTGTTTCCCCCCAAAGACCACTTGTAATATTCATCAGTGTTTCTTTCATCAGAACCCTTAAAATGGACCTACAATTTACTTAAAGATTTATTATTATTATTTATTGTTAATTGTTAAATGCTTTTTCAATAAAAATGTATTACATTGGCTGGGAGAAGACTATTTCAAAGTAAATTAGGTGCAAGTTCCCTATCAAAGAGAAAAATAAATCACAATAATGGTGATTGCAAATAGCAACTATTTGCACTATTATTTGTCAATTTGTCACCGTAAATATAAAGTAACAACAGTGTTACAACAGAAAATGGCCTGTCCTGTATTGATTTCACAGTAATATTCTGTAAAATACATTATTTTACTGAAATAAACTGCTGTTAAATATTATGTGTGTGTGTGTGCATGCAAAGAAAGCTTTCACAAGCCAATATTCAAAGTTTGTCTTGAACTTTACAATGTTCTTTTAGTGACTCTTTGCTTATGTATCAATACTTGGTCTGTGTCCATGTCTGCTGAAATAACTGTCAAAAGACGGTAAGAAAGCCTTCACTGAGATTATAAACTGTAAACATAACGTAAGATTTTTATTAAGATGTGGACAGTAAAGCCCAGAGTTGAATCTCACTGATGCACACACACTGACAGCATTCCCCGTTTATCGAGTAAATGTTTATATTGAACGTTCGGTCTGTGAGAACATGCCATTGACGTGCAGCGATGTGAGATTCAGCTAAAATGCAGTCTAATCTGCAGTCTGAGAACAGAAGAGGCGCTGATGGGGGTCTGAGCGGCTGTCACGGGCCAGCTGAGATCCTGAAACTCTCCCCAGGCTTCAGGCCTGCCAATCAATCAGCCTCCGAATGGCCTAAGCATTAATTATCGACTGTTTGCAGACGTGGCAGGGGGTCAGCGGTGAATTGACAAGTCAAACGGCAGTGGGGCGAGAGGCTCCAAAGGCTCTGCCTGTTCAACGGTCCTGACAGCCACAGCCAATCGCATTTAATCCTCAATGGACGAGTTTGCTGTGGTGTGAGGACAACATGCAGCAGTGAAAATCCAATCTCTCCGCCTGAACTATATCCTGATTGCATTTGTAACTTCAGGACTTACATTTGTTGGATAGATACAATATGCCATTAAAAGAATGTGTTGTATTGTAACAAAACATCAGTGGACACTTAAGGTACTGCAGGCATTCCCTTGTGAAAAAGAAGCATGCTTAATTGTATTCAATGTATGCTTAGTGTACTTCAAATCTTAAAAGAATATTTAAAAGATAAACTCACATTGTTTGATTGACAGCTCCAGTGACTGTAAAGGGAACGTTCTTTGATCACTTTCTATATATAATTTAATCACCGTTTAAATAACAGATTATTTTCATGCTACTAAGAGAAACAAGGTGAAGTTGAGCGTTTAGTCGCTGGTTTGATTTACTGACACACAGACAAAGATCATCTGACTGTACATGAATCATTAATATCAGATCAGGCATTAGAATGAACACAGTTACTGACATGTTGTTGCATTACTGTCGAGTTCATATTGTAAAAGTCTGTTTGCAAAGCCTAAATGATTTACCAAAGAATCCACAGTGAAATGTGCCGAATACAAATAAATAAAGCTCATCTGAAACATTCACATTGATGAAAATAAATAACCATATTCCTGCATTAGGATCCTTTGAAAGGTAATGTTATTTTAGTCCTGTATCGCTCTTCTCTCCTCCTCATCTCACTCACACACCAGTGGGCGGGGCTAATGCTGCAATGATGAAGTAGGCGGAGTTTCACCCACACTCCAGGATCAGTCGTTCTCTGGACCTGGTGTCAATAAAACGTTTTCAGTTCTGAAACTTAAAGGATATTCTTATAGTACAATGACCTCTTATATATTAAGGAAAAGTTGATTTCTCACTTCATGACCCCTTTAAAAGTATGCTTCTTTTCACAATAGTTGTCATTAGAATAATTACTAATTATAATTTCATTCAGCACGTGATTGGCTGCTGAACACGTTGCATTGACCTCTGCTGACGTTAGCGATGCTGGGTCATGTGTCCATACGTTGGGTTCACGACAGACCCAGAAACGAGCACATGCACTTTCATTACTGAGACAAATACTAATTAAAAACAAACTAAAAGATGCATATCAGATTTAATTAGAAAGATATGAATCAATGTCTCATATAGATTTCACATCAGGCTTGTATTAAAAATATATTTATAAATCTATGCGGTTCCTGGCGAGATTAGAAAGTCAACATTAAAATCTTTGCTGCACTGCACAGTTTTTATTTTATTTTCATTTACATCAATATGGTTTTGGCTTGTTTAGTTTGTTTGTTTGTTTGTTTGAAAAATGCAAGAACCTGAATTTTGGCACATTAAAGTATTGTTTAACTGTTACTTGGTGTTTTGTTTCATAAATCATTTGAAGGACCTGCACCAGTATCTGTTGATCCAGATGCATATTGACTTTAATCATTAGCGGTTGCTTCACAATAGATGCTGCTCAAAGAAAGTAATTTTGCTCCTTGAAGCAAATAGTAACTTTAATTCAACATTATTTATAACTGTATTATGAATCACCCACATAATATATAGCTGCTATTCTGGATCATCACTTACTCATAATATGAATCACCCACTTCTGATTGGCATATTGCATTAGCGTGTGGCCTTTCTTTGCCATTTTCTTTCTAAATATGCTTCTTTCTAAATATGACTTTAATTAAAATAAAATTGGAACATAACAGCCACAAGAAAATGAAGACTTGAAAATAATTACAGTTAATCTCTTTGCCCATTTTAATTGATTCATTTGCCTTATGATACCACATGTCTGAAAGCTATCAGAAAAACAAAAATGTCAGACAATTAGGGCTGTGCCAGAATGAAGACAAGGTATCTGTACAATTATTAAAGGTTAAATGCTCAACATGTGCATCCACCAGCACCAGTGGATGAAGCCGCTTTCACCTGTTGTTTACAGCCATCGGTCAGGATCAGAGTCGTTTCACATTAGCCTGTAATCAAAGGCACTACAGTGCTGTGACAGTTTCTCATGTAATCAAGAGGACTTTCAGTGCTCAGCCTGAACTGTATCATTAACACTGCAGTTTTATTGATTGCATATCGATTGAGAGACCATTAGTTGGTACTTTCTACAGAATAAAGCCTGAAACTCAAAGACATGAAGTCAATATTTTGTTTTTCAGTCAACACATGGTCAGCGTTAAACCAGAACATTTCGACCGTCAACCTCAGGAGGTCAAAATTAATTTCATCAGCTGCTTTTTTCTACATTTTTATTTACTTCATGATGATTGGAAAGTTGCATGTTTCACATTTCTGCTTCCAAAATTTGTGTTCGGGAAAGTTACTTTAAAAAAAAAATGTGCTACAATATGTTGTTATTCCCAAAAAGTAATTAATTGCATTACTTAGGCAGACTGTCAGTCCAAATCCAATTTTTGTGCATATCTGATTGAAATCCGATCAACTTTAGCATGTGTGAACAGCAAAAAAAAAAAAAAAAAAAACACATGAAATTTGATTTTCACAAATCCGTTTCAAGCTGGACATCAAGAATTTTGATCAAATTCCAATTGGATACACAAATAATCGGATTTGGACTAACAGTGTGAACATGGCCTTGGTTACTTGTTATGGAAAGTAATTCATTACGTTACTTTTGCATTACTTTTTGGTCACCTGGGCTGGGTTTGCTGGTTTGTTTTTTAACCCTTAAAGACCTAGAGCATTTTTGGGTCTCCTGACTCGCCTGCACTTGTCTTTGGTTTTCTAACCAATTCTAGCAGTCAGCATGAAGTTAAACAGGACAACCTGAAGTGTCAGTCTAGCTCCTATATAGTCAATTGTACATTTATTTTGTCTGAGAATGGATCAAATTTACAGAATTTTAAGAAAAACGGCAGCAAAAAAATGTGGTGTTTTCCACTGTTAACTCACACAAAACCTCCTGAAATTTGGATTTTTTTTCCTTTAAAAAGTTATATTTGGATGCTTTAGACTTTGAGATGAAATTGTGTCTCCATGTAACAATCCCTAAACAAGTTATAGCCTTTTGATACAATATTACTCTAGATAAAACTACAATATTACTCTTTGATGAAAAACAGGTGTAATTTCTTTACTCGTATCCAAAAAAGTTCAACAAATCTAGGTAACAACAAAAAAAGATTATATTTTTGGCAAATGTAAAAAGGCCCTTTCACACCAAAAGTGAAATGAATAAGCCTCAGGCTGAAGGAAATGCAAATTCCCGCCTGTACAAGCGAAGGCGCAGCAGTAATAATAATAATGATAAAAAATAAATAAATAATAATAAATAAACATCTCTAAGACACTTAAAGAAACCTACCTCCAAAGCTACCTGAAAAACAGTATGCAAGGGTGGTCACACAAAATATTGATTTGATTTAGTTATTAGAACACTCAAAAAAATAACTTGTTGGTCTAACTTAATTCAATTATGACACCTATTTCCACACATTTGAACTGATTTATTTGAACTTAAGCTAGGTTAATTGTACTGATGAGTAAAATTCATCCTAATTGAATGAGATCACACCAGTTTCATTTGACGTATTCTGTGAATGTTTCCTGAACATAATTCACTCTTGTTGATCTAACCAGTGCTATTGCAATTCAGAATGGTGCCCTTGTGCAGAGTTGCTCAAGTTTTCTGCGATACATTTGTAGCATGCAAGTAATGATCAGGTAAAGAACTTCTCATCACTGGCTTTAGCACAGTTAAAGTTTGTTGAGAACAACATAGATTTATTTCATGTAGCCACCCATATCCTAACCACAAGGTCTACACTTCAGCATAATGGTAACCTCATAAAAATCAACATAACATAAACTCTTTTAAATGTCAAATATAACTGAACATCAAACTTTAAAAGGTATTTCCCTTTCCTAAAAAACACATTAAACAGCACTTAATTTAAACATTTACTGTCCCAATCTATCCCTACGCAAAGCATGCTGGGAACTAGAAATCCACTGCCCAGTTTCAATCAATGCAACATAAATGATTTGTGTAGTCCCAACACAAATGGTTTAGGTTAACCTAACATTTTGCAAATTTAATTTCATTTAACATAATACAATTGAGTGCAAATGCCAATTAAGTAAAAAACTAAAGATTTGTGTTGGTTCAGCTTATTTTATTTAAATAAACTGAGCAAGCAGCTAGAATCATTTTTTTGAGTGAAGTTAACTGATAAATAAAATCTAATTATGACTTTATTTTTAATGCATTCTCACTTTACAGCATTTTCACATATTTAAGTGCCTAAATATGTTCACAGTACTGTAGCTTTGCAGGTAGGTTTATTCAAGTGTCTTGGAGACATTGCCCCAGTTCTTCTGGATTTAGTGTGTCTCAGTTTTTTTTTTTTTTTTTTTTTCCCTTTTTATTCATAAAATCACAATTGGACTTGATGATGGTGAGATCAGATCAGACTGGATTATTACAATTAATGGCAAAAAGAATTTTTGAAAATGTAAACTGATATTTCCTACTGACACACTACAGCAAAATATAAAAATAACAGTTGAATCTCTCTTTTTTTCTGTCCTAAATGTTTTTATTATGAAAAATTACCCATATCCCATATTAAAGGGTTGTTAAAAAAAAGAAAGAAAAAAAAGAACAAAGCTAGATTTTATTTTATTTTATTTATTTATTTTAAGCAGAGGCTCTGTTCTTTCTTTTGATATATTGACTGTTTACATCTTCATACAACTAAATATTATTTTTGTGAATATGATATAACAATGCTGGAGCTGACTGGTAACTTACATAACGCTGTCAGGGAAAGAGTTAATGTCTAAAATGTTTAAAGCAACAGGTTAATGCATGCTGCAGAAGAGGATTTGGATGATTATATTCTTGTTTTGAATTATAAACAAACATTTACAAACATAAAACAAAGAGTTTCCCTTTCCTTCTTTGTGATTTAATAAATCATGCATCAAAGGGTTAATGGGAGAATGTCTGTGTGGCTGTAAGTCTATGAAGGACAGTCATTAATTAACGGCGCTAATCTGTTATGAAGGTAAGCAGTTTCAGTATCAGTAGAGAGATCAGTCTGCCTGCACTTCACTTTACCTGAGAGACTCTGGCCATGTCAGCAACCCTCAGCTATTCATTTGAAGCATAAAGTCACTCCAATGTCCTTGATACTGCGTTGGCATAGAAGATTCAGAGACTGTGAAGACTTCAGTGAATTATGAAAGAAAGACATATAATCTGTTCGTTGTATGTTCAGCAATTCACACAGTTTATCTTATCAACTTTTAAACAGCAATCAGACAAAACTGCTTAAATGCACATCAGTCAATCCTATGTCAAATCTCAAAGTGGAAGTCTTTAGTAAATCTGCAAATCGTAGGCAGTTAGTGGCGAAGACGGTGTGCAAATACACCTGAAATCACACTGCTTGAGCGTGCACAGCTCTTTGTAGCATTTATAAATATTTTAAATATTATTGTATGGCATATATAAGTTTTACGCACTCTCTATTCGTACTTCACACAAAGACACAGGTGCATGTGTGTAACATTATTGCATAACTGCCATATTGAGAAATAAATATACTAAAACATGTTTAAAATAAATTTATTTAATGCTACATGTACTACAAACACATACATTTACATATTTATGTACTTAATATAAATACCCTGCAATTGTACTCTTAGTATACTAAATTGGTATACTGAAGGGCCCTATCATACACCTGGCGCAATGTGAAGCCAGGCATGACGCAAGTGTTTTTTGCTAGTTTCAGCCTGATGCAATTATCATTTTCACATCCAGTGCCACGTTGTTTAAATAGCAAATGCATTTGCACCCATCTGTTCGCCCATGGGTGTGCTGGTCTGAAAACAAGGTGTGTTCAGGTGCATTGTTGGCGTGTTGCTATTTTTAGGCAAATGAACATGACTGCGCCATTGACCAAATTAAACCTGGTCTAAAGTCAATGGCGCAGTAATTTTATGTTATTTAAAGGGCGTGTTGGTAATATGCACCTATAGGCGGGTACACAATGCGTGTACACGCAGCAGCATACAAACATGCCAAATATTAAAAATAAAAGGATTCATCTCTGGAGAAGCATTCAGTCTTTCCGCTTGCAAATTCCACCATGTAAATAGCGAATCTGCCATGGTGCGAGTGCAACTGTCTTTTAAAGACTCATTAAGAGACTAGAGACAACCCTTTTGGACCATGTGTCTTGCAGACCAACACCCTAAGTGTATCTGCGCCGTGCGCTTCAGACTATGTGCTTAGATCGTTAAAATAGGGCCCAAAGTCTGCTTAATTGGAACAACTAATTTTATACTTTATGCATTTTAGTTATCCGCAAGTGCACTTTAAGTGCACATCTCAAAAAAGTTGGGACAAGGTCATGTTTACCACTGTGTGGCATCCCCTCTTCTTTTTATAACAGTCTGCAAACATCTGGGGACTGAGGAGACAAGTTTCTCAAGTTTAGGAATAGGAATGTTGTCCCATTCTTGTCTAATACAGGCTTCTAGTTGCTCAACTGTCTTAGGTCTTCTTTGTCGCATCTTCCTCTTTATGATGCGCCAAATGTTTTCTATGGGTGAAAGATCTGGACTGCAGGCTGGCCATTTCAGTACCCGGATCCTTCTTCTACGCAGCCATGATGTTGAAATTGATGCAGTATGTGGTCTGGCATTGTCATGTTGGAAAATGCAAGGTCTTCCCTGAAAGAGACGACGTCTGGATGGGAGCATATGTTGTTCTAGAACTTGGATATACCTTTCAGCATTGATGGTGCCTTTCCAGATGTGTAAGCTGCCCATGCCACACGCACTCATGCAACCCCATACCATCAGAGATGCAGGCTTCTGAACTGAGCGCTGATAACAACTTGGGTTGTCCTTGTCCTCTTTAGTCCGGATGACATGGCGTCCCAGTTTTCCAAAAAGAACTTCAAATTTTGATTCGTCTGACCACAGAACAGTTTTCCACTTTGCCACAGTCCATTTTAAATGAGCCTTGGCCCAGAGAAAATGCCTGCGCTTCTGGATCATGTTTAGATATGGCTTCTTTTTTGACCTATAGAGTTTTAGCCGGCAACGGCGAATGGCACGGTGGATTGTGTTCACCGACAATGTTTTCTGGAAGTATTCCTGAGCCCATGTTGTGATTTCCATTACAGTAGCATTCCTGTATGTGATGCAGTGCCGTCTAAGGGCCTGAAGATCACGGGCATCCAGTATGGTTTTCCGGCCTTGACCCTTACACACAGAGATTGTTCCAGATTCTCTGAATCTTTGGATGATATTATGCACTGTAGATGATGATAACTTCAAACTCTTTGCAATTTTTCTCTGAGAAACTTTTTTCTCTTTTTCTCCACTATTTTTGGCCGCAGCATTGGGGGAATTGGTGATCCTCTGCCCATCTTGACTTCTGAGAGACACTGCCACTCTGAGAGGCTCTTTTTATACCCAGTCATGTTGCCAATTGACCTAATAAGGTGCAAATTGGTCCTCCAGCTGTTCCTTATATGTACATGTAACTTTTCCGGCCTCTTATTGCTACCAGTCCCAACTTTTTTGGAATGTGTAGCTCTCATGAAATCCAAAATGAGCCAATATTTGGCATGACATTTCAAAATGTCTCACTTTCAACATTTGATATGTTATCTATATTCTATTGTGAATTAAATATAAGTTTATGAGATTTGTTAATTATTGCATTCCTTTTTTATTCACAATTTGTACAGTGTCCCAACTTTTTTGGAATCAGGTTTGTAGTTGCAAAGTTACTTATAGTCAGTAGAATGTCTGTTGGGGAGCATCACAATACAATGTAGCAGATATTAAACAGATAGTTTACTAATACTAGTTGACATGTAGAAGTTACTTATAGTTAGGATGTCTGAAATAGACTATCCAGCACATAAAGTCTCAGCACACCTGTCAAACACGGCCTGCCTTCATTTATTCATGCTGCGTCGTTGCTCAGGCATGACCATTCCACCGCGGTCATGCTCTTTACTCTTTTTTTTAAAGTGCAGTTAGAAGCAGCTAAGTAAAAAATCCATAATTTAAAGGAGTAATAAAAGCTTTTGAGAGCGCCGCTAAATTTGAAGTGAATTGCAATCTTGGCAGTCCGAAAGTGCGCCGTGGAGGAAGCGTTTGTGATTAAGTGAGACCTCCATGGTAAATAGAGATTAATGGAGGAATATTCCTATGGCACTTCAAGAAGTAGCGGCAGATAACTTTATTCACAAGATGTCAGCTTTGGCTGCTGAATGCTGTAAACTGGACCGTAAGCTCTTTCAAAGCACTGTGTCGGATTATGCTTTGCTAGTCATTAAAATGTAATGCCAGCTTCAATGCTGTGTAAGTTCCCGGAAGAATAGAACTTTATGATTACATTTCAAATTGATCTGGATGTTCACAGCAGTCTTACAGCTCTGTCTCTCTCGCTCTGTGACGCTGTCCCTGGTGGCGGCTCTGGCAAACGATGAGAGAAACTGCAAGACTCGGAGGACAGCCGTTGATGTGCCTTGTTGAAATAGTTGGCCTAGTTTGCCACTTTGTTTTTCGCGTTTGTTCGGCTCGTTTTATGCTGTCATACGGTGTGACATCATAATGATTGAGGTTGAAGAGCTGTGACTCATCACATGTCAAACTAGTTGTCTGGGCTTATGGGATGCATACTTGAGATGATGTCACAGATAACAAGATCATCATTGTGCATATATCTGTGATGTGATATTGCTCATATATTTTACAATGCAAATAACCATCATCTTGCAAAGAACGCTTTCATGAATATTTTCAATTTGAGGTGAAATCACTTTGAAGAAGTTTTGTGAGATTCATCAGCAAACACTTTGTTGTTGGTTTCACTGCAAATCTAACAATTGCTAGAAGTTACGCTTTAAAACATCGCCTTGAGTTTTGAGTTATTCATACAAAGTTTGATGAATAAATATTGAGACTTTATTGACAAAGGTTTTGTATAACAGCCTGTTTTCAATCCTGCTGTGATAATGATAGTCTTTCTGTGTTTGTCTTTTCAAAACTAGAATATGTATCAAATATCCACAGCAATTTAGCTTTGATTGTTGCAATATGTTAGTCTGTCTAACTGTAGATAATAAGGTTTTACAAATTACTATACTGTGGTCAAACAAAATCTTTTATGTGAAAGTGTAGACATAGAGAAGGAATGGTTCATAAAACATGGGAACCCAATGTGTGTGTGTGAATTTTGTACTGTGAACTTCTTAACACTCCATTTAAAAATAAATAAATAAAAAATGACACTGAAAAAAACTACGAAACAACACACAGTGGTCATGTTCAAAGATGTGTTTATATGGAGAAAAACAACTAAAAGCAGCGAGGGAATGCAAAAACACATTTTAAGCGAACGGACAGGGATATAGTCTGCTGTTTAACAGTAGGTTAACAAAAACTATGAATTCTCCGTCAATAAACTCCTAATTTACTGCTTATTAATAGTTAGTAATGTAGTCGTTAAGTTTAGGTATTGGGTAGGATTAAGAATGTAGAATAAGGTCATGCAGAATAAGGCATTAATATGTGCTTAATAATCAATAATAAACCAATATTCTAGTAATATGCATGCTAATAAGCAACTAGCAGAGGTGTAAAGAGTACCTGAAAACCATACTTGAGTAAAAGTACTGATACCTTACATCGAAAATGACTCCATTACAAGACACAAGTCACCAATTCCAATACGACTTGAGTAAAAGTCTTAACGTATCAGTACTTGAGTATTTTACTCATGCTGAATGTAGGCTCAGAGATGCACTAGTTCTGAGAGACTGCCGATGAAAATAAGACACAATTGATTTGTAAGATGAGAAATCAAGTTTATTTTCTAAAATCAAAATAAAACTGAACACCTCAATGTTGCAATAAATCAAGGTCGACACAACAACCTCTTAAACATCGACAAACTCTCAAGTCTCAGTTGAGCTCAAGTGCACAGAAATGTCATAAGTAAACCAATATCCTTCAAAATGGTCCTGTCAATATAGTGGATAAATAAAACAATGTTAAGTAAAATTAAATAGTCAAAGTCTACTGTATGTGCTGGTTTGATCCTCATCACCAGCTGCAGTCATTTCCTCATCTAATAAATCAAACACCTGCGATCAGCAACTACCTGCTAAAACTCACATTCACGTAAAGTATCCTTGTTGACAAGTTTTAGGTGAGTAAAAGGCAAAATGCACAAGATATAGTACCTTCAATGACCTTAGATGGCGATTTTGCTTCTTTATATCAGAAACAAACTGCTGCAGAAAAAGTTAGGTGCCATGAAAAATGTAATTTGTAATTGCATTACTTAACTCAAATGTAGTGGAGTAAAAAGTACATTTACTTGCTCAAAAATGTAGTCAAGCGGAGAGTAAAAGTTGATAATATCTTTGATACTTAGTTCAACTACAAAGTAGCCAAAAAGATATTTAAGTACAGTAACTAATTACATTTACTCAATTACTTTACACCTCTGGCAACTAGTTAAAAGACCTTAAAATAAAGTGTTACCAAGATTATTATTATTATTATTTTGTTATTTTCAGGAGTGAGTTTTATATTGTAGACAACTGAACTGTGGTTTTACAGAACATGATTGAGCACATATATATGTTCAAGGTTTCTTTGACAACAACTCTGAGGTGATATTTGAAGAAACTATGCAGGATCATTTCAGATTGTCAGCCATTAAAGTGCCCCTATTTTGCTATTTTAAATGTTTTTATTTTTGTTCTGGAGGTCTCCTACAACATGTTTACATGCAACAAAGGTCAAAAAAACGCTTTCATTTTCTCATAATATACATTGCACATCACCACATTTTTCAATGATTCTCAAACGACTCGTCCGATGCGTCACTCTCTCTAAACCCCTCCTTTCCGCGAGACTGCTCTGCTCTGATTGGCCAGGCGGCATATTCTGTTGTGATTGGTCTGCCGCTTACACCACGTGTGGAGACAAATGCCCATTACCATAACTGATTCTGCTCTGCGATTGTACACACAGTAAAGACCGTAACGATAGTGTTAATTCTACCATATCAATCCGACTGTAATTCCGATGATGAAACATTGGAACTAGTTGTTCAATGCAAACCTCCATCACAAGAACGACTTGAGCAGGACGTTTCTCAGTGATACGCTTCTCAGTTTGACGTTCATCATGAGATGTTGCAACTGTTATTCCTCACTGTCAGCATTAACAAGTGTATGCCCCTATTATTGCAGTGCACATGTGGGAACTGTATGGGCGAGTCAAAGTAGTAGTTTGAGATCAGCCAATGAAGACCGTAAGCGGGCATCAGGCAAATCTGTTACTTTGTGACATGTGGCCATCACGGAAGTGGGATTCGAATTCCTAACCATTTGTTTAGGCTGTTCAGAGTCAATTCATTCTTTTGAGAGAAAATAACTTTATTTATCATGCACTTTCGACTTCACAACTTTGCAGATCGTTTACACTCACAGACAGCTACATTACACATTACATGATAAATAATTGCCAAGACTAAATGTTGTATTATTATTATTATTATTATTATTGCCAGTAATTTATTTCATTATTTTGTCTTCATTTAAAAGTACAAATGTCACAGCAGCCTTACACAATGTTGCAAACCGTCCATTTGCAAGAAGTGTCAAATTCCGCTGGGTTGTATTTAAATATAGGTAATATTCGAATAATAGCATAATAGGGGCGCTTTAAATTGAGTAATCCACATATGCAAAACGGGAGGTTAGTTTGAGATAGCAACTAGTTGGCTGCATGAACTGGAGTAATTATGTATGCTACAAAATCAAAGCGTTCTCTGCTGACATTGTGGACTGAAAATAACTCTGTAGTTCCCACCTTAAAAGTTTGCTCTCCCTTTTCTCAAAGATTAAAGGCTTGTGATGTTAGACCAAGGTCTTTTTCAAGTCTGTTGCCGGTAAAACAGGTGTTGGCCTCCAGTGCTGTTTTATGCAGTATTCATGTGGACTGGCCTCTTGACTCTTGGCTTCATATGACAGCTCACTGCATCTTTTACTTACACTAGCATTTTTTGGACAGATTATCATCTGTGATCTTGCACACTCTTTAGATCGGGATTGGCATCTCCAGCCCCATCACAAGAGAAAGCATAACATTTGTACAGGTTTCTGAGTTCGTATGAATTCATATGCTTTGATTTCTTAAAAAAAAGAAGAAGTGTTTTTAGAATAAAGATCCACCCTTAAAGTGCCCATATTATGCTTTTTGGGATATGACCATTCATGTAGTGTCTAATAGAGCTGTTTGTGAATGTAAAAGGTCTGCAAAGTTTCAAAGATCACAGTGCAGATATATAAATGGAGTTTTTGTCTCTCAAAAGAAAGAAGCGATTCTGAACTGAAACGAGTCATCAGTGATTCCAGTTTCACTTCCTGCTGAACCTATGTAGGTTTGTAACTAATTTGCATAATGCCAGCCTGTGGTCTTCATTGGCTGCTGGTGAACCGCATCTACCAGGGCCTAAAAATAACTCTTTTCCACTCCTGCCAATGGCCAGTGACTTATGAAAATGTACTGGCCATGAAAGTTATGACACCAAAATTTTAGATGACCGTCAACTGCCCAGAACGTTGTTCACATTTGCTTACATTCATTTTCTCACAACATTGCATTGTTAGAATTGATAAAATATTACCAGCAAATATTTCATATACTCACCAACACTGATTTTTTTATGTTTTTTTTTCTCGCATCTTGTGCTTGGTGAGTGTTAATTATAGGCCCTGGTGTCTACTTTGCCCCGCCCTCAATCACTGTAGTTGTATCTGAGACTGGAAGAGTTTGGTTCGTGTTGTTCATGTCGAGAAGACACTGCTTTCTGCTGCCAAAGCAAATCCACTTTGATGCGATTGATACAGTAAAACCAATGCCATCATTACTGATTGTATCACTGTGAATCAAGAGCTGAGATTCAGATATGCTAATGAGTGTTTGGTTTAAGGTGGGGTTTAGAGAGACAGAATCCTTGAACAACCGTTTCAGATACTGTGAGAAAAGAGCTGATGCTGCAGTGGATATTATGAGAACATTAAAGTGTTTTTTGACCTTGGATGCATGTACATAAACATATTGTAGGAGAACAAAATTAGGAACTTTTGAAGGAGCATGATAGACTTTACTCAGAGCAGTGCCATGATTGGTATGAAAACGAGGCTGTGAGGGATAGACTCGCCGTGTTTTCAATGGCATCCGCAGTAAAAAGCTGTATAAAGCTCCTACACTCTAAAAATGCTGGGTTAAAAACAACCCAAGTTGGGTTAAATATGGACAAACCCAGTGGTTGGGTTAAATGTTTGCCCAATGTGCTGGGTAGTTTTATTTAACTCAACTATTGTTTAAAAATGACTATATGGCTGACTTAAAATGAGCGCAAAATATGTTGGAAATTAAAAATCAGACACATAATTACTAGAGGCAACAATAATAATCAAAAGATGAACATTTATTAATAAGCAATTTAATAAATGTTTATTATTTAATTATTATTAATTAAACATATTAATAAATGTTATTTTACAACCTATTTTGGGTTCATTTTAAGTGATCAATAAAGTGATTTTTAAAGATCAGTTGAGTTAAATAAAACTACCCAGCAGGTTGGGTTAAAGATTCAACCCAACAGCTGGGTCAAAACAACCCAATCGCTGGGTTTATCCATTTTTAACCCAACTTGGGTTGTTTTTAACCCAGCATTTTTTAGAGTGTAGATCACTTATAATTTTCCACAGCTCATGTTATCAACAGAAATGTATTGGGAAGATATTTTTGCAGTGTTTCATCAGCAGAACAATTCCAAGCGGCAACGTCCCCCAGTTTCTCTTGAAGCCAATACGGAAGTGACTTAAACTGCAATTCATTGACTGGCCGCTAGGGACATGCTCCAAAAGAGAGCAGAATCTTATTGACCCCCATGTTAAAATGCCCAACTTTACAGCAGAAAAAAAGCTGGTACAAATTGTGGTTTTGGTCTATGCAGCTAATTTTGCCCTTCTTAAGAACTCTGAGGGGGGTGATTTTTTATTTTTTTTTTTATTTAAAAACTTTAATTTTTTTTTTTTTAAGCCTTAAAGTTCTGCATAATTAAGGGCGTGGTCACTTGAGTGACAGGTAGATTGCGCTGCTGTCTGTGAACCGTCACCTCAGCTAATTCCAGCCACTGAATTTGGCATCTCTGCCTTGTTTGTGCTTTTTTCAGGATTATTTTATACAATTATCAAATAATATGGCTTGCTGCATTAATAGTCGAGACTCAAGACAGATGTGTGTCTGTGTAGATGTGCACACATGCGGAAAATAAACAGAACATACGTTGCTGGATCGTGCCATTGGCTAAAAATTTTGTTCACCAGATTTACTACAATGACAATGGCGGGAGGATATAAAACTGCTGCATTTTGAAAAATTATATTTTGGACGCAGGCTCATTTGTTTGTGAGATATATACGATCATATACAGGTTGCATAATTTCTTGAAGAACGATGATGTAGAGCAGATCATTCAGAAGAAATGTGATGCAAACAATGGATAATATATCAATATTTCATGGATTTAACACATTTGTGGACAAAAAGTGCTGTTTTTTTTTGTGTTTTTTTTTCAATGTCCAATCATGGATATTTTACCCAAGTGCCACGGATTGGATTCATCTCGCGATCACTTTTTCATTATAAAGGTATGAAGTCCCGTTTGATTTTGCGTGTTGTTATTTGCACACCTGACACAAATTACAATTACTGGTGCTGGAGCATCTATATCGTTATCTTTATTAATATTTTAGATAGTATCTAAGATAGACAGATAGCTCCTTTGCCTGCTAACATGATCACGTCGAGCTAGGTGGGCGTGGTTTCAGGCACCTCAATTACAACCACGTCCCGCATCTTTGCCCATTTTCAGTTTTCCGGGAGTGACGTACGGTGACGCGCTGCTAAGATGGCATCGGCCTCATTTCCGCTTCAAAAATGCTCTTCAGAAAACTCCAGGTGACATGGACACAAAATCTGTGAACAATCCAAATAGACATTAAATAACAGTACAACCCTCTGAAGAATATGTCTATCCCTCACAGCCTCACTTTCACTCCCGTTAAAAATCAAAGATGGTACAGCTGTGAGTAACGTCTGTAGGGACACTTTAAAGTCTCAGTGGGGAATAAGCAAAAAACATAGTTACCAAATGTTAAGAGAGAGTGTTGGCAACTCTGTAGTTATTATATAATGTTGGAGTCTCTATCATCTGGATGTGGCTGTTAGTGAAGTTCATGATCTCCAACCCATCAAAATAATCAACTTGTGTGTACAATATATAATGCACAATGGTATAGTGGAAACCTATTAAACAAGACTTGATTCTTAAAATGCTATATATTTTTTTTTCTTTTTTACAATGCTATTGTCTTACCTAAGTGATTGTTTTCATTAGTACATTTATTAACTTCTTAAATTCTTACAGATATTTGCTATTGCTGTTTTGTATAATGTTCAGTGAAAAGATGGCTGCTTACAACAACAAAAAATATATAGTGTGCCATGCAGAGTATGTGGGCAGTGTGGAGTGGAAAATAAGAAATCTTATTTTAAGATTACTGATACTGCACCATCAGAAGCATAACATGCATGTTAACTGCCAGCACATGAATGTTGCAAGCGTTCGCTGTACATTGTGCAATGTTAATAGATTATTAGCAGTATTAGGATGAAATATTGTGCAATATTATAAGATTTTTTTTTTTTTTGTGAAAATTTTATGGTGCAAATGGGTCTTTAAAAATGATGATTTGTGTCTCAGTATTCCTTCTAAATAATGAGGCTTCATTTGAAAATGATCAAGAGTTAGAAATGCAAAATTGTTAATCACCTCGATTACAATGTCACATTAAGCATCCGTTTGGAAGTAGATTGATTGAACTGAGGTCAGTTATTAAATTTAATTGTACCCATTATTTTGCCATTTTATACAGTATGACTAAAAATTATATGTATTATTATTATATGAAAATGGACAAGCCCAGCAATTGGGATGTTTTAACCCAACAGTTGGGTTAAATGTTTGACCCAACTTGCTGGGTGGTTTTATTTAATTAAACCATCGTTTAAAAAAAATACTGTATTGCTTGATTAAAATGAACCCAAAATATGTTGGAAATTAACATTTATTAATATGTTTAATAAACTAACATTTATTAATAAGTATAATAAATAATTATTAAATTGTTTTTTAATAAATGTTCACCTTTTGATTATTATTGTTGTAATTATGTGTCTGATTTTTAATTTCCAACCAGCCATATAGTCATATTTAAACAATAGTTGGGTTAAATAAAACTGCCAGGCAGGTTGGGCAAACATTTAACCCAACCACTGGGTTTGTCCATTTTCAACCCAACATTTTTAGAGTGTAGTTTAAAGTCTTTCCTATTGTGCCATATATCCGAGTGAAATGTCTTCTAGTACAAGATGGGCGGGGCTTGATTTTGTCTGTGGGGAAATGATTGGCTGGTTGTGGTTTGCTATTGGTGGATCTCATGTAAGTGACAAGTTGCCCCGCCCTCGTCATCAGAGAAGAGAAGAGATGCTGCAAGTTATTCTAATTCAAGACTACAAGGAACATGAATTTAAATATATCATTTATAATAAACATTGCAATATTCCATAAAGAATTGTCCATTTTGATTTCATGGCATCGTTAATACTTGATAATAGTAGACCAAAATGTTAAGTGTTTTGATAGTTTTGCACTGCATCCTCTGTAATGGAAATGGCTGATCTGTCTCCTCTCAAAATAAAGGGTCAGAAATAACCTACAACAAGAAACAGTGAAGTGTTGCACACTGTGTCCTGTGAGATGACACAGAGCACGCCTGTATAATGATACACCCAGAAATATACCTTCGGCAGTGAACAGCTGCTGCAGCTTTTGGGACTGAGGAAGGGCGAGTGATAATTGTGTCAGCTTGAGGGCTGAGATCCCACTCGTTTCTTCTGGAAACCCTGATGGCTACACTTACAAGAATGTAGTTATATAGGCCTATGTGTATAGAAGAGTACTGTTTCCACAAATCTTATGTTTTTTGGCCAAACTTGTTGAGTTTGAATTTGCATTATCAGGCATTATATGGAGGTCAATTCCCTTAAAACTGACTGTCTAAAACAGTATTTACTGAATTAAAACTTTTTAAGGACACACAGGGACAGTGAATGTTACTAAAGGATCTAAAGCACTGAGGCTGATGGGGACTCGTAAACAGCTGTAATTTACAATTAATAGCTGTATTTAGAGTCATTGATATTTTGTACATCTTTATTATTCACTATTATAGTGATCAGTGTACCGTTTGCTGAATCTGGTGTAACCTGCTTCTTGCATGCTTCCCCTTTTTTGTGGGTGCAACTAATTTGCTAAAGAACAGGCTTTTCTCTAATAAAATTTGGATTAAGCCATGTTAGAATATAACGTCTCGCAACATAGGGCAAGAGTTTTGGAAAATGGATGGATGTTTTTTTCTAAGAGTGTATAGAATTATGGGTCCCCATATGTGCAAGAAATATGACGCTCAGATATGATATTGTGTTCTGAATATAATTTTGAAAAAAAATAAATAAAAAAAATACTGTTGTTCATAGAAAATGATTTAATATCACATGAACCCAGTCAACAGTCCTGCAGAATTGCGTACATGGATTATCTGAGTCCATTCTGCCACGATGACAGCAAATCAAATGAATACCTGCCTTTTTAATCGTATTAATTTGCTCTCGCAATTATCATTTCTGAAATGACTTTCAGGCTTGGTAAATCATTTTTTCAGGGGCATTGACACCACATTGTATTTTGTATATGAAAGAAAAGCCTCAAATTACATAGTCATCAGGGAAAACTTGTAGAAAAATACAGAATGTACACATAAAATGTGCAGTACTCACAAGGCCTTATTTATTTTTTGCAGGTACTATAAAGTTTGCACAGGTTCCCATTGAGTCGATCACATTCGACGTACGTTGAACAGACCGGCGAATAGGAATCTCGCTAGAGAGGCCAATCTGCTTCTAGTGTAACTAAAACGAGAGAGCACATGACAGTTCTGCACACAATCCCTGTCTGTGTTGCCACGGCTGTTCCCCTGCATGCTTCAGCACTTTTAAAGAGCAAGTCCCTGAAAGAGCTTACACAAGTAGAGCTTACGTCTTTTTAAAGATGACATTCTACTTGTGTGTTTCTGGATGCAGTCGTTACCTGGCATGAGGGATGGTCACGATCGCTGCATCACAGCCGTGGCAGCATTCGTGGATGAGTCATGTACCCATTCTGGGAAGATGACCATCTCGGAGTTGCGATCGAGACTCCAGTTCCTGCAAAGGGGCGGAGTCCCGGTGCCGCTGCCTCGTTCCAATCCTCCTCAGAGGGTTGCTTCTGGCAGCAGCGCTGGTGATCTGTGGATTACCCCCTAGGAACCCTTACTCCTACTGCACAGTAGAGCTGCCGGGGGAGTGCAGTGGTCCATCTCAAAGGTGTGCACCATCCTTATCCTTCGGAGTTCCCCCGATGACCAGATGTCGATAGCTGCATCGGAGGGTGAGCCAGATTTTTCTGGAGATGACGAGTCGGCGCAGTTGCCTCCTTCGGGAATGGTAACTGTGCCCGATTTAGATCCGGAGATGATGGCTATGCTTTACCGGGCCGCCAACAGGGTCGGGCTCGTGTGGAATCCTCCACCATGTCCCGAGCCCTCGCAGTTGGATGATTGGTATCTCGGGGTGGCGTGTGCTGGTTCTCAGCTGCCCACCCTGGTTCCTTTCTGTGCCCGCACATCCCCCCTGTGGAATGGGCCATTGCTATGCAACTGTGCCCTAACTCCACATGGCGGGGGGAGGTGTCTCTCCCTTCCTGGGCCTGTAAGCACTCGTCGGATCTTACCGGCAAGGCTTACCAGGCCTGCGGGGAAGCCGCTTCCGCCCTACACGCTATGGCGTTGTTGCAGATCCATCAAGCCAAGGCACTGAAGGACCTGCACGATGGTGGTCACAATCCACAAGTTTTCCAGGAACTTCATGCTTCGAAGAGTCGGTCCCTCCAGCCGATATGAGGTCAGGGTTCTATAGTCCCTACTTCATTGTACCGTTTATGACCGATCTTGGATCTGCAAGTTTTGAATCGGAGCGTCCACAAGCTACCATTCAAAATGCTCAGGCAGAAACGCATTTTTGAGTGCATCCGTCCCCGAGATTGGTTTGCAGCGATCGACCTGAAGGACGCGTACTTTCATTTCTCAATTTTCCCTCGACACAGACCGTTCCTGCGCTTTGCGTTCGAGGGTCTAGCACATCAGTACAAGGTCCTACGCTTAGGGCCGGCCCTGTCTCCCCGCCACTTCCCCGGTCTCTGCCGTGAAAGTTGTGGAGCGAGCCCTTGTTCCCATGAGAGAACAGGATGTTCGCATCCTCAACTATCTCGACGCTTATTCTAGCTCGGTCTCAGGATCAGTTGTGCAAACACAGGGACCTGGTGCTCAGTCACCTCAGCCAGTTGGGCCTTCAGGTCAACTGGGAAAAAAGCAAACTCTCCTCTGTGCAGAGGATCTCTTTTCTTGGTATGGAGTTGGATTCGGTCAAACAGACAGCACGCCTCACAAAGGAACGTGCTCAGTCGGTGTTGAACTGCCTGAATATGTTCAAAGTATCAGGAGTATGGACGGGCCCCCAAATGCATCGGCACATCAACTGCCTCTACGAGATGTGCTTACGCCTTGAAGTGGAACCTGTTCATCGAGTGGTGTTCTACTTGCCGAGAAGACCCCCGAAGATGTTCGATCAGAGTCGTCCTTTCATTTTTTCATTTTTCATTTCTCCCTCCACCCTCAAAGCTGCGGGCGGGCTGGGCGACAACTAACACGTTCACTAGATTCTATAGCCTTCGTGTCGAGCCGGTCTCCTCCCGTGTTCTCACCTCAGGTCAGAGGCACGGAGAGGCCCTTGCTTAGTGTTGGCTTGCTGTGCTTACATGCACTTATGTGTGCTTTTTACTCCAGAGAGTGCCTACAAGGCAGACCCTGTTGAGTCCTCCGATCTCCCTTCGGCATCCGACATGGCAGAGAGTCTGGCACCAGGCCTATACTCCATTGCATCCTTGAGAACAGGGTTTAGGCTGGGTACCATATGTGTGACCCCACAGGGATCCCATATGTTTAGTTCAACGGTTGCTCCTAAGAGAAGCCAGTGTCTTTCTCTCTGGGAGAACCCACCTCTCATCGGGTTTGAGTGGGTTTATAGGGACAGCAGTGATTGACACTCTCTCTGTTAGCTCTGTCCCACTGTTCTTAGGCAAGGGGGTTCAAGTGGCTTACAACAGAACGCTGGAAGGGGGCAGATTCTGTGGCACTTTGGTAGGGATTCCTATTCGTCGGCCTGTCTGACGTACGTCGAACGTGACCGACTGAATGGGAACGTCTCGGTTACAAAGGTAACCCTCGTTCCCTGAAGGAGGGAACGGAGACGTACCTCCCGTCGCCACAGTTGCTGTACCCTGCTGATGCTGCATCCTATCCAGTTTGGCTCCTCAGCGAAAACCTGAAGATGCAACCCACCTGCTGCTCATTAAATACCAGCGCTGCGAGGCGAGAAGCTGCTGCATATGATTGCATGCCAATGTGCATTGGCTCGTTTTAGTTACACTCGAAGCAGATTGGCCTCTCTAGCGAGAATCCTATTCGGTCTGTCCGACGTACGTCACTTTTCCCTCCTTCAGGGAAGAAGGGTTACCTTTGTAACCGAGATGTTTTTCTACATGCAATCCTTTAGTCAATCAAGGACTACTCTTCTGAAAAAGAAGTACACTTTAGCATTCTTTAAAAATAGTACTTATTAAGAATATTAGTCCCACTTTATATTAAGTGGCCTTAACTACTATGTACTTACATCAAAAAAGAAGTACCGTGTACTTATTGGGTTCATATTGAATTGCAAAACACTTTTGCTGCTATTGAGGTGGGGTACGGGTAAGGTTAGAGAAAGCTTTGGTGATATGGGTAGGTTTAAGGGTAGGGGTAAGGGTTAAGGGATGGATCAACAGTGTAATTATAGATGTATTTACAGAAATTAATTACAGATGTAATTACATTCAGGTGTTTTTAAAATATAAGTACAATGTAAAAACACAATAAGTGCATTGTATTAAATTATTAATTTAAATGTAAGTACATAGTAGTTAAGGCCACTTAATATAAAGTGGGTCCAGAATATTCTTATATTTAGTATAAGAATATACTAAGTCCTAAATGAATGCGTTTTTGGAAACTTATTTTTGGTTAATTGCATTTAAATGCAAATGTATTATAGATTAAATGTATATTAAATTGGTAACACTTTACAATAAGGTTAATTAGTTAACTAACCTAAACTACCATGAACAATACATTTGTTACTGTATTTACTAATCTTCATTAATGTTAGTTCACAGTGCATTAATTCATGTTAACAAGATTTTAATAATGTATTAGTAAATGTTGAAATTAACATTAGCAAGGATTAATAAATGTTGTGCAGTTCATTATTAATATTAACAAATGAACCTTATTGTAAAGTGTTACCATTAAATTAAACACATTTGTACAGATGAAGTTGCAACTTAGCACATTTAAAAACATTAAATGTAATATTGAATAATAAACTACACTTAAAATTATAGCCAAGTATTTTACATGTGCTTTAGTATATTAGTCAACACATCAAAATAAGTATTATAAAGCACGACAAAATAATGTACTTTAAAGCAAGACTTTTAATGTGACATCAAAGTGCACTTACTTAAAGGGTCATTAAACCCTCCTGTTTTACCCTGGTCGTTCACACCTCTGAGCTGGAAAAAGTCTGTAAAAATGGGCGTGTAAAGCTCTGGAAAAGTTCAGTTTGCACATATATTTCACTTGAAGAAGACTTGATGAACTATGTGTGTATACACCGTGCTGGTTCATGTTTGGTGCAGGAGAATGTGTGAAATATGTCTATAAAGACTTTAAAAACGGATATTTTATTCTGTATGTGAGCTTTAATCCATGTGGCTAGTGTTGTTAAACTCTAGCTCCACGCTGAAACTGATCATATGCGCGCTCCACGTGTATATCGTAACAATCGTATTTTTCATGTGTTCTTATTCAAACTTCAGTTCTGACCGCATCGCGGGCAAAATACAAACAACACTCATGTGCTGCTGTGCTGAGGGAAACATACATACGGCTCGCGTGTCCACATGCAGAGGTGAATGAGCCACACTTTTGTGACATTTGAATTCTCCACTGTAATGCGAACTTATGTGAACATATTTTCCATTTGTTCTGGTAGATTACAGCAAAACAAACCACATGCATCCAAACTTCTGCTCTGGTCACGTTGCAAGAAAACGCATTTTTGAGTTGTAGCACTGAGGAAACGAGCACCAACGACATGTCTCTGAATGATAAGAGACAGAAGATACTTCCTCATGCATAATACCACAATTATAATATTATACATACTATATCGCAGTGATTGGATTGAATGAGCTTTAAGTCATGAATAAATACAGAAACTCTTGAAGTCAGCATGTTCAACCAGCCCATACTTGGAGCCAACCAGCACTCTGGATCTTGCCAGTAGTACACGATGAAGTCAGATTTTGTGACGTTGCTCCGACTTTGCTACCGGAAGACAGAACTCGCTCTGAAAAATGCAAAAATAACTAATTTCAAATTATAAATAAAATTAATGAGTACCTTTAGTGTTTTCAATGATTTGCAGCCTATGCATATCTGTTCACACACACATATATTGTAACTGTCTATGACCACATTAGGAGTAGTAGAAGTTTAACTGTGTTATTGAATTATTTCACCCTTTGGCTTCACCATAATGTTTCACACACAGAACAGCACTTGTGTTTCTCTGCCAATTCTACACTGCCTCTTTAAACGGATATGAGTCATGCTGCAAAGCGCCCTAAATAAAATGAAAACCCCCTTGAGTGACCCTGGGTTAAATGTTCAAGGGCTTAATGTTGATATGTCTCGGGGTCGAACTCTTCTCTGAGATCAAACCTGCAATCTTTGTGGTACTAATATTAACATTTCAACAAAAGCCTACTATTACCAACAACTCCAAGGAGGAAAGAAAACCGATATAATATACTGGTTCAGTGATTAAAGGCTCATCATGAATTAAAGAGGTCTGTCTAATTAAATAGCCACTTGCAATCTTTTGCAATATTGTTCCAAGAACTTCATGAGATTCTCTAACAGTCCTTT
Source organism: Ancherythroculter nigrocauda (assembly GCA_036281575.1). Classification (NCBI taxonomy): domain Eukaryota; kingdom Metazoa; phylum Chordata; class Actinopteri; order Cypriniformes; family Xenocyprididae; genus Ancherythroculter; species Ancherythroculter nigrocauda. The sequence continues at coordinate 51,402,678 of VTFQ01000007.1, read as the reverse complement.
CTGCTTGAGAACTGGAGAACTCCAGACAAATGAATCAATATTTAAGGCCCAGGATGTGAAATCCTTAATCAAGTAGTAGCAGCCAGACAGAGCTCCCATGTTAAACATGCTGAAATCTAAGCAGCCTGTTGAAAATCTTACAGAGCCACACAAGTCTCAGTTTTGCAGCTTGGATTTGTAGATAAAAATCTCTGTCCGTTACTTATTGTACGTTTTACTTACAATTAAAGACACCCACATGTAATTACAGCTGTAATTAATTTCTATAATTTCACGGTTGACCCTTCACTTAACATTTTATAATGCAAGTACATACATAGTAATTATAACGCTTGTCTACAGTATTTCTCATTGACTTGTTACTAAGTGCCTCAAGCAAAACATGATAAACGTTGCCATATTTAGCAACCAGTTCTTTCTCAGAGATGTTCATTGTCACTTAGTAGCTTGTAAAAATGTTTCCTGTCAAACTGGTAAAAATTTTGATTAGAGTTTGCACGATTGAGAAATTTCTAGTGTAATTTATACAATGCACATCAGTCAGTCAGTGAACGGCTGTGGCATCTGAGGCCGAGACTAACAACTGACTGACAGACTGGGTTTATATTGCTTCATAACCAGGGTAGGAGGCAAGTAAGCCCTAATGAGGGGAAAAAATGTATTTAAAGTACACTTATTTCATACTATAGTGTAAGTATAGTACAAATCCATTAACATATTTACTGACATATCATCTTATATACTGATATAAATATTGTTTACTTCTTTATTGCACAATGCACATTTCTTAATAGTAAGCCTAAAATGTGTTTTAATATCTGTTACGATGTTGAGAGACGAAGCAGAGAGTGGGAATCCACTTGCACGCACAACTTTAATGAAAAGGTTCCACATAGAAAAACAGGAACATCCAGGAACTCAAGACCCAAGATACGAATGCAACGGCAACCAAAGACTAGCAAAGCATTACTGAAAAGCAAGGCCTTAAATACACAGAACAATGAGTCGATAATTAACAACAGCTGGAACTAATGATGGGGACTATGGTAACAGACAAAATGGAAACCAAACACAGGAATTGAACTAGAAACAATAGTAACAGAGAATGTGCTTCAACATAAAAGTCCATACAAACAAGAGACAGAACTAGGATGGTGAAATCCTAGAATTTAGGATAGTGTATTGTTTAAATGCAAGGTATTTAAATTGTACCTAAAGTATTCTTGCAATAGTTCCATTTTAGCACAATCAAATATACTTCATTTTATCTTTAGTTGAACTTTAAGCACTACTTCTGGATAACTAAAGTGCATTAAGTACAAAATTAGTTGTTCCAATTTAGAAGACTTCAAGTATATCAATTTAGTATACCAAAAGTACTTTTGCAAGGAAATTATATTAAGTACATAAATATGTAAATGTAATTGTAGTATGCATAGCATAAAATAAATGTATTTTTACACTTTGGTATATTTATTTTTCACTGGGGCAGCAATGCCTGTGCAAAAATTCCAGATAATAGGATAGAAAATTGATAACAGTCAAAAAAGCAATAGTTGAAAAGTATACAGATGACCGACTGCTTACATCGAGACTCTGAAGTGAGTATGCGATGGACACTGTACTATCCCATGAGGCCAACACTGGTGATTTTGTTGGTCACATGACAACATGGCGGATTTGTCTGATTTGTATTCATACACATGCATACTGTACTTGTAGAATGTAGTATGTTAACACTGAATTCTTCATCCGACAGTATGTGCTTTGTGATCACTTGAGAACAAGAAGTGTATTTAATTGTACTAAATGTGCACTTTGAGTTTACTTCAAATCTTAAATGTATATTTAATAATAATAAAAAAAAAAAACTGTACTTGCAGGTAAAATTAATGAAATAAAAGGCCACTGAAATGTTCAATTAGAAGTTTCTCGCCAGTACATTCATCAGCACACTTTAACCGTATTTCAAAGACTCTTTCCTGCTTCGGAAAAAACAGCTATTAATTCTGCAGTTACCTTGAGTAAATGAATTAAACATTGAAGATGTGGTCAGTAATAAATTACAAGGTCAGCAGCAGTTCCTTTGAACATTCATTTATACAATACTAGAATATTCTACAAGAAGCTGCATTTGCTCTTGGGTGGTGATTTTTTTTATATATATATTTTTTTTAAATCTGTGAGGGTTCTTCACATTTTAGATTTGCATTCGCTATCATTAGCTTCACTAAACATGGAAGGAGGGTTTTGGAATAATTGGAGTGAGAGATTGACTCTGCATCTAATGTATTTATTTCTTCTTACTTTAGGGTAAGCAATTGGACACAAAACCCAAAAGCTTTTGCAAGGCAAAGTGAATTCATTTCATACTCAGTTGGCACTGCAGGGCTGCTGAGATCTTCTTATTGAAGATCTGCCCCTGAAAGCGAGGAAAAGAGGAAAAGTTCATGCACTGATCTTCCTTGGGAGCGTACTGTAGATAGATAGATTTTATATATCTTTTTCTTTACATATTCTATTGTTATATTGCAACGCTATCATAATTTGTGCAGGCGATTCCAAAGTTTTGACAGGTAGTGTAGTTAAACAGAGGCTCATTTGAACAGCACTGACAGGGATGTTTTTATTATTAGTTGTTATTTGTTGTATTGCATCTGTTGATGGCTGTCCCAGAGCTGCTCCGTCAGCGTGTCAGTGTGTGTGTGTGTGTGTGTGTGTGTGTGTGTGTAACCCCCGTCATCCCCGAGCGTCTCTGTTACCATCACGGTCTCATCAGGACTGCAGCTCTGCTGACGCTGCACTGGAGGCGAACAGATGGGCAGCGTTCAGCAGACATCACGATGGCACAGGAGGACGCCTAATGAGATCGTTTGAATCACCACCATGCTTAAGAAAGTAACAAATGAAGGTTACAGCATGTTTAAGTGAAACCGGCAACTTTGGCACTCATTCTAGAATGATCTGAAGCATAATCTCTTTAATGTCTCCAATGTTTCTACTAAAGTGATTCTTAGATGTTCGTCTTGAGTAAAAGACCCCAATCTCACACGTCTCCAGAAGAGATCTCAACGAGGTCTCAAACTGTGCTTGTCAAGATACCAAAGTCCTCAATCAAAAGTCAGAGATTTAAATAAACCCAAACATGTTGAAACTTCAATTAAACATAAAATAAAAAGGTAATTGTGACTTTTTGTCTGACAATTCTGAGTTTAGTCATAATTACTAGTTTATATATATATATATATATATATATATATATATATATATATATATATATATATATATATATATATATATATATATATATATATATATATATATATATTTATATATAACATGTTATATATAACATGTTTCAACATGTTTGGGTTTATTTAAATCTCTGACTTTACGAGATAAAAGTCATATATATATATATATATATATATATATATATATATATATATATATATATATATATATATATATATATTTTTTTTTTTTTTTTTTCTTTTTTTTTTCCTCAAAATTACAAGTTTATATTTCATAATTCTGAGTTTATATTGCACAAATCTGAGTTTATATATATATTTTTTCCTCACAGTTCTGAGACAAAATTGTAATTGCAAATTGCAGTGTCTTAATTGCAAGAAAAAGTCAATTGTGAGGATAAAAACTCCTTGTTTTATGGAATAAAAAAAAGTTTTATTTCAAGATTCAGACTTTTTCTCAGCAAGTATAGCAAGTTTATACTGTGCAATTCAGAGTTTATATCGTTTTGATCAAAATTCTGAGAGGAAAAAGTCAGAATTGCGAGAAAAAAAGTCAGAATTGTGATGATATAAACTCTGAATTACGAGATAAAAAGTCACAATTACTGTACTTTTTAAAAAAAAAAAAATTATTACATGGCGGAAACAAAACAAACAAACAAACAAACAAACAAAAAAACTTCCAATGAAAATGCCTTGACATTTCCTGAGCCTTGAAAAAGCAATTTCTGACTAATAAAAAATTGGCTCTGGGCAATATTGTGATAAACTGATACCAAAATCATGAACAATAGACCATAAATATTTGCTTTCATAAATAAAAACTTTATTATTATTTTGCTATTGTCTCTTTTGATCTGCAGCATTTTCCACATGAACAAAGAGAAATATCACTTATTTAGGTGGATCAACACACCTTTAGTCATGCAAACATCACTATGCAGATAACAACAAACCCTTTGAAAAGACAAAACAGAAGTTGATTCTTTTCCCTCAAAAAAGTGAAATTAAATTTCCACCAGTCCTAAAATAAAACTGTTGCATTAACACTATACTGTTCATGCAAAACCAGGATACCTTCACCACGCTGGATCTGAATCTGTCTGATTAAGATTCAAATGTGCGGTTGACGCCAGTTGGGCCTGCAGGAGATTTAATTAAGATTATGAGACCAACTGGGAGGTTATAGAGAACAAACAAACTCCATATCAGACTCATCTGCCTTTATCCCACGAAAATAATAGTATTATTGACAATCTCTGCATGCACAGGCAAATGTCACAAAGCAAAATAAATACAATCACATCAAAAGACACTGAAAACCTGAAGTGATTTAAAACTGAATTACAATTTGCTTTTGATCTTATAAAATCAGTATATATTAATCTAAATTAACAACTCTTATTTTGTTTAGAAACCACAGAGGAAAATACCAGAATACCAGTTTGGAAATTGTTTTCACATTTAGGTGTGTAATTAATGGTTAATGCATGCTTTTTATCATGTGCATGCATGCTTCCATAGATAACGATGGGAAATGTAGTTTTGTCATTGTCACTTCATAAACCTTCTATACATGAGTAGTATAGGCTTTATTGCTGTGCATCAGCACTCAGCATTCACACAATGACAGCATAAATATCATCAATGTATGATTCTTTAAGTGAATGTTGTGGTTCAAATGAAACCCTTTGTTGTTTCATCCTTGTGTGCTCATCCCGTAGATATCATTATTCTGGTTTGAAGACAGCAATACATACAGCGAGGTTTACTTTTGACAGGGACCTACTTTAAATTCAAATTCCTCTACAACAGTCTCTGATTTAACTTTCTGCTTTACCCACAGAAATAGTCTACATTCAACACAGAGAGGAATTGTATTAAAATGCATGAACACTTCATCCCAGGGTTATTGAGAAAGAGAGGGAAAAAAAGTGTTTTGCAACACTTTCAAAGTGAAATGTCCAGTGAGCGGCACTTAAAGTGCGTTCAGACCTGAAACAGATGAACAGGAATCTGGAAGCATTTTATCAGGTTGATTGTTGTGCATAACGCGGCAGTTCAGAAAGGAAATGTCCGGTGAGTGGCGCTAAAAGTTTAACGCACTGGATTAGAAATAGCGTATCACCTACACGAAAACCTAACTGATGCCGTTAAGGGAGTGTAAATAGCCTGTCTTGTTGGAAAAGGCTATTTACACTAACTAACATACTGTAAATGGCCACTGACACTTAGACCCACTAATGTCTGGTTTAAACAAGACGTGCAACATTCATGGCAGTGGTGTAGGCCGTAGGAAGTGTGGCATGAGGAAGTAATTTTGAATCGTTCGACCCGAGTTCGAATCTGCCTTTTGCCGAACAATTTCCCATCACAAATCAGTTCAGAAAAGCATTAATTTTCAATAAAAATGAAGGGAATATTTAAAAAAGGGGAAATTAAGTGCCTAACGAGTGTTTAATAATGAAATCTACCTGCCCAGGGACTACGGGTGGAAAATAGCAAGTTGCTAAAACCTGGTGCAATGCATCTCTCCTTGTTATATACAGGGTTAATGTTTTATTGTGCATTGTCCCTGTTCAAATACAAGAAAAAAATGTTTATCGGGTAGGGTTGGGGTAGATGTAGGGAGAGATATATTGTCCCAATAAGGCGGCATCCATTTAATAATTTTAATTTTATTATTGCATCCTGTTAGTGTACAACAATACTGAGATTTATAAGCATAAGCATTGCTATTGTCACTTAGCGTAAGTAGTCGCTCCCTAATGTAAACACAAGCAGATGTGAAGTAAAAACACATATGCTGAAGGAACAATGTAATTTTATTTTGCTTCTACTGATCTTTTTTATCATACTCGAGGGCTTCACATCACAAGAGCAATGCTGTACCAGGTGCAAGTTTACTATGTGAGAAAAGCCAAACACATGGAGCTGGCTATGTGATGCAAACCTCAAAATGTATTCGTTTTTCAGATCTCTTTCAGAAGTCTTTACTATTTGATAATCTGCTCCTGTAATTATAATTAGTGTGAAATGAAATTAAAAGTTGTTGATGTTTTACTGTCACTACTGTTCATTTCAACTAGAAAAAAAAAAATTAGCCTGGGTTGGAAAATTTTTTTGGCTGGTTGGCCGAAAGGATCTGGCTTATTGATTTCAGTGGTGATAAATGAATCACACAGAAGCACTCTCACAATGGCCTTCGTTCACTCTATGCGAGGGTTTGGATGTGGATTGTAAGGTTAAAGTACGTGTCCACACCATTATGCCATATCTTTCATTGCACAAACAGATTGCGAGATGCTAGCCAATTGTCATTCTCAGCGGACTGTGTGCTGTCATACACTGTCTCCATGGCAACTGATTACTTGCACAGTGTGCATGTGGCCGTTCTGGGGTGAGCTGCAAAATAAATTGCTGAATTCCTCCGATAGCTCTCCAAACAAACTCGAGCACAAACAAGAGGAACAAAACAGCACCCGGCGCATTCTGATGTCTCTGCATTTTGTGGTTCTTGCCATTGACGTCGCCCGGGCATGTTGTGTGAAGATGAGACGGGATCTGTGCTGTACAAGGCCACAGTGAGCTCTCTCTATATAATCACCGCCTGGAGAAAAGCTTGCATCTACAAAACACCAACTTTTCAGCAGAACAACTCTGGGTCTGGTCGGAATGAAACTACATGGATTCACTACAAGCTGATGTGTTTTGTAAAGCCCTGAAGGGTGCATCAGTAAAGACTAGAAGCACAGAAGAACCTGTGCTGGATCTCTCGTAATTTTAAAGATGACTTTTGTTATTTTGCATTGCCAGTTCCCCAGCTAAAAAGTGTAATGTTCTGAGAACATGCTATGTTCTGGTAATGTTTTCAACGGCAACTTTTGTTTTTGATCCCAGAGTATTGTCCTAAAAGATATGTTAACATTCTCTAAAAGATTCTAAAAATGTATAGTGATAACATTGTAACATTATCCCCTAACAATATTATAAAGCTTCCCAGCAGGCACCGGATGTGGACTCAAACATCGCTGAGGCCTTTTTGATGAAAACATTCCAGGATTATTCTCCTTATAGTGGACTTCAATGGCCTCCAAACGGTTGAAGGTCAAAATTACAGTTTCAGTGCAGCTTCAAAGGGCTTTAAACGATACCAGACGAGGAATAAGGGTCTTATCTAGTGAAATGATTGGTCATTTTCGAAAAAAAAAAAAAAATGCTCGTCTGGTATCATTTAAAGCCCTTTGAAGCTGCACTGAAACTGTAATTTTGACCTTCAACTGTTTGGAGGCCATTGAAGTCCACTATAAGGAGAATAATCCTGGAATTTCTTTTCGACTGAAGATAGAAAGACATGAACATCTTGGATGACATTGGGGTGAGTATATTATCAGGAAATTTATTTGGAAATGAACTAATCCTTTAACTTTGATGTCTGTTTGAAATAGTTTGGTTTAAAGTCACCACTATGGTGATCAGTGTTTGTATTCGTTTGACTCTTAACTTTTTATTGTTAGTTTTTCTTTGACTACTGTATTTTTTTTTTTTTTATTTTTTTAATGACAAGAACAGCAACAGAAAATGTGATCAGATGATGTTAGCTATTTGTGATGATAAAGATATTATCATCATGCAGTCTGAATGTCTGATTTCATCCAGTCTAATCAATGGTATTAATCACACATTATTTATTACAGCAACTCTTTGATTCTACATCACTAATATATGCATCACTATCTATCTATCTATCTATCTATCTATCTATCTATCTATCTATCTATCTATCTATCTATCTATCTATATCTATCTATCTATATCTATCCTATCTATCTATCTTTATCTATCTATCTATCTATCTAAAATCTAGCTGGGTCATATTCATAATTATATATATATATATATATATATATATATATATATATATATATAATATATTAAAACTATTATATATATATAACACTTTCTTACTTTTTGTCATTAAGACCACACAAAAAAAAAAAAATCAAAAAAATGAAAAAAAAAAAAAAAAAAAACACTACAATCCATAATATGAAATTAATAACAGAGAATATACTCTGGATGAGATCAACATGAATATTATATCTGTATCATCAAATATCCAACATCAAATCACATCATCTCTGCCATAATAAACAGTTATAGCAGGCAGAGAAAAACAAACATTGAAAAGTAGTCAAACGGCCCAACTAATGCAAACACCGATCGCCATAATGATGACATCACACCAAACTATTATTTTCAATAAAATATCAACATCTAAACCTCTGTTAATCTAAATAAGATTGTTTGTCTGACAGAAATAAAGCTAGTAATGCTCTTTTTGTAGTTGTGTAATGACTCTGGACCTTGACATCAAACAAAGGTTGAGTTTTCACTTTCAGCCAAAATCTAGCTGGGTCATTGCAAACTTCTCATTCTGAAAAAAATGGAATGATATACACTACAAGTTTGCAACGGTTAAGATTTTTAAATGTTTTTGAAAGAGTCTCTTTGCTCAGCAAGGCTGCATAAAAATGATGAAATATACAGTAAAACAGGGATTTTTTTTTTTTTTTTACAATTTAAAAATGTTTTTATGTATATAAAATGTGTGTTCACATCTTATCATTGTGCAGAGCCATATTTAGTAGTGTAAATCAAACGTCTAGCTCATATATCAATTCACAATTCACAACAACGCTCTTTTGCTCTTAGGTTCTCACAGAAAGAAGCAACTTTAGACAATGTTTTCACTTCAAAGTACACATCCTAATTGATCCTGTACTCTCTTTTGATCTCTTCAAAAGGAATAACACAAAACCTCCGCACAGGGGAAATCAATACAGATTAAACACACGCCTCCATTTAGCAAGTAATTACACATAACTCCTCCCACATGCACTGAAACAGATACACAACCATCACTTACAAGAACTTTCAGAACCACTTGGTAAATGACGGGAAATAATTGCATACAAGTCTTTCATTACAGCTCAATTGGTTACTTTTCTCTCCTTCTCTCGTAGGATTTTAAATGACCTTGTTTTTGACACTGTGATCATGACACAGTAGAGGCCAAAGCCATTGTGAGCATCTTCACAGTTTCTTCCTCTCCCTCATGTCGTTTAAAACCCACATGACTTTCAGAATGTTCAAAAATACCTCCAAAAATCAAAAAACAAACAAAAGAAAAGTCCATGTCCATGGTCACACAGCTGTACTCCAAGCCTCCCGAAGCCATGCGATTGCTTTGTGTGAAGAACAGGCCTAAATCTAAAGGTCTATTTAAGGCATTATTCTCTGAAAATCTTCTGGGTTTTTTTTTTTGTCTTTTCTGGAGCTTGACAACCCTTGACAAACAATTACTGTATTTTCATTGTAAGAAAAAGACCAGGGTTAACGTCATTTTTGTAGTTCCATGGTCAAAAGAATTTACATCTTTTCACCTTGTTCTTTCAGTCTTCATTCTGTCTTCAAAATAACCCAATTTAGAAGCAGATGCTAAAACTGGTATGAATGAATCTGCTTTCTGTAAAATTGCAATGTAGAATGTGTGCAGATTTTTATGTTTGAAAAAGACCAATTTTAAAAGCTTCTATCAGCATTTAGTGTTGGGAAGTCTGACCCAGTTTAATTCAGTGAACTGGTTCAAAAATCTGTCACCATTTTTGGGGGTCATAACAATATGCATCCGTTTGTGTTCATGTGCAATGTTTGAAGTATGCAAGTAAGTAAAGCTTTATTTATATAGCACCTTTAAAAAAAATGTTTCAAAGTGCTTTACAGAAGAGAAATACAAGTGTGCATGCAAAGAAAATACATACATAATAGAAATAAGATAATCAAACAAAAAACAAATGTGTTTTGAAATTGTGAGTTTGGATGACTCATAGGTCGTCAGGAAGAGAGTTCCATAGCTCGGTACTGAAATCACTAAAGGTTGACTCACCAATTTTTAGCTTTGTTTTTGGTACAACCAACAAGTTACTATTGCATGTTCAGAGAGATATTGCTGGAGTATATGTATTCAACAAATTAGAAAGGTATATTGGGACACTTCCATGAAGACATTTACAAATGAATAAGAGGATCTTGAATTCAATTCTCTATGCAGTAGGTGGGAATTGAATTGTGGGCATCTGCTGCAAGTGAAAGATGGAGTTGCGTGTAATCTGCATACCAATGAAAATATTGTACTACCAGATAAATGTAACATGCATAGGTTAAAAAATAGAGGACCCAACACTGAGCCTTGAGGAACACCACAAGATATGATGTAACACCTGGAGGTGTAGGTACCCAGTGTAACATAGTGTTCCCTGCTGCTTCTGAACCAGCAATGTGCACCCTTGGTAAATATTCAGTTTAAATCAGTTTATTTATTTATTTTGCCCTGATAGATTTGCCAGGACATGTGCATTGCTATAGCTCAAACAGTAGCTCATGGCGCAAGCAACACCAGGTCATGGCATCAATTCCCAGGCAATGCATTATCAAAAGTGTTAGCCAAATAAATAAACACAAGGCATGCAATACTGCATCCCAAAATGCAGACTTACATTCCATTTTCAGTATGACGAACAAACTGGCAGTACTTACACCATCATTTTTAAAATTTCTTGTCTGAAAAATTATTTGATCTGGCTGCCAAATGTTAATTTTCAAACAAAACTTGTTTGTTTTTCAGATGCTAACTGTACTCATACTCAGTGCTTTAGTGAGAGAATGCACAGTTAAACATATGTGTTTTCAGTCTGTATTTTACCGGGGGGCGAGGGGAATATGGGTCCCACTTTATATTAAGTGGCCTTAACTACTATGTACTTAAATTAATAATTTGATACAATGCACTCATTGTGTACATACATGTTTTTACATTGTATTTATAGTTTAAAAACACATCTTCTACACAATTAATTTCTGTAATTACACTGTTGACCCATCCCTTACACCTTACCCCTACCCTTAAACCTACCCATACCACCAAACCTGTCCCTAACCTTACCCGTATCCACCTCAATAGCAGCAAAAGTGATTTGCAATTCAGTATGAACCCAATAAGTACATTGTACTTATTTTTGATGTAAGTACATAGTAATTAAGGCCACTTAATATGAAGTGGGACCGGAATATGTACTAGTAATCACTGTCCTGCTGGTAACAAATGAATGAATTAGTTTAATTGTTGTAGGATGATTTTTAGAGGGGAATCAACTCTACAGATTAGTAATTTATTATTTTATTGCAGGTTGAAAAAAAAAAAAAAAAAAACACTTCTGTTCAGTCTTATCAGAAAATCAATGCAGCCTTACAGTGGTATATCCATCTGTCCATTTCATCAGCTAGCATAGAGAGTCTATTCAATTTGCCATATCTGCTGTCTGTGACGTCACAGAAAAAAAAAAAAAAAAAAAGTTTTGTGCAGGAGTAGCATTGAAAAAAAAAAAAAAAAAAAAAAGATAGAGAGAGACTCAGAAAGATTTGTTTATAATTTGGACTTCACTATTGGCAGTGCCTTCAGAAAGTCATCAGAGAGAATTATATGCATGTCTGTTTATTGCATTACTATTGAATTAGCAATAAAGAGGCATTCTGAGTAGACGTATGACACAGTTTTTCCCTTCTGGGAGTTGGGTAGCAGAGGACTGTGTCCTTTCCAGCAGGCTGCTCCGGTGTAGAGCTTCTCTGTCCTATCAAAGCATTATCATCCAAACACGAGCAGCAGCCACCGCGGCCAATACAGCCCTGTGATAAAGCGAGCAGCGGACTGAAGACAATCTCTGTGCAGAGCTGTCGGTTTGTGCATCAGCAGCAATGCCAAGAGACTCCCAAAGCTCTGATAACAGGGATTCAGTGAAAGAGGAAAGGACTGAAAACACCAAGCGGCCCATGCAGTCGATGATCTCAGAAATGTACAGTCAACTCTGCCACACTTTACTGAAGATGGCCAGTGCTTGAAGAGGAAATAAATGAACAAGCAAACAAATAAATAGTCCAAACATATTCTGGGTTGCAAGAAATGAATGCACATGAAGAAACTATTGACTTTAGAGGGTTGCCCAAAGAAAAACACTGTACAATGACTTATTGATTAATGCATGAACTGCAACAAAATGTTATTATAAAAGTTAAGTTGCAATAAAATGCATTATCATATAAAAAAAATATATATATATATTTTATGCAATGAAAAAGCATCAGCTAGAAACCGTGGGAGTGAATCCCTTGAATGATTGTTCAGTCACTCTGAAACTTGCAATGAATGACAAGCAGAGCCATGTTTTGGTCTCATGACTTTAACCAACATAGATACCAACAATCTAAGCCATTTCGACCAAAATATTTCCCCCATGTTTGGGAAAATATTTGCATTATGCATATGGATGGATGCTATGATAACTCTGTCAACAGTGGTTTCTAGTTGTTTAATTTAGTGTTATTACCAGATAAAGAAGTGCATCACTTTAAAGGCTTAAATGATCATTCCTCGTCTGGTGTCAGACAGATCACACATTGCACCAAATGACAAAATGCAGCACGTTGGACGACGGAGAGCTTGAGTCTGGGGTTTAAAGAAAAAGAGGAAGAATGATTATGATCTAATCCTTCTGCAGTGGGGTGCACAAAGCCCCAATCCCAGAATACACATTTAATTGAATCAGCGCTTGAGACAGTGGAGAGAGCAGCTTGTTAATGAAGAGTAATGGGGGAGATCAGCGCGCCGAGCAGGTACTCCGCAGAGAGATTACAGCGCCCAACTGAGAACACCGCACAGATTGTGCCCGGCAATTACACTAAACCTGAAAGGAAATGCCGCAGAATGAAATAATATGACATGGTTGCTGTGGCGGATTTCAAAATAGTGCTTTTGTATGTAGCTGCGAGTTTTCAAAGTACACCGGCGGTGCTGTATTAGCAGGGATGGCCAAAGTATGAAATATGATCTTGATTAAATTGAGTTGCATGCATAAATTATTAGGGAAAGAGAGAAAACAACACGGGCCAGAGGCCAATGACAAATTCTCATCTCAGGAAATGAGGGCTGCCGTTGCCAGGCTGAGGAATTTGTTTAATGACCTCCGCCTGTTCAAGGTAATGTGATGGGAAAACAAAAACAATAAAAGTAGGGTGAAAAATGAAAATAATTATCCCTAAGAAAAATACTTGCCTACAGTTATGTCTTTGTGTTTTTCACATCTGGCTTTAGAGATCTAATCAAATGTGCTGAACTTTTGATGTGATGCTGGTAACGGTGATATTTCATCTGTGCTGGGAGTGGACAACCCATGATGATTAGTCAAACAACAAACAGATGGCCAATTAACTTCCATTCGTTAACTTAATTGCATGAAAGAAATTGCTGCAAACCCCTCAGTGTGTCTGCTATTACTTGGTGAATGAATTTGTGATGTAATGCATTGGTCTAGCAAACTTTAAAAGCAAAGCATGTAACTATTGCATGAAATTGCAAAAACAATAACTGTTTTGAGACAGGTTTCCTGCACCTCATTCAGCTTTTGCAAGTCAGTTTTGATATGTTGATTTTAAACTTAGTTTTGCTCTGGTCTTATTGACTGTGTTTCTGTTGCATGACAAACTTGGCCACTCAAATGCTGCACTCTAAAAAATGCTGCGTTAAAAACAATCCAAGTTGGGTTGAAAACAGACAAACCCAGTGGTTGGGTTAAATGTTTGCACAACGTGCTGGGCAGTTTTATTTAACCCAACTATTGCTGAAAAATGCTTAAAATGAACCCAAAATAGGTTAAAAATCAGACACATAATTACTAGAGGCAACAATAATAATCAAAAGGTGAACATTTATTAATAAGCAATTTAATAAATGTTTATTGATTAATTATTTATAAATGCTAACTTCCAACTACTTTGGGTCCATTTTAGGCAAGCAATGCAGTAATTTTGAAACAATAGTTGAGTTAAATAAAACTACCCAACACGTTGGGCAAACCAACTGCTGGGTTAAAACAACCCAATCACTGGATTTGTCCATTTTTGACCCAAATTGGGTTGTTTTTAACCCAGCATTTTAGAGTGTGTATGCTATAGTCCAATATTTTATAGAAGCTACAGGTTTTATGAATTTCTGCTATTCCTATTTTGGACATTGGTTTACATCTGCAAACCAGCAAATTTAATTTAATAGGCTTAGGCTGATTTAGTGATGTTTAATATTTTTGTCTTGAATCAAACCCAATAATTTAGATGTTACAATATGAAGAACATTTTTAGGTTATCATTTTTTTATTGTTTTATTGTTTTTATTATTTTTTTTAGTGTAGATCCATAAAGTCATCTGCATTTCAAATAAAGTGTAACACTAGTCAGTAGATATGCTTGTTTGTGTCTAATATATCTAAAGGGGAAATGCACTACAAAGCCATACAGTAACTATACTGACAAACACTAACAGACCACAATGATGTTAACCATTTTCACTTAGTACTCAGTACTTAGTACTTTATCTGTTTGAAGCTAATATGACCTCAGAGATCTTCAGTTTTAAAATGAATGCAATACTGTTGCATCGGATGGGGGCTGTGATTTAATCTAAATTCAGAAAGAATTCTGAAATTCTTCAGAATGAATTGAAAATCATTGAAGAAAGCTTTGCAATGCATTGGAGATTAACTTTTCCTCCCATCCCAAAATTCTTCAGAATGAGGAAAGAATCATGATGCATCAGAAATAAATTTTTCTCTTATTACTATTTACAATATGGATCATTCTACAGAGTTGGTGCAAAGTCAGAGTTGGAAAAATCTAGAAAAAAAAAAAAGTCTGTTTTCATAAATTCAGTATGTATGCTTAAATCCAAGGTACACATTTCTATTAATTGTGCAGTTAATTCTCATATTGTATTTTCAGAAAATTTAGGAATATATATATATAAAGTATTATATCATTACAGTTTTTACACTTTGCAAACCCAATACAGAACAAGTAGACGAATGTCCAGAAGAATGAAGAAACACTTCCAGCAAGCAATCTGGAACCTTCTCGTTTTCTTTGTACCACTTTGTGTTGAAAGGTAACCAGCTGTCATCAGAAGCAAAGAAAAGTCAGGGGGAAACAAAAAACGACCACTGGCAAAGCAACTCAAAATGCTGTGGTGCCAACAGCGATGGCAGTGTCTCCATCTCAAATGTGCTATAATTAGCTTCAGGCCAATTAAATCTCTTTGAGAAATGGGACACTGGGCGGTCGACTTGTAGCAAGCAGCTCCACACTAACTCTCACAGCAATGACTTCAAGTGTAGTTTGGAGTAATAAGTAGTGCAACTAATTCAAAGCCTTCCAGTGGACCACATGAAACATGATCTGTAAACAGATCAAGAGGAGGAGCTGCACTAGCCAAATGAGCACAGCACATCTGTAGAATAATGTTATGCCCCATAATCTTTTTTATTATTAACGTGTCTTTGCAGCTCTGCCAAATTCGCATTTGTCTGTTTGGAGAATATACTGAAAGGTAGCAACAACAGCAATAGCAATTTCCTCTGAAAAACAGAGCCGAACAAACTTTCTGGGCTCTATGTGATCAGTAACAAAACCTTGTCATTCAATTATTTACCACAACAAACAACAGCAAAAAAAAAAAAAGTTTTGATGGATAAACAGAACATCTTGGTAGACAAATGTAGAAAACAAGCCTTTCAGACAAGGAGGCAGATGTGAGACTGACTCGAAAACCTGTAACCAAAGAATCCTGAAAGCACAGAAGACGCACACAGTCCCCCTGCACACCTTGAGAGATTATGAAGGCTTGTAACAGGGTTAAAGAGATTTGAGATGTGAGCACCTGAATTTGTGAGGACTTTGTCATGTTGTTCCGGTTTGGTTCAGCAGCTGTTTGATCCTCAGCAGACGGTCTGTGTCTTCTGGTTGGAGTGTGTTGCATGTGTGTTATTTAGTTTAATTTACTGTATGGAATAGACTTCTGCTTAACTGCAATGTTCTTCTTATTTTCTAACTCAAAAATGTTTATGGGACGGCAAAATATTCTTAACTTTATTTTCAAGAATGTTCTTTGTTTAAAGACAGAACTTAAGAAGAATTTGAATCATCATGAACTCAAAATGGACACAGTGTTTTTTTTTTCCCTCCTGTATTCATTATCAGTGATTTATTGTCCCCTCCCTCTTGCAGCATCTCTTCTCTGATGAGGGCGGGGCAACCTGTCACTCACATGAGATCCACCAATAGCAAACCACAACGATCCAATGCAGGGATAGTTTATAGAGGTCTTCCTTGTCTACTTACTTCCTCTTCATCGTCTTGATATCAATGTGTTTTACTGTAACTTCAGCATCTCCAGGCACGTGAATGAAAGCACCAACTAGTAGAGTAGTACGTTTTACTATTGAGTTAATCTAAACTATTTTTTGTTAATTTGTCTTGCTGGCACTACATTAAAGTGGAATAATTATGAGACTTTTAACACTCTAACAATAACAGTGACTGTTCAGGCTGTCAGCTCACTAAAATCCTCTCTGAGAAGTTGCTGTTATATCACAATCACAGGTGACCTGTTACCACAACTTAAATAAATGCATGGTTAAAAGTTCAAATTTATCGATTCAATTAAACCTTTAAGTTGCAAATATTATTTTGAAGAGTTCTGTCAGCTAACTTTCATTACTACGGAAGAGGATTAGGGCCAAGCAATAATAAAACAAATAAAACAATCTCGAGATTAAAGTTGTTAAATTATGAGAAAAAACTCGTTAAATTTTGAGAAAAAGGTCGAGATAAAATGTTGAGAATAAACTCATTAAATTACAAGAAAAAAGTCGTTAAATTACGAGAACAAATTTAAGTTATGAGAAAAATGTCGTTAATTGTAATTAATGTCGTTAATGACTTTATTCTTATAATTTAATGACTTTATTCTCATAATTTAATTACTTTATTCTCATAATTTAATGACTTTATTCTCGTAATTTAATGACTTTATTCTCATAATTTAATGACTTTATTCTCGTAATTTAATGACTTTATTCTCGTAATTTAATGACTTTATTCTCGTAATTTTATTTTTTTCTCATAATTTAATGAGTTTATTCTCATAATTTAATGACTTTATTCTCGTAATTTAATGACTTTATTCTCGTAATTTAATGACTTTATTCTCATAATTTAATGTCTTTATTCTCGTAATTTAATGACTTTATTCTCGTAATGTAATGACTTTATTCTCGTAATTTAATTTTTTTCTCATAATTTAATGACTTTATTCTCATAATTTAATGACTTTATTCTCATAATTTAATGACTTTATTCTCGTACTTTAATGAGTTTATTCTCATAATTTAATGAGTTTATTCTCATAATTTAATGAGTTTATTCTCATAATTTAATGACTTTTTTCTCATAATTTAATGAGTTTATTCTCATAATTTAATGGCTTTATTCTCATAATTTAATGACTTTTTTCTCATAATTTAATGAGTTTATTCTCATAATTTAATGGCTTTATTCTCATAATTTAATGACTTTTTTCTCATAATTTAATGACTTTATTCTCATAATTTAACAAGTTTATTCTCAACATTTTATCTCAACTTTTTTCTCGAAATTTAACGAGTTTTTTCTCGTAATTTAACGACTTTATTCTCAACATTTTATTTCGACTTTTTTCTCGAAATTTAACGAGTTTTTTCTCGTAATTTAACGACTTTATTCTCAACATTTTATTTCGACTTTTTTCTTGAAATTTAACGACTTTTTTTCTCGAAATTTAACAACTTTAATCTCGAGATGGTTTTATTTTTTTAGTATTGCTTGGCCCTAATCCTCTTCCGTACATTACAGTATTAGTAGAC
The DNA here is from genome assembly GCA_036281575.1 of Ancherythroculter nigrocauda. NCBI lineage: Eukaryota > Metazoa > Chordata > Actinopteri > Cypriniformes > Xenocyprididae > Ancherythroculter > Ancherythroculter nigrocauda. Next base: position 51,384,581 of record VTFQ01000007.1, on the reverse strand, counting down.
TGTTAAGTTTTGTGTTAGTAGAATAAGTTGACATATAGTTGCAAAGTTCCTTACAGTGAGTAGAATGTCTGTTGGGAAGCATCAAAATAAAGTGTTAGCAGATATCAAGCTGACAGTCTACTAATACTCTAAAGACTGATAGTTGACATGTAGTTGAAAAGTTACTTACTCTAAAGCGGACGACCAAAATAAAGAGTTGTGCAATTTTAATTTTTTGCAATGAGAGTCTACCATCTCTCCTTCACCACGGTCTCTCCTGCAGTATGCTGTTAATATCAGATCTGGTGTCCAAATTCTGTACAACAGTGAACCGGTCCAAAAGAACAGATGGACTTGAGACAAAGGGCATAACATGCCATTGACCATCACTTATGTCATCATTGAGCCTTATTCTCACAATACGCACTGTAGTTGCGCACAGACGTCATCACAGATAGTGGCTTTGCTCTGCTATGAAACTGAGAGGTAAAATTATTGATAGTTTTGCACTCATTCATTAGAGTGGAGGTGTTGAAACTGAAGTGCCATCTGTAGTCAATCCACGGGGTCTTAACCAGCAGCATTTATTGCACATATGATTACGGGGTGGCGTGCTGTTTTCTTTACAAGCCATCTGTCCAGGAGAGCCTACAGGAGACCTGCCTGGAGAAAGAAAGTAGGATGCAGTGCTGGCAAACATGAATCACACATTAACTACGAGGATCTCATTCATTTTGTTTTAAGGCAATAGAGTTGTTGGACAGAAATCTACATTTTTGTCACCTAATGTGTAACAGCTTGATCCAATAACATCCTATAGAGCGCAATAGCCCACCTGCCCTTCCTGGACACTCTCCAGTTTCCATTGCTGTTTTTATTTTATTAAATGAATAGTTGAAATGAAAAATATTGTACATACAACAGCAGTTCATGAGGCTATGCCTGTCAAGCTACAAAAAGGGGGTTAAAAAAAATCCATATTCAACAAGTAAATGAAGTAAAATATCTAGCTTCCACCAGATCGCCTTCTGTATTCAACTTATGGAAAAAGTGTAACTGAAGCGAAGCCATATTCGTAACTTGAATACAGAAACTCACAATTTTTTTACACAAATGCATCGCTTTGCTTCAGAAGTCCTTTATTAACCCACCTGGAGCCGTGTGGAGTACGTTTATGATGGATGGATGCAGTTTCTTCAGCTCATACTCATTCACTGCCATTATAAAGCTTGGATGCATCAGGATATTTATTCATATTTCTCCGATTGTGTTCATCAGAAAGAAGAAAGTCATATACACGTACAGTAGGATGGCTTAAGGCTGAGTAAAGCATGGGCTAATTTTCATTTGAGAGTGAACTAATCCTTTTAGTACAAAGAACTTAATATTTGAGTGACCTGAACTCATTTAGTTAATCACTGTTCAGCGTTTGTTGCTTGTAATTATGCATCATTTATTGCCATTACTCTAGTAAGTACATGCAATACGTGTAACAAGGACACTAAAATAAAGTGCTCCCTTCTCCATCCCACTGTGTCTTCACTTCTCATCGCATCAGTTTGTTATGAGTGCTCAAATTCAGCTCATTAGTCGCATTTCTGTCTTGCTCATTGAGAAATAACAAGAGACACTCAGAGAACAGACGACGACTCCTGTTGACTAATCTCTCGGCCGCCCGGCAGGGCTCGCTTAATAAGGGCCAAACTTGTTCTGTCCTATTGTCTGCAATGAGCTTGGTCTGACACTTTGACAGGAGCCAATTACGAGAAGCAAAAAATAACAGCGCACAGAGAGGCAGTGGGCACCCGGATCATATATTAATGCGCTTATGTTTCCATCTGACTATCCAGAACAATGAGACGACAACTGCTTGGAGAAACATACTGTACCAATCATACAGCGCTTGTCACGTATATCCGGCCTCTCGTCTCATTCTGGCCGACTCAAGCAACACCTTCCCTCTATATAATTTAAGACTGGATCGAGTCAAGCTGGTTAGGGACACAGGAGAGCTATAGAGCTGCTCACTAGGGCACATCAAGACTAGATTACAGCTGTCAATCATCCATATCACTGCAACTTCTGTCTCCGTTTGCGATTTATAGGCATGGAAAACCTACAAACTTTTTGCGAAAATAGTAGATTATACAACAACAGCCTGCATTCTCAAAATTAGAGTTTATAGCACAGTCATGGAAAAACTGTGACAAAATGTTGTTGGTTGTTTCTCTTTTTAATGCTGTTGTTTTAATGATAATAATAGTTTTAGTCTTCATTATGGTGATTAATGTTCCGTTTGCTTGAAATATTCGCCAGTGTATAAATCTCTCTTCCATCCAAGTGTTACAAATGATCTCATTTGCTCACACTTTTTTTGCCGTAAGCATGCATAGATATTAATACCCATTATCCAAAATGCAACAATGAACACATCATTTTCAGATAAAAGATAAACTCTGAACATTATAAAACAAGCTGATAAAAGTGAAAAAAAGAATCAAAAACATCATCAAGGGATAAGATCAACGCGTGATAAAAAAGTAAGGGAAAAAAGGCAACTGCATTATTTATTCAGTGCATCTTTGGTACCATAATAGTACAGTTAATTGGAGAGCAAATTTGCTGAAGTACTTGAGAAATGTTCTTGAGAAAAATAAGAGATCTTAACAATATCTCAGTTTGCTAATATACCAAAGTCTGCAATCAAAAGTCAGAGATCTCAGTATGATCTAATTCAAATTCTCCCCAGATCAAATCTGAGCTCTGTCCATTCATTTTATAGCTTTATACTCTTACTGGATCACAACGAATGACCATTGATTTGTCCTTTTTGTTTCTTCTTTTATGAGGGAAAAAAAAAAAAAAAAAGTTTAGGAGAAACATCTGAGACACAGTTAATAATAGAATGAAACATAACAGAGATGAACTTCACCTGAACTTTGAAAGAGCAACATCTGAGCAGCGCAATTTTCCTCCGGGCAACCTCTACTCGTACAGAACAAACCAACAGATGAGAAGGAAGCATCTGAATGACGTGACGGCAAACAGGACTCGTCCCTGAAGTGTTTACTAATCTGCCCTTCACCTCCTCAATCCCATCTGAGTGACAGTGTGTGTATTCAACACACACACAAACACAGACCCTGCGGCCGTTGCTTTTGCACGTAAAAATGTCACAGAAAGGGATTAATGGAGCACGAGTCGAGGTTGGGCTCAACAGGAAGTCAAGCTCTCTGGTGATTTCTTCATTTATATGAAGCGTGTTGATTATGAGCCTCATCAGCTCTTTCTAAACTTCAAAAGTGTCAGTGTGACTAGCAGCCTGGGGCAGAGAAACACACCGTCATCTGTCTCTATCACACACACACGTCTACAACATCAGTCAGATTTCACATCTCAATACTTGAAAACAGAGGTGAAATATGTGTAGATCTCTTCTTTTTCTCAGGAAGGAAAAAAGTAAAGAGTTCTATTTGCTCTCCATTTATTTCATCAGTTTCTATGGGAAAGAACTAAATGCATTGCCAGGGAATCCTTAGTCTCAGCCTCAGATGTCACGCCCACGAACCGTTAGCTGAACGTCTGATGCATATGGCACACTTAACTCGAAACACTTCAGGATTTTCAAAGTCCTCATCTGGTTGGTTGAATTCTACAGGATGTCTGGGAGACGTATGTGTTGCTTTCTTTAATGGTCTGCCTGGAAACAAATGCAATGACACCAAACCCCCTTGTGGAAGAAGAACACCGTCATGTTTACAATGAGCTGTTGCAGTAAACTTGCACAAAATTCTTGAATGAATGATTTATGTCTGTTATTGTTGGGTCATCAACTTTATATTTTCACGCCCCTAAACAGGATGCAGAACAAAATGAACTGTGATTGGTTGCATTACATGTCAGTCAAACGTCCTCTTAGGCAGTCCTAGCTGCAATAGAGTCCAGACCTTCTCTCGTCTTTCTTAAGGTCTCGCTACGCGAGGCTATGGAATCATTGGTGTTGCTAGCACCATGTTCTGCTGTTTGAGCTGCACTGTAAATAGAAGTTTGTAATTTCTGCAGAAAAAAAAAAATTGCTATAGCAATTTCCACCGTCGGGACAAACGGTTCTGAGAACGGTTCCAATTATATTTCCACTTGAGCTTGGTTCAGCACGGCACGATAATAAACCATTCTCATCACAGATTTCTTGGCACAGAATTTATTTTAGTTTATGTCCCAGGTGTTAACACTCTGGGGTCGGCGGTCACGCCGGCGTGATCACCGCGTTTTTTTTTCTAACCAGTGTGAAAGAGACTCAAAATACTCTGTCAATGTTGCACATACAATTAAGAGTTATACACCATTTTAATCTGTGGAATATCTTCTTTTATTTGTGTACACTCAGAGTAACAACAAAATGTTGTGCTTTTTGTAAAATAAAGAAAACTAACATGATACATGATCTCTCGTCTCCCTCTGAAGGAAGTCCAATCTGATAGTTCTCAGAAAATTAACTGTAACTTAGTGAATACTAATGACAAAAAAATTAGACTTATGTCTAAAAAAACATTGAAATGTCAGGTTTTAAATCGTGTAAGTCAAATCGAAAACAAATATTCTGTTTATGTAATCTGTATGAAAAGAGAGCCATGTCAGAAATCCGTGATTCAGCTCATTATCCGCTAATGCGGCCACGCCCATGGAGTCAGCGCTATTCAGACGCAAATTCTGAGTCAATGCATGCATTCATCGTCTCAATCGTGTATTTATTGTCTTGAAAAGTGTTTTGAATAGCCATAGTTAGCGATCTCTGGCCTCTGTTAGTTCAGTTATTTCCTGGATTGCCTATTCTTCTTTAGTGCTCAGGCATTTGTGGACTAAAGGTGTACAGAGCGCCCTCCGGCTGCAAATATGAATTCAAAACACAATATCCAGCACTCATAGTAATGACAATAAATCCTGAATAAATATTACTCCTCTGTATAGACAATTGACAAACATATGAGAATCCATCAGTATTTCTCCAAATGTGCATGTTTTTAAGCTAAAAGCCTATATGAAATGCCATAGAGGTAACATACTTGTTCAGACACTTTGCATCACAGAAATACATTATATTTTAAAGAATATAATAGAATACCATTATTTTAAATTGTAATAATATTTCACAGTATTGCTATTTTTTCTGTATGTTTGATTTACACCATGATGAGATTTGAGACATGATCAACAGAGGGTTTTTTCACAGCCTACCTGTCTGAAAGAGCTCATTATTTATGCAGCTCATTAGAGCTCTTTATGCAATTCTTTTGTCTTCTCAGGTGAGAATCATCCATTATTCATGATTATTCACGCCTCCACGCATACTGTGTTTCTTGACCAAAGATGTTTTAGAAAATTTAAATCTCTATATTGTCTTATATGAACAAGCAGGCAGCATAATTTTTACCTCATTTTGAAGCAAAAACTCTAGTCTACAACCTCAAATACCCAGAAGTCTTGTGAACAAAGATTTAATATATATTTTTTGGCTTTATTTCAGTGACTTAAGTTTTTTTGTTTTTTCAATAACCACGCATAAACGTTATTCCTTCAAAAATACAAACATGTACATACATGTTCCTCACATATTATTGTAGCCTAGTTTGTGCTGAATACAGTGTAATGACACTTTTTCCATTAATATGTTTATGAACAACTGAAAAAAGCACAAATGTCAGGGCATGTCAAAACTTCTCCAAGGCCCCAAAAATCCTCAGACCCCTGAGGGTTAACCATGATTTGCTACTTGTAATTGTATTATTGGCAGGTGGATTAGGGTGTGGGAAGTACTCATTCTAGAGAGCATTTGATTCAAAGGCATATTTTTTGTTTGAAGTGTGAACCGTTTTTGTTTTTTTGTTTTTTTTTCAAATAGGAACTCGCACTGTGTTATAGGACGCTTAGGGGAATACCTCCAGCACGACTGGTGTCTGAAGCATGTGTGTAAATGCAATAACATCATTAATGGTGTGAACAGAGTATAAAAGGGTGCCTGTAGTGCACATCAACAATTTATTTCGTCTTCAGGATCTGTTTGATTATGTATGTTTGAAGATGTTCACTTAGTCAAGCATTTCAGGAAGTATCAGTGATGACACTTGAGGACACATGACTTGTAGGTTATGTGTTTGAGTGAGGAGCATGCACTTTCAGTTATCCAGGGAAGACTATTCTACTCAGGATTCTAGATTAGTGATAAAGTCAGCCGTTTGAGCGAAGCACGTTCAGATCTCAAGGGAGTTGAGTGCACTCCTTATGATGCAGTCGCTGTGATAAGCTCCTTTGTTGTCTCTCTCGAGGGGTGAGAATAGAGCACCTGCACCACACGGTTTGGGTCCCGTGGCCACCATAACAGGTTTGACTGAAGAGCAGAACCCCTGAGAATCCCCTGAGTCACATCTAGAAGCAGGTCCTTCAGTCCCTGGGATGAGCTTTTTAGATCTTGAGAACCCGACAGGAAGTGGGTTTTTCACTGTTTTCATGGTAGTGTAAGTGGAATCCTTAATAGTAGGATTCCTGACTCCCTACAAGAGACTTCAGTTTGTTGCTGATATTGTTGACGCCATTTTTGTGTGTGTCCCTTTAAATGCAAATGAGCTGCTGCTCCCGGCCCCCTTTACAGAAGAAGGCGGAGCTTTAACAGCTTGCGATTCGGTTGCTCAACAACAACAAAGCTGGAGAATCTTACACAGCCGAAATTATGATTGTCAGTAACGATGTTCACCATTGAAATGTTACTTAAGTTCAGGCTGTTGTCAGGCTCTTTTGTGAACTGCCTTGGTAAGCAGTCCTTAGCATAGAACATAGTTAGGCTTCCTCTCATTTAGAGAGTCATCTTGCTGAATCCTCAGTTCATAGAGCTCCCCTCAGATACTATTTTGTTGTTTGCTCTCTGCAAGCCTCCTTGATGATATTTTTTAGAGTGTTGCAAGTGGTTTTCCTGAGACCTCCACTTGTCAGGGATATATTGTCCCCTGAAATGACAGGCAGGATATTCCTTATCCATATTTCATATACCCATGAAGGTATTTGGAAGAATACCAGGCCCTGAGCTCTGCCCATGGGGTATGTAGCTGGGATTTCTGACCCTAGAGAATAGAGTTACGACAGCTGCTGGTGCGTACCATCTAGGACAGGGAATGGTGACTCCGAACCTAGCTCCGTTGAGTCATTGACCTTATGTCAGCTGTTACGGCATTCATTCCTTCATCATGGCGGAGTGGGTATTTGTTCCCCAAAGTGTCCTAGGACCCAGTGCAAGTTCCCATTCAAAAGGGAATGTCTCGGTTACAGATGTAACCCTGGTTCCCTGGGAAGGGGAAATGCACTGCATCTTGTTGCCATGCTTCAGGTATGCCTGCATCAGGGACAGGTTTAAGGGCAGGTATTTCCTAATATCAATAATCATTAGAACCCATTGTACAAGGGGAAAACTGATTGTTTGGTCAATAATTCAAGAATGTCCAGACTTTAAAGCTCTTGATTCTACATTGTACTTCAAAATTTAAAAATAGTATTGTAAGACTTGATTTTCCTGCTAGACAAAAACTAAGATCAAGCGCCCTGCAATAAAGCAATAAAACTCATCTGGAGAGAAGATCTCAAAGAAATAGCATAGGACAACGCCTTGCCCTAAACTGTCCTCACATGTCTACAGTATGCAACCCATACCCCCACAACCTAAGAGTAATAATCATTTGAAATTGGAGTCAGATTAAACGAGTGAAATTGTGAACTTCACAGGGGTGCTGAAAAGACCTTCGGCCAGGCCGTCGGATTCCGTTTTTGGGCCAATGGGGGGTTTCCTACTCTATAAATACAATAGGACATGATACATTCTAGTATAGGTGGTCAAGTGTAGTTTAAAAAACTTCCCAATGTATGTTGGTGCAAGACGATGTTTTCTTCTCTTTGCATCTGTCTTTTTAGTTTAGTTGGCTGTCTTAGACCATGTCTGACTTTCTCCATGGTGTTTTAAAGTGGTCAATTAGAATTCAAATGGGTCGCACATTTTTTCCATCAGCTTCACGATAGCAACGGATCATGCAAATCTTATATGTATATTATTGGAGTGCGCTGGCGAATGTGCACAGAGTATACGGTGATCTGTGCGCCATGCAAAATTAAATAATTGGGTTTCAGTCTTGTTGTGCTGATAATCAAAAAAGGAACTTATTGCTTATAAAAGCTCAGAACATGAGATGTATATAATTAATTAATGGCCTGATTCTACAAGATGAATTATCAATATTTAAGGTCTGTTTTCCTGATTTTTAGAAGAATTTCACATTTTTTTAATCCAATAAAAGTTTATTTTGTCAACCTTTCAGGCTCTAGCATATACATAAATCTGACAGACAAAATTCAAGTGACATCAAGCACCAAACTTTTGTATTTTTATTTCTATGTCTTTAGAAGAACTTTGATAGTTTGACATGAAGGATGAGAGAATTTAGTGGTGCCCGTTTTTTCCACTTCTTGAACACATTGAGACTTCATTGAGGTAGAAGCTGAACGGACGGAATCGCTGTCCCTTCAAATAAACCGTCTCGCGGTAAAAGAGACAGACATGTCAGCGAGGCTGGAATAGGAGACGGCGTGCCCAGATGAACATCCCTGAGCTCAGCAGGACCCGAGTGCTCCTGCCAACCCTCACGCTGGGTGTTGCCGGATTTGTGCTGGGCTAAGACACACAAAGATGGTCTATTTTCTCGACAATGGTGACACATGTGGTGTGAGAGAAAAGACAACCGCTCCACCTTTGACAGTCGACACACTTCAAACTCTGATAAGAGAGTGTTCGGTTTGACAAGAGATCTGAGAGCTGATTGGAACTCAAGGTTCTCATCACGGTTCTTATTTGATTTCATGTCTAGTTTCCATGTTAACCATCCATTTCTGTATAGACTCATACCTTAAATCCTTGGCTACGAAAATAACTATGAAATATGTTATCTGCTAAGAAAAGGGAAACTGCATAAAAGAAAGAGTACAGTGATGGGAGAAAAGTGCACATTTTGGAATGATCTAGATTTATGCATGAATTGCTCCGAAAATGTAGTTAGATCTTCACATAGGTCCTAGAAGTAAATATTAGTTCATTGCACATAATGAAAAGAATATAGCATATACATATTATTTTATTAATTTTAATACAAATTCCTCACATATCTTTGATGTAAAAAAGATTTCAATAATGGAAAAAGTAGGATCATGGCCTTTAAATAATGGTAAAAATGCCCCTCTCAAAAGGTACACGTTTGTACTTTATTTACCCATAAACGGTGCATTTTAATTCCTAAATGGCATATAAAGTATGTTTTTAGTGAACTTTTCAGCTTTTGTACCATTTGTTTCTGTATAATTCCTATTCATTGTCTGTCTACTATACACTTGCATTATCTGAGTTAACCTCAATAAAAAGTGTATGATTTTTCAAGAAGCATATGACTTTTACTTTACTAATAAGCTGGTTCAAGTAGAGCACAGCCCAATCAAAAGATGAAAAGATTCAGACGACCTTAGATGAGTCACTGAAGTTCAACTAAAGACCTCTAAACACTTTATTGCTTTTTTTCTCGTAATGTCTTGTAATGAATGTTCTATGAAAGCCCATTAAAGAGAAACTCTAAAGAGCCCTCGAGTGCCAAAGAAGCCGTTGTGAGAACATCCCATCTCTTCTCAGAAATAATGCTGCCCAACTCAAGGACAACATGCATAATGCACAATACTGATACATTCTACAAACACTACTATATATCATTATCTAAAACATGATTAAATAACTAGTTTTATACATCAAATATCTCTATCCCAACCCTGTCCGGTCTCAGAAATCTTGACCATAACAACTATTCAATTAACTTTTATTTGATAATAGAAGCAGTTCAATATTAAAAATATTAACATGAACTAACAGTGAACAATACTTCTAAGGCATTTATTGATATTAGTCCATGTTAACTGCAACATATAATAATACATTTTTAAAATTGAAAGTTGTATCTGTAAACATTAGTTCATGAACTGTGAACGAACATGGACTAACGATGAACAATTAGATTTTTACCAACTTTAACAATAACAACTAAATGACAAACAAACAAATTCTTAGTTCACATTATCTTATGCATTTACTAATGTTAACAAATGAGACCTTATTGTAAAGTGTTAGAAGGTAACTGTAGCAGAATACATATTTTTTTAAACTAATTTTAAATCAACTAATTTCAGTTACAGAAATATAAATCATTTTTTCATGTTATAAATTTTTATATTTTTATATAATGTGTTATGGCAGAAATATAAAAAATCACCCAAAACTTTTTTAAACAGTAAACCATGTTACCAAAACAGAGTTGCATGTGGAAACGTTCATAAAATATTTAGTTTGACGAGATGAGGTTAATGACTATGAAAGCTTGAGCTGGGATAAAAATTAAATTGCAATTGCAGGTAATTGCATTTTTTTTTTTCTTTGAGAACTGAGAGTTTATATTGAGTTTACATCCTGCATTTATGATATTATAACTCGAAATTGTAAGTTTATATTAAAAAGTCACAGTTACCCTTTATTTTGATGGTCCCCTTTAAACATTCTGTTGGCTATAACTATAAGTAATGTTTCAACTGTGTCAACTAACTTTCATTAGAGTATTAGTAGAGTTAGGGTAGGCGAATAATTGGTTAGGCTTAGTAAAATAAGTTCCCATTCAGTCAGTCACGTTCGACGTTACGTCGATACTGACGTAATGGGGTCTTGCTTGGGAGCCCAATCACCTCCAAGTGGTACAAAATGAGCCAATGGGAATTGGCCAGTGAGATTTACATGCCGGGCCACACCCCGGCATCCGGGTATAAATAGGACCGGCCTACTCACTTCCATGCATACTTTTGCTTCGGAGCCGAGTGGTTGTACAGTGATCGCTCTTCCAATTCACCTCTACTGAGAGTAAATTTCTGAGCAAATAACAGCAATTTTAATTGCTATCAGGAGAACACTCTGAAAACAGCAATTTTAATTGCTATTTTACTTACAGCTCATTGAGGGATCTCTCTGCAGGTGTGATGGTGCATTCCAGCCAAGCCGTCTGCAGGAAGGTGATGCAGCCCGTCCCAGGTCACCGCTAAACCTAAATGGTTAGTGAGGCAGCCCTGGGATGGGTGACCCGGAGTTTCAGGGAACGCCTCTTTCTCAGGAGCTGGTGTACACACCACTCCTTACCCCGGAGGAGGGCCGGGTGGAGAATTTTACTACTCTTCTGCCATTGGCTCAATGGCCAGTGGTCCCAAATTCTCAAGAAAGAGCGGTTTCCTGACTCTCTGGTCATACAGGGTGTGCGTGAGCAGTGGGCGATACTCTGCTTCCTCCTTCCCAGCCCCTGTTTTTTTGCCACAGGCAGGGAGTGTGCATTAGAGGACAAGCTGCTTCATTATGCCTCCCTAGCCAGTCCCTCATGGGACCCATAAATCCAGGTGCACCTCACTCACTTCGGGACATTGTGCTTCCCGGGTTAGGCCCAAGCACCCTCACTGCCCCCCGCGGGTACGTCTGTTGTCCCTTTGGTGCCACTCGTACGGACCTTGGGAGCCTCACTAGAACTGAACTTGGCTGCGCAATTCAGTTTGCCGGGCGGTCCCCCAGGTTCAGCAGTGTCTTGCTTGCCTCATGGCAGACAAGCACACCCCTGTCCTGTGAGTGGAGATTGCGTTCCTGCTGACGAAGGACGCAATAAAGCCTGTCCCTCCAGCCGAGATGAAGGTTGCTACACTGTTAGCCCGGATAAGTTGAATTTACTTAAAAAAAAACTGAGGAAACCGGTTGCCCTAAAAAAAATTAAGTAATGTGAACTTAAAGGGATAGTTCACCCAAAAATGAAAATTTGATGTTTATCTGCTTACCCCCAGCGCATCCAAGATGTAGGTGACTTTGTTTCTTCAGTAGAACACAAATGATGATTTTTAACTCCAACCGTTGCCGTCTGTCAGTCAAATAATAAGAGTGAAATGGAACACAATCCATAAGAGTCAAAAAAACATGCACAGACAAATCCAAATTAAACCCTGCGGCTCGTGACGGCACATTGATGTCCTAAGACATGAAACGATCGGTTTATGTGCGAGAAACCGAACAGTATTTATATAATTTTTTACCTCTCATACACCACTATGTCCAACTGCGTTCAGCATTTGCTTAGTGAGGTCTGATCGCACTCTGACAATGGAAGTAATGCCTAGCACTCATTGAAGTATAAGCGCGAGTACAAGCGCTACCCCTGGAGGAGGCAGACCCAGCCCTAGCGTTGCTGTGTCCCGTTCGTGCCCTGCACGTTTATGTGGACCGCACACAGAGCTTCAGAAGCTCTGAGCAGCTCTTTGTTTGCTTTGGAGGTCAGCAGAAGGGAAAGGCTGTCTCCAAACAGAGGTTGGCCCACTGGATAGTGGATGCCATCACCTTGGTGTACCAGTACCAAGGCGAGCCGTGCCCCCTAGGGGTTGCAAGCTCACTCCACTTGGGGTGTTGCCTGAATCCCACTTCTCAGTTTAGTTCCCCACATGGTGAACCCTGTGGAGTTCCTCCTGCATCCTACGGCAGCCAGATGCAGCGGAGGCGTCCGGCGCCAGGTCCAGTACTTGTGGTCAGCCCTTGTACTGGGCTTGATGCCCATATGATGTGATTCCCCTCGGGTAATCCCATATGTGTCTATCCACAGTACGGTTTCCCTGATGGTAAAGCCATGACTTTCTCTGGGCAGCTCTGCTCTGCACTGTCTCTGAGCGCTAGAGTTCCTCCCGGAAGGTAGGACCTACATCAGAGATCTTCCATTATGTTCTTAATAATTTGCCTGGTAAAATAAAGGTTAAATAAAATCTGCTTCCTTAACACTTGTGACGTGGCTCAGTTGCTATGGCATTTTCCATTAGACCCCATTACGTCAGTATCGACGTAACGTTGAACATGACTGACTGAATGGGAACGTCTAGGTTACTAATGTAACCCCCGTTCCCCAAAGGAGGGAACGGAGACGTTACGTCCCCTTGCCATAGCCCTGAGTCACCGCTGAATGGCCGGGTGCCCTGTCTCGGCTCCTCAGCAAAATATGAATGAAAGTGAGTAGGTCGGTCCTATTTATACCCGGATGCCGGGGGTGTGGACCGGGATGTAAATCTCACTGGCCAATTCCCATTGGCTCGTTTTGTACCACTTGGAGGTGATTGGGCTCCCAAGCGAGACCCCATGACGTCAGTATTGACGTAACGTCTCTGTTCCCTCCTTCAGGGAACGGGGGTTACATTAGTAACCTAGACGTTGGTTAGGGTTAGTAAAAAATGTAGTTGCAAAGTTACTTATAGTCAGTAGAAAGTCTGCTGGTGGAGAATCAAAAAAAAAAATAAAAAATAAAAATTGTAGCAGATATTAAGCACAGTCTACTAATACTCTAAAGACTGCTTGTTGATATGTGGTTATTTATAGATAGTAGAATGTCTAAAGTGGGCCATCAAAATAAAGCGTTACCAAAGTTGCAACTACCTTTATTTATTTATTTTATTTTGTGGTGGAAACAAGCTTCCAAAGTGTGATCAATGGTTATTTGAGAAGAAAAACAAAATTATGGAAATGTACTGATGAAAAGTACCTTCAATTTGTCATACAATCTACACACTACAACTGCGTAACAGGCAAAGCTCGTGGCAGCTGTGAAGCCTGTGGAGGGAGTCCAGCGCTGTGGGTCTGTGTTCCTGCTAAAGGCTCTGAACAGCTTGAATCATTAGGGGGATCAATGCATTTCAACTTCTCTGCAGCAGTATGTCAGTGTGTCTGTCTGTGAAATAAAGGAGTAGATCAGAGTAGAGATCAAACAGAGGCTCCATTTTTAAATGCTGAAGTCTTCAGGTTTCAGTGCAAACTGTGATTCATGATTTGTTATCAAAACATTTTTGTGTGTGTGTGCGTGTGTGTGCGTGTGTGTGTGTGTGTGTGTTTGTGTGAAATCAACTTAGATTCCTTAATGTTGTTCAGATAACAATATTTTGAGTTCATGTGGGTTAAAAAGCAATGTCGAAGCAATGTCACGGCATGCATCCAGAGTGTGTGATTGTCAAATCTACGTCATCCGGTTCTGAGAGCTTCTCTGCATTTATACATGAGAAAGAGCTCATTCAATCCAATCACTGTGCTGTAGTATGCATGAGATCACATTACAGTGGAGAATTCAAATGTCATGAAAGACTGTTTCTCATGCTATTCTTCATCTCTGCTGTTCAGCGTTGCATTCGGACATGCCGTGGTACAACGAGCACACTCAAGAGAGCAGCCTGAAAGATGGAGTGCAACAGGAAGAAAACACAACTAGAGGTATTTCGCATTTTGTGGAAGGAAAGTGGTATTGCACACAGAAAGGCCTTAAAAACTGCTAGATCTGCTTACTTTAAAAAAAAAAACAACGCTAGGTATTTATTTGATACAGTAACTAAATTAATGAGAAATAAAACTTCAACTTCAGATGTTTCCAAACAGCACAGCAGTAATGACTTTATGTATTTCGTTATTTGGAATATTTATACTATTAGGAAGGAAATTATAACCATGCAGCCATCTACTACAATATCGCATCAGATGCTATAGACCCCCTGAGGAACAATCCCACTCATTCTTTGCTATAGGAGAGGAAGAATTGTCTAAAATATTTAAATCATCAAAATCAACAACATGTATCTTAGACCCTATACCGACTAAGCTACTGCAAGAGATGCTTCCAGAAGTTATAGATCCTCTTCTTAATATTATTAATTCATCTTTGTCATTAGAATACGTACAAACAACTTTTAAGCTGGCTGTTATTAAACCTCTTATTAAAAAACCTCAACTTGATCCTAAAGAATTAATTAATTACAGAATGAGGGACAGATCTCGAATCTACCTTTTCTGTCAAAAATACTAGAAAACACAGTATCCTTTGACACCAGTCTTTCATTTGAAAGCCACATTTCTAGCATCTGTAAAACCACTCAATATATATGGATTAGTTTTATGATTTCTTCATGAACTTTTTGAAGCTTCAGAGTTTGTTACATAAGCTGTCGATGGAGGGACAGAAAGCTCTCAGAGTTCATAAAAAAATCTTCATTTGTGTTCCGAAGATTAACAAAAGTCTTACGGGTTTGGAACGACATGAGGATGAGTAAATGATAATAGAAATCACCCATTTTTTGGGGGTGAATTAACCCTTTAACTACAATAACAACCCTGTTGCACAGTGTAATTGCCTAACGTTGTGACTTTTGGTTTATGATTCTGAATTTCCAATACTCAAATTAACATTTGTAGTGAAAAGAGGTTTCTAATGGGAGTTGGGATCATATCTTTTGAAATGGAGTGAACCGTGATTGGATCCAAAAGTCTAGAAGATCTTTATTTGACCCCATAATTCTGCTTTAATAAAAATGGTGTAATTGTACTCCGTTTTACTTCACATTGAATATAAATCATCTTGTGAAGGTGAGCAATGATTGATATGTCAGAAGACCCAGGCCTTCCTGAAAGAAATATGTTTTTCGTGATCATATTTGTGTGAAAAGATAATAGTGCTTTTGACGGTTAAGTTCTTCTCACCAATAGCTGAAATCTGTCAGTCAGTCGCTGCAGTGCATTGATAGTTAAATGAATATCCAGATGACCTTCACTGGGAATGACTGCAGACTGCTGTTTAAGCCACAGACCCCAGCTGAAGGCTTCAAAACACCTGACCTCTTTTTAACATCTGCTTTCATCTGTTTCAACACAAGGTTCTCCTCTCTTCATAACTCGCCTGCTCAGTTTCCTCTCCGTCATGTAGCTGAAAGTGTGCAGTTTAACAGACCTGTGGCAGAAACTCTTCTGATGTTCTGGATGAGAAGGGTTCAACTAAAAATATAGGTCATTTCATCTGAAATTCACCTCTTACTCAACATTCGATAATGACAATTTGGCATCTTGCATTTATGTCTTGCAGTTATTAACATTCATGAACTCTTGAAACCAGAATAATTAAACTGTAAGTGTATCAATATACTCAGTGAAGCGGTTACACTTTAACATTGGTTAATACATGATGTAAGAATATATTATTCATTGTTAGTTAATACAACAACTAGTTTTAACAAATGAGACCTTATTGTAATAAACTAATTCATTCTAAAAACTAATTCAGGGGACCTTTAGTCATTACTTAAATATATATATATATATATATATATATATATATATATATATATAAAATCAAGTTCTGAAATGCTGTTAGACTTTTTACTTGTAATTGTTGTTTTATTGAGCTTGGATGACACACAAATTATGCCTATTGATTCGATATACTATCATGACTTGTCATAGTTTACCATTTTAAGTTAATCAAAAATTAATTTAATTTTAAGTTCTGTTAATGTAAAATACATTCTGATGACGTGTAAATGTGTTTCATTGTTTTGAGTTGTATGAACACTTCTTTTAACTGGGCTGGGATTTATATTTCCCATCATACTTTGCCCATGGCACTTGAAAGGGAGAGTAAATGCTGAAATTAAGTGTTATATAATGTTTTTTGCACAAGATTAATGGTAAGGGAGATTTACCAGTAATTAGGGTTTTGTTATGCTAATTTAGAAGAGTTAATGTGTTAATGTGGGTTTATTAAGTTCATGTTACTTAGAAATATGTTTTTATTGTGGCAAAAAAATGTCTTCACCTTACTTAAAACATTATGTTGGATCAACTTAAAATATTGCGTTGAATTAATGTAATTCGTTAACATTAACGTTAACTTATTTTATAGGTTAAATAGTGTAGAAATACCTCTTTAAGGTAACACTTGCAGGTTGCCACTTTTAACAGTTCAGTTAACTAATGTCAACGTATTAAACCTTATTGTAAATATTTTCTATGAATAGGGTACAAATTGGTATCCTGTTACTTTTTTAAAGCTATAAAGACACAATGTTCTTTAGAGCAGTATATATATTAGATATTAGAAATTTAAAACCGTAAGAATTATATGGTGTGTCTGACAGTTATGAAATATTAACTCAATATTTAATATTCCATCAATGTTAATTGCAAACAACAGAATTGCATAAGTAAAACAGCTCATATAATATTTAGTTTAGCCTTGTGGACATTTGGAAAAGCATCTTCTTTAATTGAGCATTCACTGTGAAAGAACAAACAACTGACTACATTTATTAAGTGTTTCATGCCCTGCGCCATCTCTTTTCAATGGAAAGTGCCTTCAGAGTTACTGACATGTCAGTCTGTTTTATGTACACTGCTGTTGACTGTAAGTTGGCACAAATGCATAGAATTACTTGCAGAGTGTACACAGGAGGAGGGCAAATGCTAATATCAAATGCAAATGATCAGGTCTGATCTGCCTAATCTGTGATAATATGAGAATAAATGACAGCGGCTGTCTGCCTTTGAAGCTCCGCTTTGAAGACGATTTCTTTAGCTCTGCCTTTTTATTTCAGTGGGGTTGTGTGAACCTTTCGTAAGACCACAACAGACCACTAATGAATTCAGTCACTATCAAAGAGAATTTAATTAATAGTTAAACCTGACCTTTTTTTTTTTTTTTTTTTTTTTTTTTTTTCATTGATTGATCAATCAGTTGCAGTGTTTATCTACACATATGCACATGAAAAATAAGAAACTGAGTACATATTAGATTCAAAGCATTAGAACTGATTATTGCTCATAATCCTGCATGGCTGATCATATTCTTGGCTACACATCCTGATATTCACTGATCTTTAATTTTTCATAAAATTAATGTAAGTAAAAATTCACTGAGACTTTTAGAGAATCCTTTGAATTCACTTGAGTTGCCTAAGCAAGTCTGTGCAGCATATTAAAAATTATATTAGCATGAAAGTGCATATTCCTCTCATGTTATTAGCACAGACTTTCTTTCACACATCATTTCTAAGCACTTTGTTAGCTCTTGGACTGTAATCAGATCCAACCTTGGCTCTTTGCCGCAGAGAAAATCCTCCGTTTTAGCTCTTTGTGAATTTTCAGTGCAGCAAAAAAAAAAACAAAATGGGAAATATTTCTGCATCGTTTCATAAATTATTTTGGACGCTCATCACCATGGTGATCTCACTGCAGCAACAACGACATCAAATTCATGGATATTGCCTTTAATAAAACATTAGACTTTAATTTGACTTGGACATTTTGATTATAGCAATAAATTCAAGAGTTTTGCCAAAATTTAAATTGGAAATATTCTGTGCTTATTGCTGAATGTGACTTGCACGTTTTAATCTCCCAGAGGAAAACGTTATTGCTCACAATTTGCTCTTGCATTGCTTGCGATCAGCTATCAGCTTCATCTCAGGGATTCTCTGACAATTTCTTAGGATAATCAAAACATAGTAAGAGTCCTGTATAGAGCTATAAAATGAATGTGGATGATCTTAGTATAATTTGATGAGAAAAGTTCACATCATAACTCTGTCTTGCAGATATATAGGCAAATCTGTACACAATTTGAGACTTCAGACTTAATTTCTAAACAATGCTTCAGTTATAGTTTTTATCACTGTGATTTCATGTACCGATTTGGACGGGACTAACAACTGTGTGTTTATTACAGAGGTGGGAGAGTGTGTTTTGTATGTTCATGTTTGCATGCATCATATGACATATGTGTCTTTTAATAAATTATTTACTGATAAAACTTTAATTTATTATAGAAATCCTATTTACATAAACATCACATGAGTTTCTAGAAGTGGATTTTTATAATATAAGTGAGCAGAGAAATCTAGACAAGTATCTTACCTGACACCAGCTTCCATACAAAGTTGCAAATTTAACTAATGTGCAAAATTTAAACATTGCATAAAAAGATTTGTGAGTAAAGCAGCATTTCCATCCCATGTGTTCAAGAAACAAAATCATCACTTCCTTTGAAACTGCCACAATTTATCTGTAATAAAAATGTAAGTTGCTGCAATCGGGCTCTATTTTCCTCCATCATAAATGAGTCGCGTCTCAGAGCGTCAGACGAAACACAGTTAACGCTGTCATGTTCTCTTGCGTTCGGATGCTGGTGTTTGAGAATACAATCCTGTGAGAGGCTTCTGGAGGGAATTAAACCAAATCATTCTGGTGACAGACTTTGACTCAGGTGTTTCAGAACCACCAAACCAACATGTGAGATGCTGCGATGCCATTGGTCCGCTGGTTAGTCCAGTTATCCAATCGCAGCCTCTGTTGAGGCAGTCACATGAGTTTTTTGTTGTGCATCAAAGGATTTATTCAGTAAATGTGTTTCCATCATAGTTATCAAAATAATTCAAATGAGCATATACGTTTTTATAGAATTTATGTGCATTTGGTGATTCAATCCAGTGTTTTTTATGCGATATCCCAAAATGTGGGGTTTGCTTAATATCTGCTAACACTTTATTTTGATGCTCCTCAACAGACAAATGTGATCTTGAAAACTGGTCCTGTTCAAATAGGGCTGTTGTTGCGATCTTCTAAGATCTCTCGAATCTACAGAAGGATGCAACCTAATTGAGATATTAAAATAGCTTTCATAGCTCACTCTCGTGTTCTTGCTCAACCATCCATACTGTCAGTGAAAAAGGGCAAAAATAAAATGACACAAAGGAGATATCAATTCAGTTTCACATGTAACCTTTCACAATGCATTATCGTAGAATAATTTTTGAGTTGGCTCCACACAGAGCGTCTCACAGATGTTCTTCTTGTTTTTGCTCATCTACTGCAAAGCCTCAAGCATAATTTTAGACTCTGGACCTTCGATCCTGGCTAAGCCCGACACTCCCGCTTGTTACTTCCAGACAGAATCCTGTCCATTGACACAGCTTAGGGATTTGAGGCCGGATTAGTTGAGGAGAGAAGTGTAAGAAACGCTTCCCTTAATGTTGGCTCTAGAGCGATGTTCAAAAGTGCTTGCGAGCTCTTTTGTAAGCCCCCTTCTCTCAATTAGATTGATTCCTGGGCCTTGGCCTTGCTTCAGAGCGAAGCTCATTTGTTTCAAATAGGTTTAAGATGTCTGGGGCAATGGAGCAAGGTGGATCTGTGCCCTAACCTTTACTGCCTGGGGAAATGGAGGAGCTCGACATCGAACAATAGACGCTCACAGAGGCTCGCTGTCAGGAGACGCTGTAGATTCTGCAGGATATAATGAAGCTTCTGATGCTAAGGTGGCTGCTTCTGTTGGGAACATTTGACTGTTTTCATGAACAGGTCATTTGTCTGCTTGTCATTCGTAGTTAAAGTGCACTGTTAATGAGAGGGAAAAAAAAGTTTTTTAGTTTTATGATTAAAGCTCTGTAGTTTTAAAACATAATGTAATGCAACACATTAGTGATTGAGAGATGGACAAATAAATGTTCTTCAAAAGCCTGATGGATCATATTTGATACTCATATTTTCTAAAATATGATGTATGATAATCAAGTAAACCTCAGTCTAGTAAGTGTTCATCTGAAAATATTACAAACAATTTAAGTTACTGTTACGTTTACTTTATAAAAATGAATATTTCACAGAAAGGACACATGAAGCATGAGCTGAAGGTGGACATTTGTACAATTACTAAAAGACTTTTACTTAAAAAAAGTATAATCTATCAATCAGACAACAGAAGGCATGTTGCAGATTGTTCAATAGATTTCTTGGCAAAGTTCTGAGGTTTTTTAGAGGCTTTGGAAATCTGCATATCAGATTTGATACAGTAGGCTTTAATGGGTTAACCTTTTAGTCTGTTCTTCTACTGATTACCGTCAACACTCTAAAATTCATCTCCTTTTCTGTTGAGCCACATTAATGCCAAGACAACAGATTGGGCTGTTCTTGATCCTGTCCAACTGGAACTTAACCTCCGCCTTCCCAGCAGGCCTCTTAGTCTCTTCCTGCTCCAAGTCTTAGACAAGGTGATTGAAATCAGATACTGACTATACATGAGGAAAATCCAAATGTTGAATACTTTTGTGAACAGAGTTTTTAGTATTCAGTATGTAGATGTATGTTTTTTTTTTTTTTTTTATTTTTTTTTTTTATTTTTTTTTTTTTTCAGCTGCAGGCAATTTTATGTCTCTTTGGCTCTTTAAAATAAAATAGAATAAAATAAATGAATTAATTCTATTAATATGCCTGTAATTATATATATATATATATATATATATATATATATATATATATATATATATATATATATATATATAAGTTTGGGATTGGTAAAATTTTTAATATTTTTAAAAGAAGTTTTGTCTGCTCACCAAGGCTTAATTTATTTAATTAAAAATACAGTAAAAACAGTAATATTGTGAAAAATTAATTTAAAATAACAGTTTTCTATTTGAATATATTTTACAAAGTAATTTATTCCTGTGATCAAAGCTGAATTTTCAGCATCATCATATTTCTGAAGGATCATGTGACACTGAAGACTGGAGTAGTCTTCAGTGTCACATGATCCTTCAGAAATCATTCTAATATGATGATTAGTTCCTCAAGAAATATTTGTTATTATTATCAATTTTGAAAACAGTTGTGTACTTTTTTTTTCAGGATTCCTTGATGAATAGAAAGTTCAAAAGAACAGCATTTATCTGAAATACAAAGCTTTTGTAACATTTTACACTAGCATTCAAAAGTTAGGGCTCAGTAAGAATTTTTATTTTTATTTTTTTGAAAAGAAATTAAAGAAATTAATACTTTTATTCAGCAAGGATGCATTAAATCAATCAAAAGTGACAGTAAAGACATTTATAATGTTACAAAAGATTAGATTTCAAATAAACACTGTTCTTTTGAACTTTCTATTCATCAAAGAATCCTGAAAAAAAAACAAAAAAACATTGTACACAAATATTTTGTACAATTGTAAACAATAAATGTTTCTTGAGCAGCAAATTGACATAATAGAATGATTTCTGAAGGATCATGTGACACTGAAGACTGGAGTAATGATGCTGAAAATTCAGCTTTGCCATCACAAGAATAAATTACACTTTACTATATATTCACATAGAAAACAGTCATTTTAAATTGTAATAATATTTCACAATATTACTGTTTTTACTGTATTTTTAATTAAGTAAATGCACTCTTGGTGAGCAGACGAAAAACTGCATACACAGACCAGAATGCATGCAAGCTACAGCGATATATATACATTGATATATATATATATATATATATATATATATATATATATATATATATATATATAATATACAACTCTGGAGCAGATATTGTAAATATGGAACAAGCATGAAACAAAGACGCAAACAAACAAAAACAGCTATGCATGTTAAAACAAAGAAAAGCTGCAACTTTAGAAAGCACTTGAAAATAAAATCACCACACGCTCATTTAAGCATATTATGGGATGGATTTGTTTAGCTAATATCTTGAGCTCAGCA
The DNA here is from genome assembly GCA_036281575.1 of Ancherythroculter nigrocauda. NCBI lineage: Eukaryota > Metazoa > Chordata > Actinopteri > Cypriniformes > Xenocyprididae > Ancherythroculter > Ancherythroculter nigrocauda. Next base: position 51,362,138 of record VTFQ01000007.1, on the reverse strand, counting down.
CCCACTCATATGCTTTCAAAGTCCCTCTTCAAATAATAGGATTATTTTGATCAGTGGCTTTCTTTTAAAACAACTCTTTTCAATTCACCTTGTTCTGCAGTGATTAGCTCAGCCTTTCACATACATACTTAAACACACCTGCACTAAAGCATGCATATGTACTTGCAAACATAGACAAACAAGGGCCAATCTCATAAAATGTTTACATTATACCATACAAACATAACGACAATTAAGCACATTTTCTCACAAACTCATTATACTGTAAAGTGTAATGTGAATGGCAGTTTTACGTTTGAGGCCAGATGAAGCTCTGATATAAATATAAATATATATATACACATGCACAGTTTTGAGCAATCTCTCGCCACAAGTTACAACACATATAAACACCTTTGTATTCTTTCATGCTAGAGTTGTACTTTCTAACCTTATATATATATATATATATATATATAGACACACACACACACAATGTAATAATAATAATAATAATAATAATAATAATAATGGTGCTAAAATATACTTCATCTTCTTTATGCAAAATATTTCCTCTTACTTTCTTTTGATTTTTGTAGAAAATATGACCTGAACATATTCTTGACTGATTTTGTGAGATTCATTTAGATATACTGTAAGTATTATGGCAGATATTATGTCTATTTTTTTATATATAAATAATCCGTACATTCATACACTGGACTGCATACATGTGCAATCCATTTTGCTGTTATATCTAACATGCTTTGCTTTGAAAATCACACACCGTCTGTTTGTGAGACCAGGTACTTGTACTTTCTGCACCTGCATCTGCAAAAGCATTTGACTTTGTACGACTGCAGAGGAAGTGTGCGAGACTCTTGGCAGCACGTTATCTGAAGTGGATTAATGCTCCTCTGGGCCAAACCCAATTCATTGTCCTGTAACGCTGCAGCAGAATCTCCTCTTAAACCCCTTCAGAATTAATCATTATTATAACACAGACAGATTGACAACAAAGCTACTCTTAGAAAATAAAGAAGACTATTGCTTAGAGTCTATACAAATGAATTTTAAATGAAAGTATGCTAGCACTTTATTGTACAGTCCTGTTTCCCATGTATATATTATAGTTATTGCAATAAGTGGGTAGGTACTAACCCTAAACCTAACCTTAACCCATGTAGTTACCTTATATTACCCAGTATTTTCTTAGGTAAGTACACATACTGTAACATAAAGTGCAACCAAAAGTATATGAGCAGCCTGGCACATACTGTATTATTATAGTCGAGCGATCACATGCATGCGCTTTTGCATTGACTTGATACATTCATCTATATTCAGAATGAGATACGAGTCCTGAGAGATGAATTCCCTCCCGGTTTCAAAGTAATTTCTCTCTCTCTTTTTTTTTTTCTTCAAAATAATATTCCTCAAAGCAGCCAGTGTTTCCTTTTCTGGGCTGAAATAGACTGAGGCATTGACTGTGGTGACAACACATGAAACCAAAGCGGAACTGGATATTTGTGACCTTTTAATAATTCATTACCAGAACCCAACATATCAAGGAAGCAATTATTTTCCTGTTCTTTATGCAGAAATGCTACATGCATGACTTACCTAATGAGTCTAAAAAGGACAATTTGTCAGGAAAAGGCAAAAGACTTAATAAGTTATGAGTCCTATGCTGCTGTATATTTAATTACTGTTTTATACCTCATGCCATAAGCATAATCAGAAGACGCTTTTTTCTAAAGTTAAAACACGGCGACACACGATTCATAACGGTGTGAAAGCTGTGCCCTCGGAGCAACACTGAATTGCTTTTCCAGCAGGTGCAATAAATCGATGCAGTGAGCGAAAGAATACAATTAGAAAGACAAATGGGGCTCCTCATCCTCCTGACTCGCAGGCAGACGGCATCATGTGACCTGCAGGATTTTGAATGAGACGTGCGGACGTGACGTCATAATAATCAATGATGCCGTTTGATGGTGAAATACATGGAGACCCTTCTGGTTTCATCATGTTATGATCTACACTGATGAAGCGGTTCAGCATCAATCAATGCTACAGATGTTTGTGCTGCTGATCTAATGCTTGTGTTAACAAAATATTATTTGATCAAAGGCAATGTGAACCCAAATAGAGTGAAGGCCCTTAAGGTAAGAAATGTTGAAACCATCAAGGGTGAGACCAGAATAACATATCTTGGAGAATAAAAATTCTGAACATATGTGTTTTCCTATAGAAGCACACTATTATCTACAAATTACATTTGCATAGTTACAATCAAACAAAGAATAGAAATATGTATTTGTTTATTTTTATGATAGTGTATGCATTATGCAGGTTTAATGTTCAGCTTCTGCTGCCCTTCAGGTGCTTTCAGATGCCAAGATACAATAGCAGATCCGGCTCTCTGCTCTGGACCATATGGTCGGATATGGATAATCTTTGGCACAGATGTGTCGTATGGAAGCGTCCCATGAGCAACCGCTCGTCCTGTTTTCATCCAACAGACGCTTCTAATAGATTAGAACCAGAGCCAAAGCCCAGTAGAGTTCCTTCACTCACTACTTCTGATTTACAGGACTGGTCTGTGCAATATGTTAGACACCTACCCAGCCGCCAGCGAAACTCGTCTACAGTATGTCACATCTCGTTCTATACCATAATTACTAGTCAGGTTATTTTTATTTGCATCCAAATTTCATGACATTTCAAGCAGCAGATATTTCTGTGAATTAATTAGGCTGCTTTTTCTGTCTTTTATTCATGTGGAAAGTGTGTTTACAATGTCCTCAGAGTGTTTCTCATTGTAGTACGGGACAGAAGTAATTGCTTTCAAGAGTCGTAATAAATAATAAATCACCAAAAAAAAAAAAAGAAAAAAAAAAAAAATCAAAATAGATGTGCACATCCAAAACCCAGAAAATAAATAAATAAATAAATAAATAATAAATAAATAAATGATTTAATTGATTTTGATGCCTGCATTTTTTTTTTTTTTTTTTTTTTTTTTTGTACTTTCCTTTTTAAAATCATGGACAAGGTAACAATATCCTGGCTTATTTTAAATGACTTACGATTGCTGTGAATCAAGGTTGTTGTGTCCCCATTTGTGACCTGTCTTTGAAAAAAACAACAAAATAATATTTATTTAGACAGACTATTAAAGTCACCATGAAATCAAAATTGACAACTCTACTTTTTATGTAATATTGCAGTATTTGTTCTAAACTATTTATCTGTGCACATAGTTATTTTTTTTTTTTAAACAATCTTGATCAGAATATATTTTCCTCCCTCTCTCAGCGACATCTCATCTCTTCTCTGATGACATGGGCGGGGCAACCTGTCACTCATATATAGTCCAATCAATTCCCCACAAACAAAATCAAGCCCCGCCCTACATTTGTTCATGTTCCAAAATATTTTAGAAGTTATTACATAAACTAACAATGCAATACTCTAAAAGAACACAACCCGCACAAATATTGGGTAAAATAGTTCATATTATAGAGATATTTTCTGAAATATACACTATCTTGTTAAATTTATGGGGGGAAATAAGAAAAAAATTCACAGTGAAAAATACGCTGAAAATGTTTCAGATATGGCATATTAATTCCTGTATATTTTACAACGTATAACCATATATTGTAATCTTAAAATGTACTGATAACCACCATAACAATAAAGCAGGGGGTAAAACAAAAAGCTGTTATATATAAAATGTAATCACATGTGATCTGTCACACTGTCATGGCTAGATATGGTTATTTCTGTTAAGAGACTCTTATGTTAAAGTTTTTTTTTTTTTTTTTTTTTTCTGTTCCTGTGTTCCTAGTATGTTCTCATTTGTGTCTATAATTGCTGATTAGATTGTCATCTGTGTATATAGTTGGTTTGTGTTAAATTCTTCATCTTCTTGAATTTTCTTCATCTTGTGGATTAATAAAGATTGCATGTGATTAGATCCTCACCTTTACTTTGCTCTCTACTGGACCCAACCGTGACACGCAGGCTTCTGGGAATATCCGTTTACCATTTTCACCTTAAATTATTTGGTAATTCATAACTAATCCCAAAACCAGTTTCTCTAAATTGTAATGTTGACATGCATTCTCTGTAAAGCTGCTTTAAAACGATATGTATCGTGAAAGAGCTATACAAATAAATTTGAATTGAATTGAATTGAAAACCTGCAAATTTGTCTTTATTTACAGTGAAATTACATACAGTATAAGTTATGCTGTGTTAACGCCATGTTGTGACCTGTGAAAACACGTTCTATTCTGAGCTCTTCACGTTCTTGGTCTGGGACTATTATTAGTCTAAATGAATCTGCAGCGGTCAGAAAATTCCCATCTTACAAGCTGTAATTATGAGCCCTACGAGGATGTGAAGTTGAAATCTCATGAAAACATGCCGTGAACGCACCTTTACCTTACCGTATATGGTGAAAATCTGTAAATGGTTTAACTGTGAGAAAAGAGCTGATGATGCAGTGGATATTATGAGAAAATTAAAGTGTTTCTTTTTTTTTTTTTGACCTTGGATGCATGTAAACCTGATGTAGGAAACTCTAAAACAAAATCAAGAACCTTAAAAATAGCATTATGTGGGCACTTTGAAACATTACTCACTAAGCAGTTAATATATTTTGCATTGTTGTTCTTGATGTGATGCACGTGATACTAATGTTGTATCTGCAGAAAGTCTTACTACAAATAACCATATTCTGCAGTATTTGCCCCAACTGCTAACTGCTTCAAAAATGTTCGACCTTTCTTTTCAACTAATCCTTCTTCCTGTAGGCAGTAGGACACCTCAGATGAGGCCATTTGCACACCTGGCCTCAGATGACATCCACCCATTTTTCTCCAGCCCACACCTTCCCAGGGAGCAGAAAGTTGCTTACAAGTCTGAATAATTAAAACGAGAGGTTGCAACAGCCACTCCGTGTTCCCTTTCGACAGATGGGCGACGTGGGCTGCAAGGTTAGCACACGGTGACGTTGAACAGATCTATGACCCTGAAACAGAGCAGCAAAAATCAACGATTTGTTTCTCTGAGTTTGGCCCAAGCACAGACATGCTTACAATGCAGGACTGACGCATGTAAGCTAAAATCCTTTTGTAGAAATAATAATAATAATAATAAGGACAACAACAATGTGCACGTCAATCCAAAGGAAATACGAAAGCAGCTTGTGCTTAGGTGATGGTTCACATGTTAACATGCTTGCTATATCAGTCTAACAACTGACTGGACTGTGTGTATTTCTTTTTCAGTCCACCAGGCAGTTTTGCATCACAACCATTGTGAAAAAGAAGTGCACTTTAGATTTAGAGAAACCCAACATTATATGAAACTGGTGTAATGTTAAATTCTGTCATTAATTACTTACTCATTCCAAATCCTTCGTTCATCTTCGGAACACAAATGAAGATATTTTTTGATGAAATCTGAGGGCTTTCAGTCTCTTCATTGGGAGCAATGCAATTTACACATTCAATTTTAAGTGCTTTGTTTGCAAAAAAACAAACAAAAAAACAAACAAACATAATTATCCATTTTATTTATGAAAATATTGTCCTGCAATCCAGTTGGTGGAGCACCATGATGTATGCATGTTTTTATGACTCATGACTGGAAGATGTTCCATGAGCACGCTTTGGATAATATTATTTTGTAAATATAGGGGTACACTATAAAAAACACTGGGTTAAAAACGACCCAATTTGTGTTGTTTTTTTAACCCAAGGGCTGGGTAAATACTGTATATACGACAAAACACATGTTGGGTTAATTTAACCAGCAAATTGGGTTGTTTATTTAACCCAGCATAAAGAGTTGATTCATTTTACTATAATACTAGCTTTTTTTTTTTTTTTTTTTTTTTTCCCCCTTCATATATGAATTAACATTTACAAATTAACTTAAATCCTCTAAACTTTTTTTTTTTTTTTTTTTTTGAAATACTTCACACAACCACTGGTTTGCATGATAATTCCTTTATTTTCAAACATATTTTACAGTATAGCATATTTTATATCTGCTAACTTCAGACCACCGTCCTGTGTTTCACTTGTAGCCGAAAAGTGCTGTGACTGACTCCATAACCTGTCCATAAACAATCAGTGTACATTATTTTAACATCATAAGTATTTATATTCTCTATCTTTTGAAAAAAAAAAAAAAAAAAAAACCTTAAAATTTTATGCAAGGCATCAGGCATTTCCATCATGCGAAAAGACCGAGACGCATCGCTCCCCTGTATGTTGCTTTGCATAAAATTAAACGATATACAGAAAAATAACGAATTTATAGATACAATAAAATGCACAGAAACCTGTATTTTACCGAAGACATGCTACAATCTGACGGAGCTGCACTGCTCTCTCCTGAAGAGGGTGCACAAAGCCTGCGATAAATAACTCAGCCCCTGGTTTGTTACATCTGACCCAGGAGCTGGGTAACACAAAATCTACCCAAACACTGGGTTATGACATCTGAACCAGGATCTGGGTAACACAAAATCTACCCAAACACTGGGTTGTTACGTCTGAACCAGGAGCTGGGTAACACAAAATCTACCCAAACACTGGGTTGTTACGTCTGAACCAGGAGCTGGGTAACACAAAATCTACCCAAACACTGGGTTATGACATCTGAACCAGAATCTGTGTAACACAAAAACTACCCAAACGCTGGGTTGTTACGTCTGACCCAGGAGCTGGGTAAAATAAAAACTACCCAAAAACTGGGTTGTTACGTCTGACCCAGGAGATGGGTAACTCAAAATCTACCCATACACTGGGTTATGACATCTGAACCAGGATCTGTGCAACACAAAATCTACCCATACACTGGCTTGTTATGTCTGACCCATGAGCTGGGTAAAATAAAAACTACCCAAACACTGGGTTGTTACGTCTGACCCAGGAGCTGGGTAACTCAAAATCTACCCAAACACTGGGTTATGACATCTGAACCAGAATCTGTGTAACACAAAAACTACCCAAACGCTGGGTTGTTACGTCTGACCCAGGAGCTGGGTAAAATAAAAACTACCCAAACACTGGGTTGTTACATCTGACCCAGGAGCTGGGTAACACAAAAGCTAAAACTACCCAAACACTGGGTTGTTATCTGAACCAGGATCTGTGTAACACAAAAACTACCCAAACACTGGGTTGTTACTCTGAACCAGGATCTGTGTAACACAAAAACTACCCAAACACTGGGTTGTTAAATCTGACCCAGGAGCTAGGTAAAATAAAAACTACCCAAACACTGGGTTGTTACGTCTGACCCAGGAGCTGGGTAACACAAAAGCTAAAAACTACCCAAACACTGGGTTGTTACATCTGAACCAGGATCTGTGTAACACAAAAACTACCCAAACACTGGGTTGTTACATCTGAACCAGGATCTATGTAACACAAAAACTACCCAAACACTGGGTTGTTATATCTGACCCAGGAGCTAGGTAAAATAAAAACTACCCAAACACTGGGTTGTTATATCTGACCCAGGATCTGTGTAACACAAAAACTACCCAAACACTGGGTTGTTACATCTGAACCAGGATCTGTGTAACACAAAAACTACCCAAACACTGGGTTGTTATATCTGACCCAGGAGCTAGGTAAAATAAAAACTACCCAAACACTGGGTTGTTACGTCTGACCCAGGAGCTGGGTAACACAAAAGCTAAAAACTACCCAAACACTGGGTTGTTACATCTGAACCAGGATCTGTGTAACAAAAAACTACCCAAACACTGGGTGTTACGTCTGACCAGGAGCTGGGTAAAACAAAAACTACCCAAACACTGGGTTAGACATCTGAACCAGGATCTGTGCAATGCAAAAAACTAAAACACTGGGTTGTTACGTCTGACCCAGCAGCTGGGTAACACAAAAGCTAAAAACTACCCAAACACTGGGTTGTTATCTGAACCAGGATCTGTGTAACACAAAAACTACCCAAACACTGGGTTGTTACATCTGAACCAGGATCTATGTAACACAAAAACTACCCAAACACTGGGTTGTTATATCTGACCAGGAGCTAGGTAAAATAAAAACTACCCAAACACTGGGTTGTTATATCTGACCCAGGATCTGTGTAACAAAACTACCCAAACACTGGGTTGTTATATCTGACCCAGGAGCTAGGTAAAATAAAAACTACCCAAACACTGGGTTGTTATATCTGACCCAGGATCTGTGTAACACAAAAACTACCCAAACACTGGGTTGTTATATCTGACCCAGGAGCTAGGTAAAATAAAAACTACCCAAACACTGGGTTGTTACGTCTGACCCAGGAGCTGGGTAACACAAAAGCTAAAAACTACCCAAACACTGGGTTGTTACATCTGAACCAGGATCTGTGTAACACAAAAACTACCCAAACACTGGGTTGTTACGTCTGACCCAGGAGCTGGGTAAAACAAAAACTACCCAAACACTGGGTTATGACATCTGAACCAGGATCTGTGCAATGCAAAAACTACCCAAACACTGGGTTGTTACGTCTGACCCAGGATCAGGGTAACACAAAAACTACCCAAACACTGGGTTGTTACGTCTGACCCAGGAGCTGGGTAAAAAAAAGCTACCCGGAAACTCGAAAAATAACCCCCAAAAATTACTCAAAAGGCTTAACCCAGGACTTGGGTGGAAAAAATAACCTCATATTTCTTAGAGTGAATTTTTTATTATTTTTTATTATTATTATTATTATTAATAATTTTTATTTATTATTATTATATATTATTTATTTTATTATTTTCTTATTGTTTATTGATGTTGGTTTGGGCACTTCTGTGTTTTGTTTTCATTTAAATGTATTTCATGTTTTAATAATGACTGCTTTATGCTTTCCAGGTGCGTTTCTTTTATCTGCTGATTTTTTACTCATTTTTCTGGTTTGTATGCAGCTAACATCTCTTACTGAACCCTGTAATAAAAAGAGTAATTGAAGTGCAGTAGGCTGCGTTCTTTAAACAATGATTCTGTCACTCTTCCGGATGTGTTCTTCTGCTGCCTGAAGAAAAAAGAAAAAAGAAAGAAAAAAAAAAAAAACAGGCCCAGATGTGGAAGAAAACAGGAAGTAGCCTGTTCGACGATAAGGAATATCCACAGATTTGATGACTTGGTGGTTCTAGCTTGTAGTTTCTCATGAGACGTGACGTGTGTAATCACATTTTTCTTCTAGTAAGGCGAGGATGAAACTACCTCAAGGACAAAGGCATGATGCATGTGTTCCAATCTGATGAGGAGAGATAGGAAATATCTTACTACAGAGATCTCTGATGGCCGCTCTGTTCACTGCTGTCCTTGGATTTGCCATGAAACTGAATTTGTTTCTGTTTGGGCGAACAGCACAACACTGTGATCAGCCCATCACACTCCTTTTATGAAATTATTTATTTGCACAAATGTAAAACCTGCAATAATAACAGTAAAAATATGACCGTTATGTCATATCAGGTATGGCAGAATCATAGCTGTGTCACTATTTTATACAGCGCCAGCAGAAGCAGAATCAACATTTCTGGACGTGCAGCAGTATCAGACTCCTTGAGAGAGAAAAGGGTTGGTTTATTTGAGGAGCAGAACTAACTGTTATAAATTACCACAGTTATTTTTGTTGTCTATGTACTAGACAAACCATGCTGTATTGCTTATTTTTATAGATTATCCTGTAGAATTAAATATTTTACACATTAAATGTATGTCATCTTATTTACCCCCTTCATCAGCATGAAACAGAAGTTGCGCTAGTCTTCTTCTCTATTGTGATGTATATATTCGTGTGAAATGGCTTCTGGAACAAGAACAAATATAGGACAGGGCTTGATTTTGTCAGTGGGGAATAGATTGGATGGTTGTGGTTTGCTATTGGTGGATCTCATGTGACTGACAGGTTGCCCCGCCCTCATCATCAGAGAAGAGAAGAGATGCTGCAAGAGAGAGGGGAAATATTCTGATTCAAGATTATGTGGCACATAAATTTCACCTAAAGAGATCGCCTGG